>CM072911.1:6871139-7289412 GCA_037013685.1 Acridotheres tristis | reverse complement strand
TATTAAGTATCTCCCCAGCTATTTAGGATTCAAGGAAGTTAATTATGCACCTATCTTCTACACCCAGAAGAGAAAGCTACCTCAGCAAAACTCATCGCCTATGAAAATCTTCCTAGATAATGAACACCTCTGACACTGCCACCCCAAGTTGGTGCTCTGAAACAATGAGAACCTCACATCCAATCAGACTCTAGACCTGCACAAGATCTCGTCATAGCAACTTGCAGCCACTTTCTACAGAAAGCAGCAGGGATCTCTATCACTGTTGCCACACCAACAATAAGACAGGACTGTCCATTCAGCGTGAATCAAGCAGTTAGCAAAAATGCACCTGACAGAATGAAACTGAAGAGTAGAAATTCCCATCTAAAAGTCAAAGATTACATTTTAAATTTTATAGCAGGTATTTTGAATTTCAGAGGGCTCTTTGCATTAAGAAGTCCTGTCTTTATAGCACACCCTTGTTTTTATGTTTCTACCTGGATTATGGCCATTTAGCCGTCTCCTTCAAATCACTCCAGAGAAAAACATTCAAGTGAACAAGTTCTTTCTAAACTGCTGGAAGGTGAAATGAATGAGTAAGAGGATATGTAACATGATAAAAGGCTGCCTGGAATTTTACGACGGGTATCCAACATGGCGTCTTCTATCTGGAGAGTAAAAAAAAAATCAGTCTCCAAGTAAACTGGTAAGAATGCAGATTATCAAAACTTCTGTTTATTCTGGCACCATAAAGCACCAAATCACATTCTCTAATTTATCCCTCTAGAAACAACTGCCCGACTTTTTTTATGTATAGAAAAGATTGGAAGACATTTGGGAGATCATTTCCAGCTATTCCTGAAGTCTGATCTTAAGCAGACTGGGCCATACGTCATTCATGGCTATCATATGTATTTCAGATAGAAATGATCATAAAAATACAATCTATTTCTATTACAAATAATAAACACAAGAATTATGAACACTTCCACATGAAACTCTTCCACACCAAACTGCTTCTCTGGAGTGTTTTGTCACACTATGGACCTCTTTCTAAGGTGACATCAATAGCCTACCATGCAGAAGGCATTGCAGGTGGGAGCACAGGAAGAACAGACTAATCCCAAGGAGTGATGAAGATATACGTCATCAAATAAAAGAAACGTACATCCACGTGCTCCACTTCTTCTTCAAACCTACATTTTAGTTTCTCAGTCATCTGAAGCACGTTGGAGTGCACAACTTCAGCATCTTCTGCTGTGCAAATGTTCGTATCCAACAGGGTCATTGTCTTGGTTTGAAAAGACAGGTGTGGTCTAAGGAAAGGGAAGAGCCCCTTTTCTGCAATGCAGAGTGCACCCCCCCCCCCTTTTAATTATTTTAGGTCCAAATCAGACGCTTTCAGGCAGGAGATATGGGGATGTGAAATAACAGTTCTTTACTGGTATTTAACAAGGCAGAAAACAACAACAGCTATAAGAAAATTGGCAACAGAACAGAACAGTCTAGCTCCGCTCCAGTCCCCTTTGGCCTCAGGCCGTCTCCCTCTGCTCAGTTACTGGTGCTGTGGGGGCAGGGCGGGTCCCGCGCAGTTGCAGAGGGCTGGAGTGATGGCGGCGGAGGCCCAGAGGTGAGCGGGGGTGAGAAGGTGACTCCCCCCCCCTCACGGTGTCAGTCGTGGTGCTCCGCAGAGTGTCCGGAGATAGTAGGGTGAGATGGGAGAGCGGCAGAGCGATGTCCCAGGCAGGGAGCGTGGATCTCAGCGCGGAGATGTCGGGGGAGATGCCAGAGCGAAGCACGGAGCGTCCTGTCCCTCCACGAGCCCAGCGAGTGAGAGTCCCCTCCCCAGCCCCCTCTCCCGCCTTTCCTTTTCCGGTTCCCCCCCCCTCTCCTCCTCCTCCACCCACCCCCCTGCGAGAGAACATTATCTATGTTTTAAGGTGTAGCCACAACTACTTAACATAACAATGGGAGGAATTCACAGCAAGAAAAGGGGAGCAATCCAACCCCTAACAGTCATCTGAAGGAAAAGAAGAACAAATTATTGACATGCACAGAAGAAATACTGTGTGGCTTTCAGAGAGCCTGGCTAAACGTAGTGTTTCTTTTCTTGTGATGGACAGAGATAGATTCAGCCTCCTACATGCCATATTAGATTAGTAAACAATACCATCTGGTTGGACACAAAGGGAGAAATTGAGGCAGAGGTGGAATTTCTTTCCCAAGATAAGACAGATTTAGCACAAGGGCTGAGGCTCCTTGCATCTTCCACATTCATGTAGGACAGCACTCCCTTCATTACTGGCATTTGTTACGGCTTTTCCACATTTCAAGTACAAATACCAACTCCTACTGTGAAACCAAACGGATGGCTTACTTTTTGAACAGAGTAAGGCGGAGGTTAAAAAGGAATTCCACTTGTTATCTCAATGTTTGGTGCATCCTCAGACGCACTTTACTCTAATGACACATTGGACCACGGCTATCACAGCCAAAAGCTGTGGCACTCAACTTGCACATCTGCCCTTTCTCCTGACATTTGCCCTAGTCCAGCTCATACTGGATGCTCATTTTCTCCACGCACTCCACATTAGGGCTGTCTGAATGATACGGAACAGACCACAGTCCAAATTCCCATCTTTCATAGTGCAGTGTGACACGGAAACATGACAGAGGCCATGTGCTGAATCTCAGCACACGGAACAGATGCCAGCAGTGCCTACAGACACCAGACACTACCAGCCAAAGAAATCAAGACATTTTCATACACAGCTGTTTATCATTATGCTTCAAAGTAGCAAGGTACTTACAATCGCTACCAACTTCTTTGCTACCATACAGGCCACAAACATCCCAACAGGATGTGCTCTGGAGCAAGAGAAGGCAGACACAGAGAGGGAAGGCATGCTGCAAGGACACAGAGAAAGGAAGTATCTCCAATACTTCCCCTCTTCTTCTCATACTTCCCCTCTTCTTCTCCAAGAGTTAAAAAGGAGTATTTTTGTATGATTGAGAAGGGATCCATGTCAAAATTAACTTTTGATTTCCCCCAGATTCATTCTAACCGAGCCAGTTCCTGCTAGATCTCCCCATGCACAGGTGTTTGTACTGGCCCAAGGAAAGCCATGCCACAGGCAGCTTCTTTGGCTCTTACTGCCACCTCCAAGCAACTGAGAAGGTATGTGGCAACACACGGAACAAAGGATAGAGCAAACATGCACTCTCAAAGCAACTGTCTGCCTCATCGTTGCCCAGGAGAAAAGAAAATATTGCTTGAATTCCAGACTGTTCTTAGGATTTCCCGACCTACCGAGACTTTTGTTTCAATTCTCCAGAGTTCTGCACCATTCGTTTCCATCAGATTTGGCACGTGTTGGAGGCAACAAGGTGCTATCAAAGTAGGAAACAAGAGTCAGGTATCCTAAAATACAAACCAGTCAGTACTTCAAATAGAAAATTATGAATCCGAATATCCATACTACTGGGCTTTCTTTTATTTCTTTTATTCATCTTGGCAATGAAAATAAACCTGAGACTGTTGTTGTTCAAGGCCAACTTGTTTACTGCCCGATAAGGAACTAACTGTCATCTACCTTGTTCCTACATCCACCGTAAAAAACCTCCCTGTAAAGGTCGTCATGCATTGCACCCACACCAGTGTGTCTTGTGTTCAGGATGGATATTAAAACGTAACAACGTTAGATTTCTATCCAGACTCCTCTTATTTATTATTTTATTTTATTGCGGTGAATTTCGTGTGTCCGAGTTGAATTTTGGGGTGATTTTTTGGCATTTGGAGGGTTCCAGGTGGAATTTTGGGGTGAATTTGGGGGTCCAGGTGGGATTTTGTGTGTCCCAGGTAAGGGTTTGGGGGAGGCAAGGTGGGATTTTGGGGTCAATTTTGGAGGTTTTGTGGGAAATTTTGGGGGTCTCATGTGAGTTTTGTGGGTCCCAAGTGAATTTTGGAATGAACTGGTAGGATTTTGGCGGTCCTGGGTGGATTTGGAGGTGAATTTGGGGGATTTTGGGATATCTGCGTGGGTTTTGGGAGGACTTGGGGGATTTTGGGAGTTCCTGGATGGGTTGTGGGGTGAAATTGCAGGCTTTTGAGAGGGCTTAGCAAGATTTTGAGGGCTCCTGGATGGATTTTGGGGGCATGGGAGCAATGTTGGTGGGGGGTCGCAGATGGGTTTCGGGGGGAATTTGGGGGATCCCCAAAATTTTGTTGGATTTTTTGTTGGATTTTTTTTTTTTTTTTTTTTTTTTTTTTTTTTGAGGGATTTTGTTGAAGATGGATGGATTTGGGAGGATCCCACGTGGGGCTAGGGAGGTCTCTGAGGGGTTTTATTGACAAGTTCAGGAGTTTTGGAGGTTCCCAGCTGGGTTTTGGGGTTAGTTTGAGGGATCCCAGGTGGATTTTGGAGGAATTGGAGGAATTTTGGAGGATCCTTGAGGGGTTTTAGAGGGGTGTTGAAGGTGAAATTTGAAGATCAGCTTAATAATTCAATTGAAAAGTGCTTGAAACCTCCCCCCTCCACCCTCCATGGCCGGGTTTCTAATTTTAAAAGCCAAAACAGCCTCGGGTCACCCGCCGCGGCGCCAAGTAGCACTTTAATTGCACGCCGCCAGCCCGCTGCCACTAATGAGGTTCATTAAATTAGTTGAATGAAGGAATGAATGACTCAAACTGCGCAACACCCGCCCAAGCTCGACCGCTGCTAGCACTGGACTGAGGGTTGCAGGAGCCTCGGCCCCCCTTTGATCATCTCGGTAGCTCCTCCCCCTTTGCCGCCTTTCAGCCAATCACGACGCCGTCTGCCTGAGAATAGCCCGCCCTTTTCCCCACCCTGTTCTTTCCCGGTCAGCCAGTCAGCTCACGGTCTGCCCTCGGCAACGGACACTGGCCAATCAGCGAGCGGTAGAAAAGGGCGGGAAACGCTCAGCCAATGAGAGCGCTGGGTACCTCACGGTGCGCGGCCAATCAGAGCGCGGCGGCCGCGAGGAAAAAAGGGGGCAAAATGGCGGCCGAAAGCAAGCGGGGCAGCGGTTGGAGGGGTTTTGGGGGGACCCAGGTGGGTTTTGAGGGGGATTTGAGGGATTTTGGGGTGTCCGGGATGAGTTTGGGGATGAATCTGGGGGACTTAGGGTGAATTGGAGGGATTCTGGGGGAGGGTATCCCTGAGGGACTATGTTGAGGATTGGAGCCATTTTTGGGGGATTTGAGGGATTCTGGGGGGGGGTCCCAGGTGGGGTTATGGGGGTCCCTGAGGGGTTTTCTTGGGTGCTTTGGGGGTTCTCGGGTGGGTTTGGGGGTGAATGGGGGGGGGTTGGGAGCAGCTGGGTGGATTTTGCGGGGAATTTGAGGAGTGCCAGGTGGGATTTGGGAGTCTGGGTGGGTTTAGAGGGAGATTTGAGGGATTTGGGGGGTTCCCAGATGGGTTTTGGGTTGACTTTTGGGGTTGCCAGGATAGGATTTGGGAGTCCCAGGTGAATTTGGGGGGGAGTTTGTGAGATTTTAGCGGTCCCAGGTGGATTTTGAGAACTGCAAGGTGAAATTTGGGGGGGAATTTGTGGAATTTTGGGGGGTCCCAGATGAGGATTTTGAGGATCCCAGTTGAATTTTGGAGTGAATTTGGGAGGTTTTGGGGTCCCAGGTGAATTTTGGGGGTCCCAGGTGAACTTTGGGCTGAATTCTGAGGATTTTGGGGTTGCCAAGTGTATTTGAGGGCGGGGGGGGCCAGATTCTGGGAAATGCAGGTGAGTTTTGAGGGGTCTCAGGTTGATCCTGGGGAGAATTTGGGAGCTTTAGGGTTCCCGGGTGAATTTTGGGGGGAATTTGTGGAATTTTTGGAGCCCGAGTTGAATTTTAGGGTGAATTATTGGAATTTTGGGGGTCCCAGGTGATCATTTTGGAGTCCTGGTGAATTGTGGGATGAATTTGGGGGGATGCAGGTGGGTTTTCGGTGAATTTTGGTGAATTTGGGAGTCCCAGATGGGTCTTGGAGTGAATTTGGTGGATTTGGGGATATCTGGGTGGGTTTTGAGGGGGATTGGTTGTATTTTTAGGGGGAATTTGGGAGGTTTTGGAGGGGACTGGGTTTTGGGGGTGATTTGAGGGATATGGGGGCTTCCAGGTGGGGCTTTGGGGTGACCTCTAGGGATTTGGGGGTCCCAGGTGAATTTTGGGGGGAATTTGTGGAATTTTGGGGGTCCCAGGTGAGGATTTTGGGGATCCCAGTTGAATTTTGGAGTGAATTTGGGAGGTTTTGGGATCTCAGGTGAATTTTGGGAGTCCCAGGTAAATTTTGGGCTGAATTCTGGGGATTTTGGGGTTGCCAAGTGAATTTGGGCGCGGGGGATTTTGGGAGATGCAGGTGAGTTTTGAGGGATCTCAGGTTGATTCTGGGGAGAATTTGGGAGATTTGGGAGTCGCAGATGGGTCTTGGGGTGAGTTTGGTGGGTTTGGAGGGAGATTGGAGGCATTTAGGGGTGAATTTGGGTGGTTTAAGGGGGTCCTGTGTTTTGAGGGAGATTTGAGGGAATTTGGGGCTTCCAGGTGGGACTTTGGGTGATCTCTGTCGATTTGGGGGTCCCAGGTGAATTTTGGGGTGAATTTGTGGAACTTTGGAGTGTTCCAGGTGAGGATTTGGGAGATGCAAGTGGAATTTGTGGGTGAATTTGTGGAATTCTGCAGATTACCAGGTGAATTTTGGTAGTCCAGGTGACTTTTGGGGTGATTTTGTGGAACTTTGGGTGTTCCAGCTGAGGATTTGGGGGATCTAAGATGAAATTTTGCGTTGAATTTTAGGAATTTTGGAGGTTACGAGGTGAATTTTGAGGTCCCAGGAGGGACTTCTGGGTGAATTTAGGGGAGTTGGAGTTTCCCTGGTGGATTTTGAGGTGAATTTCAGGGGCCCGAGGTGAATTTTGGGGTGAAGTTTTGGCATTTGGAGGGTCCCAGGTGGAATCTGGGTTCCAGGTGGAATTTGGGGGATTAAAGGGAATCCAAGCTGGATTTTGGGGTGAATTGTGGGGGATCCAGGTAGGATTTTGTGGGTCTCAGGTAAGGGTTTGGGGGACTGTAAGGGTCCAAAGTTTTCCTCGTTTTTCTTCTTGACTGTCGCAAGGAGACCTCGAGGACCCCCACCCAGGTTGACTCTGGACAATGGTTTCCTGGCCTGGCCAAGATGGATGCTTGTCAGGTGACTATGTGCTAATGTATTGTGCTCACTGGACTGTGCTGTTGTGGCACCAGCCAGAGATTGTGTTGTACCAACTGAGGACTGCATGTACTGCACAACTGCACCTGTCTCCTGCAGCACCACACAATGGTCCATAAATCTCCCCCACCTCTTGGCCAGAAGCCACTCGCTTTGGAGAAGGACTATAAAAGAGCGACCCTCTGGGGAAGACCCTTTGAGAACTCCCCACAGATGAAGACTCGTCTATTGGCTGGCCCATGAGGATGTCTGTCTCCTTTGTTGGTAGCTATTTTCCCATCCCCTTCCTTTTCTCTCTCTATACTTTGTTTCCCATATCTCTCCCCTCTATCACTACTGAGTTGTTGGCATTTAATAAAAATGCATTGCTGTTGTTGAATAAACTGATTTTGTCCCCTGTATTTTGCCTGTTTGCACTTTTGAGATCATACGAACCATCACGCCCCCAGCTCTGTATTAACAGCAGATCGTGACATTAAATTGGCGTCACAGACAGGATTTTCTGGCAGACAGAAGGGATGCAAGATTGTCTGTACTCTGTATCACAGAGGAAGGAAGTCTTACTCCAGCTACACTTAGCTGGCTACCTTGAAAGGGTGAGCCTGTCTAGAAAGCAGGGGGGTTTTTCTGATTTCCCACAGACTGCAGACACCTTGGTGTAAAGCATCCCCAGACTTGTTTGAGGGCTCTGTAGTCAGAATTTCACAAAAGGTCTCCTGGTGCATGTGAGGTTTCGCAGAAACTCCGGGTGCCTCTTGGGCAGCCACACTGTTGGGCTTATTCTCGTTTCGTGTAAAAAGCAAAGCAGCTAATAGTTGCTGCAAAGTTATTTATTATAGAAGCACATCAGTCTCAAAAGCGAAAACAAAGCAAAGCAATGGCAAAACTGCAGTGGCAAAATACAATGGCAAAATGCACATGGCATAAAGCCATGGCATAGAGCCCCAGCTCTCCCTGATGCATGTTCTTTTATAGAAACTTTCCAACTAGCTAAGACAAACTCGGACCACGATTTCTTAACCTATTAGAATTCTAGTTTCTTAGCACGCCAGACTACGTATAGACTACGTACATGGCCTATCTCGTTCTAACTGAAAAATGTAAGCAATATTCTTAACTCTATTATGTCTGAAGCTACGTTCTTGGAGCCTCTAAGGAAACACTAGTATGTTTTTCAACCTTCATTAGAACATGTACTACTTCTCAGGCATCTAAGACCTTTTACTCACTAAAAGCACTTAAAACTTATTCCATTAACTTACTTACTTATTCACTCCATCTATTCACTTACTCATTCCATTCAAAGACTTTAATTCAATCCCTGCACTCTGATTTCTCTCTGAAGAAATCAGAGACTCCTGACTTACTGACTCCAACAGGTGCAAAAGGAGTGACACTGTTGTTGTTGTTGTTGTGGTTTTATGATGTTTGACTACTTGGTGCAGTGAAGAGACAACCTGGTGTTTTGTAACTAAGGAGTGCCTCCCAAGTAGTTTGGTCTCTTCACCGACACAGGGAAGTGAAGGGAGACACACAGAGAAAGTTGTTTCATTGTGTGTGGTAACCTAAGCAATAGACCTCCCTGTTGTGGTTTTTAGTTATCCCTTCACAAATTGACTGAGAATTCCACTGTAACAGATAAAGCTGCATTTTATGCTCTATTAGCTAAGTATAGCGCCAGACTGTCCCAAGGTGGGGAGGAATGGGCAAACAATAATTGGTTAGATCTGGAGAATGTGATTGATAGAATATGTTCTTTGCAACATGAATCAGAGTTCAAACTGGGCAAAAATAAAACCATACTCTGCTCAGTTTTGGGAGCTTGTCTTACGGCAGCTATAGAAACTCGCTCTAAGTGAAGAAGTGAGGAAAGAACAATTATAGACTCTCTACAAAACTTAGTCGAAATCTTGCAAAAACAATTAGATGAAGAAAGGAATGAAAATCATTTATTAAAAGCTGCCCTAAGAGAAGAACGAGCCAAAAATTCAAAGCATACTGACTCACCAAAAGAAACACAGGAGAAGGAAACTGTTCACATTAATCCAATATACTCTCAAAAAGACCTAATTTTGATGAAAAATTGTGGGAAGCACTGCTGCCCCAACTTGAAACCTGTGATTAAAATAGAATATGATTATATCAGTGATGCATCCCCCGAGCAGGTGGCGCCGGCTGCAGAGGTGAAGGCGGTGCTGCCCGCTCTCTCCTCGGTGATGTCGCAGCCTGGCCCGCCTCTGGAGGTGGAGCCACAGCAGCCCGCCCCGGCGATGGGCGGGGCTGTGACGTCTGACGTGCCGCCCCCGATGACGCACCCCGCCCACGCGGAAGCACAGGGTTCTCCCCCCGGTGCACCAGGACTGCTGCCGGAACTCTGTGCATTTCCGTCAATAAATCTACCTCCGCCGACCATGCAAAGCGCCGCTGCATCTGTGCCTGTGTCTGCTGCACCATTCTCCATGGGACAGGGACTGCTCTCGTCACTCCAGCCCAGCGCCTCGAGTGGAGAGGCACAACAGACCCTCCTCCGAAGGCAAGGACTCACATCGGACAGTCGACGTTGTGCTGGTCCCTCAGCTTCCCCTCGGAGCAGCCTGTGGACCCTGCCCCCGTGTTTAGTCACAGTCTGGCCCAAGAATCATCACAGCTTCGGGGAGGCGGTGAAGGTCAAGGGGAGGCGGTGAAAGTCAAAGCATTGCAACAAAGAGACTGGGATTTACTAGAACGTTTGGGAATGCCAGGGGGTGGTGTTCTCTGGGTGGAAGAAGGTGTTCAGGTAGATCCAGCTGAGCTCAACCCGGTCCCTGGGGGACCGGGGGACCTCAGGCCTTTCCTGTCTTCAAGGCTGTGCCTGGCTCAGGGCAGGCAGATAGGCACAACGTCATAGCTTGGCGTGTTGTCCAAGATTTATAAGACAAGGTAGCAAAATATGGGCTTGGTTCTGCACAAGTGATGCAAATTATTAGGGTATTGAATACCGATTTATTAGCACCCTATGATATTAAGCATCTGGCCCAGGTGCTGTTCCAGCCTGTCCAGTTTAGACTGTTTGAGGACAACTGGAGACAGATGGCTGACAGGGCTGCTGCTGAGAATATGCAGCGATCCCGGCCAGATCCTAGATTTGCTGTGGGGACGGATGCTTTGATGGGTCGACATCAATTTGCTAGCCTTGACGTGCAAGCCACCTGAGACCCCCTGATTCTAGAACAGTGCCAGAAAATAGGGCTTGCAGCCATGTTAAAAACAATGGAAGCTGCTGCCCCACGACAAAAGTATGTGAAAATTACACAGGGTCCCAGAGAACCTTTCCTACAATTTGTTGAGAAAATTGCAGCTGCCTTGGAGAAGCAGGTTGAGGATGATGCCCTAAGGCAGTTGTTATGTAACAGCTGACTAGGGACAATGCTAATGTTGATTGTTTAAAAATCATCCAGGCTATGCCAGGAGACCCTTCTTTGACTGAGATGATCCAGGCATGTGCTAAGGTGGGAACCATAGATCATGAGATCTCCACTTTAGCGGCTGCCATGTGGCATCATCAAAACATGTCAGGAGGTGGTCAGAAAAAGCATGGGAAAAATAATAATAACAATAAGCAGAAGCCACAG
The DNA here is from genome assembly GCA_037013685.1 of Acridotheres tristis. NCBI lineage: Eukaryota > Metazoa > Chordata > Aves > Passeriformes > Sturnidae > Acridotheres > Acridotheres tristis. The sequence goes on along the minus strand of CM072911.1, from coordinate 7,278,599 downwards.
CAACAGAAGGCTAACATGCCTACTTTTCTGTGTGCTAAATGCAAAAAACCTGGACATTATGCCAGTCAGTGCAGAACAAAGAAGCCTCTGCCGGACCAGAGAAATGGGCTGATGAGCACCCAGGGGTGTGGTGCTCTGACACAAATAGCACCCCAGAACCCCTCACTGGCACAGGTTTCCTCAGTCAGCATGCAGCCCACACCAGGGGCTCCACTGGCGTGGATGTGCACACCGCAGCCACAGTTGTCCTAGACTCTGTTGGTGTGCACAAGATCCCTCTGGATGCCTTTGGTCCTCTGGGCCATGGGCTCAGTGCACTGCTCGTGGGTCGATCCAGTGCCACCATCCAGGGAATCTTTGTCCACCCAGGGGTCATTGATGCTGACTTCACAGGACAAATCTGTGCCATGGTTTCTACTCCATGTCCTCCTGTCACTATCCTGGCAGGAACCCACATCGCCCAACTTGTGCCTTTTCCCTCATATGTTCCCAGGGCTGATCATCGAGACCAGAAAGACAGCGGGTTCTGCTCCACAGGAACACCACAGGTCTTTTGGACAATGAATATCTCCAACCAGCGCCCACAGATGGTGTGCACTTTGTTGGTGCCAACTGCCAACCTACCCTAGATCCAGCTCAGAGGTTTGCTCGATACCAGGGCAGATGTCACTGTGATTTCCTATTCTGCCTGGCCTCCCACATGGCCCCTCTTGGCCAGGCCATTGAAGGTGTGGGAGGCGCAGCACAGACTTTTGTAAGTCAGTGGCCTGTGCTGATCAGGAATTTGGAAGGGCAGACGGCTACCATCTGACCCTACATAACCTCAGCTCCAATCAACCTCTGGGGACGGGATGTTTTGGCTGCCTGGGGAGTGCGCATTCAGTCAAATTTGTAATTGGGACCACTGAAATGAAGGGCAGGAATTATCCTACAGTGTTTCTCCGGTGGTTGACTAATACCCCGGTCTGGCAAGCACAGTGGTCCCTGCCAAAAACAAAATTATTAGCCCTTCGCCAGTTAGTCCAAGAACAATTAGAACAGGGACACCTCGAATCTTCCAACAGTCCCTGGAACAGCCCTGTCTTTGTGATACAGAAAAAGTCAGGGAAATGGAGATTGTTACAAGATCTCCGAAAGATAAATGCTGTCATGGAGAGCATGGGGACATTGCAGCCTGGGATGCCATCGCCCACCATGCTTCCCGCTGGATGGGACATTCTGGTCATTGATTTGACAGACTGTTTTTTTACTATCCCCTTGTGCCCTGACGACAGACCAAAGTTTGCTTTTACAGTACCAACAGTGAACAATTCAGAGCCTGGACAGAGATATCAATGGAGGGTTTTGCCTCAAGGCTGTCGAAACAGACCAACCATTTGTCAGTGGTACGTAGCTCAGGCCTTGTCTGGAGTTCGTGAGCATTTCCCTAACGCGTATCTCTATCATTACATGGACGACATCCTAGTAGCAGCTCCTACTCAGGATGAGTTGCTGAGGATAGAACCTCAGCTGCTTGCTGCTTTACGCTGTTATGGGCTGCAGGTGGCTCCAGAAAAGGTCCAGTGACAGCCTCCCTGGAGGTATTTAGGGGTCAAGATCCTGGATTGAACGATCCAACATCAGGAGGTGCAATTCACAGATTCTATAAAAACTTTAAATGATGCTCAGAAGTTGCTGGGTGTCATTGGTTGGTTGCGTCCTTATTTAGGACTGACCACCCACCAATTGTCCCCACTCTTCAGTATCCTGAAGGGGAATCCTCGTTTGGATTCCCCTCGAACATTAACCCCTGAGGGACGGCAAGCACTGCAGCAGGTGCAGCATGCTCTGTCTACCCGTCAAGTATGCCGAGTAGACCTGGCCTTATCCCTTGCACGTTTTGGAATGGGTCTTTCTGCCGCATCAGCTGAAAAAGACGGTAAATACAGTATTTGAATTAATTGCCTGATTGATACTGAAATGCCGTCAACGACGCGTGCAATTGATGGCAGCGGACCCCGCTATACTTGTACTCCCTGTGGAGCGAGAAGTTTTTGAAGGGGCTTTTATTAATAGTGTCCCCTTGCAAAGTGCGCTGCAAAATTTTAAGCGGCAGATTGTTTATCATCTCCTCAGCCATAAGCTACTGCATATGGCAAAGACAGTTAAACTGTCATTAAGACCCGAATATAGTCAGGTGCCAGTGCAAGGTCCTACCGTCTTCACTGATGGGTCAGGCAAAACAGGGAAGGCCATTGTTACCTGGCAGGATGACTCTGGCTGGCAAACGTTGGAAGGTCATGAAACAGGTTCTGCTCAGATCATTGAATTGAAGGCTGTCACTATGGCATTCCAACGGTTTTCACAGGTACCTTTGAATTTGGTCACTGACTCTGCGTATGTTGCAGATATAGCTCAGCGTTTGGATTGCTCGCTCCTGAAAGAGGTTGACAACGCCGTCCTGTTTCAGCTCTTGAAGACCTTGTGGTGCTCAATCCAAGCCCGAGCTCATCCATATTATGTTCTGCACATACGGAGCCACATGGACTTGCCAGGGTTTCTGACAGAAGGTAATGCCAGGGCTGATAGGTTGGCTAACCCGGCCTGGGTGGCACCTCAGCCTGATAAGATTGCACAAGCGTGAGTATCACATGAGTTTTTCCATCAGAACGCACCTACTCTGCAAAAACAATTCCATCTAACAGCCACTGAGGCTCGTGACATTGTCGCCTCTTGTGATAACTATCATGGCCTGGCTGCTCCTTTACCATTGGGGGTAAACCCCAGGGGTCTTAAAGCCCTGCAGCTTTGGCAGACAGACGTCACTCACATTGCTGGATTTGGCAGGTTGAAGTATGTGCACGTCTCTATTGACACCTTTTCTTCAGCCATTTGGGCATCTGCTCATATAGGGGAAAACGGTCGAGATGTGATTGCCCGTTGGGGAATGGCTTTTGCAATCTTGGGCATACCTTCTGCAGTGAAAACTGACAATGGCTCTGCTTACGTCTCCCAAAAGGCGAGGCAGTTTTTTCAAATGTGGGGAGTCTCACATAATTTTGGCACTCCACATTCTCCAACAGGCCAAGCCATTGTCAAATGCGCTCATGGCACCTTAAAATGTGTTCTAGATAAACAGAAAAGGGGAATGGCTGGGGAAGCACCACACAGCCGATTAGAAAAAGCTTTATATACCATCAATCATCTTACTGTGCCAAAAGATTCCGATAATCCTGTTATTGTGAATCATTTCTCGTCGTTACAGGCCTTGGATGAGAGATGAATACCTCGAGCAAAGGTCTTTATACGGGACCTGACCATGAATAGGTGGGAGGGCCCACATGACCTTATTGCCTGGGGTCGCGGGTATGCTTGTGTCTCAACAGATACCGGTACGCTGGCTGCCTGCGAGATGTGTCCGCCCTGACCTGCGATGTCCGAGACAGAATGTGGCCAATGCATAGCCTTCAAATGCTGACCAGCAGGCCGACCACCAGACTGATGACCCCTCTACAAGCAGAGGATGAACACCTATCTGCTCGTAGTGGAACTGTTTTTTAAAACCAATTGAAATACTATTAGATATGTTCAGAACTGTTTAGAAATAATGTTAATAGGTTTTTTCCTTTTTGTCTTTGAATGGATTCTGTAAGGGAAAAACACCAGGTCCAAAGACTCCTTCCTCCTGGGAATGTTTTTCAGGTCTTTTGAGTCGCGTTTGTTCTCCTTTGAAAAGGGCCCTGCAAAGAGATTACAAACACTTCCCCTCTCCTTTTTTGTTTTAAACTAAAAGGGGGACCTGTGGACACACACATTTAGAAAGCTAGGAAATTACAGCTTGGCAATTCCTTTCAGGCCTGGATTTCTCCTGTCTCTCAGATCCATTCCCAGGCTGACAAGCTGATTACAGCTTCAGTTAAGGGAGGCAGTCTCCCAGAGTGATAACTTGGTGAAAAACAGAAGGGAATTCATAACAAAGATTAACACCTGCTGTCTTTCCCATGGGACATCTGGACATGCTGTCCCAAGAGATGTTTGTCCCAATTGTCCAATGAACTACTATCCTGTCCTAGCTGCACGTAACACACTTTAAATACGGGATGTCTGTACAATAAAGTCGGCCTTTTCCCCCAAAAGAGGTCCATGTGTGTTGTCTTTTCTCTCTCTTTACAGCGCAGTAACCACAGTTATATAGTGTGATTAACATACTTGTATTAGTTTGAAAGCAAAACCAGTGCGAGACTCCAAGTCAGTAATACGATTTAATAGGAAAAGAGAGAAAAAATAAAATACATGCAATAATACAAAAGAAAAAAAACCACCAACAAAGTCAGAAATACAACCTGACACCCTGTCAGGGTGTTGGTAGCAGTCCGTATAAATGGTGGCTGCAGTCCTCCTGGATGACAGATGTGGTTCAGTTGAAGTAGTGCTCCTGTAGAAGGTGCAGTTTTCCTCCGAAGATCCAGCCATGATGTGGAAATGGTCCAACTTCTCTCTGGGATCCAGTGGAAAGGACTGCCTTCACATCCCAAACCCCAGTTTTTATCTAGGTAGGAAAGGCTTGGCTCCTGCCCCTGGCTGGGGCATCTCCCAATGGGATGATGTAATCTTATCAGTCACACAATAGGACTTAATGGCCCATTAACAGAATATATCTTCTGGAGGAAGGATGGGTTGTGAAAAGATAACGATGATCATCCCCTGATCTTATCAGATGGCACATCAGCAGAGGATATCTCCCACAGAGATAAGGATCACCACCCCTCCCACATTTCAACAGATGGTGATAGAATACACATTTTGCATTGTACCCCAGGACAATATTATAGTTTAGACTCTCGCAAAATATCAAAATACAGAGTATGTGCTACTACTGTTGTTTTTATTTGTGCCTTTATTTGTGTAACTAAACTACAATAGAATAACTCAGTTAATGTTGATTTCATGTACTTGTGTACTTATCTGTATGATAAGATAACATTGAGAAGAACCAGGAAAATAAACATTGAAAGGAAGAATGCAAAGAGGAATTTATCACTGACCCTCCCGTTATGAAGAACTATCAAAACACAGAATAGAGGGCCTTGTGAGGACATAAAAGATACAAATTTCATCTGTGGTATGGCATGTACTTTAAGAAGACGCGTCAAGGGTTGAACCAAGCAAAGGAATTCCCAGAAAATGTAAACTCAAAAGAATGTTTGAATATGTATGATTGTCTTGAGTATACGTTTAACCAATGAAATGAAAAAATACATAAGAAAATTGTTTTATACTAACTTGCATGCCTCTAGCACTTTTCCAAGCACCCAGCACTGTTTACTGTCCCTCTTAGCCCTTTTAAAATTTTTTTAAATTTTAAAGAGTGAACCTTTTTTTTTTTCACAAGAAGAATGATGCATGCATGAAAGCAACAAACTGCTATAAAACCATGACACAGCTTTATGCAAATATGAGTATACTAATAATAAGTTGTAAACAAGACGTTGCAAGGAAGAACATTTAAAATGTAACTGAAGGCTAAAAGAGATTGGATGAGTTTTTGCAGAGAGATTCTCCTCACTTCCAGCACTGAATAAACAGATACCTGCTTTGTAGCTGAGTCAACTATAGTTTTATTTTCTTGTCTAGTTTTGGGCATCAGTAGTCCCCAGTGATGGTGGCTTTGGGGAAGGCACGTTCTTGGGGTTCCAGACCACGCCCATACCCCAGCCCTTCAGTGCTGCCAATCCATGTGGAACAAATTGGTGCAGTTCACCTGGACACTGGACCTGCACAGGTGAGAGGGTGGGGCAGGTGAGGGGCAGGACAGGGGCCAGACAGGCTAGGAAGAATGAGGGGAAGGGTGTGGCAGGAATAAGCAAGGTCAGGTGAGGGGCAGCCCAAAAACCGCCCCCAGAGAGTCCAAGAGCTTTCGCAGACCACATAACTCATCTTATGTCCCCCTGTTGTGGACTACCCAGAGACCTTCAGGACTCTGTACCCCCCATATTCCTCTCATATCTCCCCCTATATCCCTTCTCAGCACTCCCAGTACCCTCTCCAAGGACGCCCCTTTATGTAGCAGTAGAGGGCTGGTATCTCTATAGACGAGAAGGGCATGCAAGGGAGGTGGAAAACCATGAAGTAGCTGGCGGTGGCTGGGGGACTTCCCCTCCTGCCTCTAAACCCCAACCACTCCCTTGGCCCTCCCCACAGCAGGAGCCAGAGCAGCTCCAAGGAGGAAACATCCTTGGCTGTGCGGCCTGGGGAGGGGACCCCCAAAAATAGGAGGAGGGCCCACAAAATTAGAGGGAACACCTACATCAGTACATGGGATCCCCAGATCCCCTAGGCCTCCCTAGATGGGAGTAGAGACCCCCAACCTTCTGGTGGGAGAAGAACACATAATGTGTGGACCCCAAAATCGGGGGTGGCCCCAAAATTAAGGGAGCTCTGAAACAGGGGGACACCCCAAAATCTTGCTGGAAGACCCCAGTATCAGGGCAACACCTTTGCCAAAGAAGCTGAGACCCCCGATTCTCCTCAGATGGGAGAACATGTCCGTGGATGTATGTCCTGGCGGGACCACCAAAATTAAGGGAACTCTAAAATCACAGGGGAGACCCCAAAATCAGGAAAGTGTTGGAAATGCTACAAAGGTTAAAATTTCTATGTAACTTTAGTCAATTTTATTCGCCCTTGGCACGGGGTAAGGAAATCGAACTTTCTTTTCGGGGGACTGGTCCAGCAGGTGAGGTCTGACGAGCTTAACAACTCAACAGACTGGGAGTAGCACAGAAGCTACACAAAAGAAAATGACCATTAACAACCATTAACAACAATCAGCTCTAAACATCACCCCTGGCCTGGTCGGAGATTCCTGGTCTGGGAAAAGAGAGAAAAGAAGGAGAACCTAATTAGCATCAGAGGTGAAAAGATCTGTAAGGAATAGGCAAGCAAATACTGAGAACTGCACAACGTGGGACCAGTGTACATTGAACCATGCATTTTGATGGGTTTTGACTGTGTAAGTATATGAAAAATCTAGTAAAATTAATGAGTGATGGAATGATTTTCTCCATACACCTGGCCAATGTGTGGATAAAATGATTTGTTGCACATCCTGGCCAGAATAAACTAATGACTTTGATTCTCTAACACTAAAAATGCTGTTGGAGAAGTTTTTTTTTGTTTTCTGGAAGTTTTGGTGACAAAGGCACCCCCCACAAAGAAGACGGGATCCTCAAAGCCCACCCAGATGGAAGAAGAAAACAACCTCGGCCCTTTGCTGGGGTGGGGCACCCAATAATCAGAGGGGGCCCCAAAATCAGACCCCCAGTCCCCTCCCCAGCTTTAAAGACATAGAAAATGTTGCCCCCAGCCCATCCATATCCCTCCCATTCCAAATTGCCCCCATGCCCCCAAGATGCCCAGAGGCTCCCCCAGCCACTGTAGCCCCTGCAAAGCCCCCCAGGAGCTGCCCTGGACGCCCTGAGACCCCTTCCCACCTCCAAACACATAGAGCCAGTCATGCGCCAGTGCAGTCGCATGGCTAAGGGGGCTGCGGGGACCATTTCAGGGGTGCAGCTCCTCCCAGCCTCCCCCAGAGGGGCGGAAGCCCCACAGCTCCTTGGCCAGGATGCCCTCGCCAGCTCCCACCTGAAGGCCACCAGGGTGTCCCCTCAGGCCATGGCCCTCTGTGAGTACCAGTGGCACTGGGTGGGGCGGGGGGAATAACCTTTGGCTTTAGCAAAATAGCACCTCATCTCTCACAGTCCTATAAAGTCTTTGTTCTTCTACCCAAAGTTCAGGAGTTTAGCGTGAACTTGACTGAGGAGCAGCCCACGTCAATTAGTAAAGCTTACAAAAAGTATCAGTTGATTTAGCTGGTTGTAATGATCACGGATCATGTGTTTTACGGAGGGTACACGCTAAGGGGGGCATGGATAGGCGGTTCGGAAAGTCCCGAGTACCTTCCAAATACTTCAGCCAACGGGGAAAGGGAATGAGGGGAAAATGTGGCGGGGAAATGAGGAGCAAAGAAGGCTACTTGCTCCAAATAATTGAGAGAGACCCTGCTGGACACACGCCTGATGGACTCCCTTTGTTTGAATCAAGGGACTTTCATAGAACTCCTTTGCCTCTTGTATGGACACTGCAGCCTCTTCTTATACTGTGGTTTCTTGTTGTAATCAATAATTTTTGGTTTTTTTGTTGTCATAAGCAGTGGTGTCTGAATAAACATCTTTACACAAATTCACAAAGCCTTTGGGTGATAATCAGTCACAGATAGCCATCTGGTCCTTGTAGATAACCACCAGAGAAGTTCTGGAAGTCTGGTCCTTGAGATAAGCAGTATTGATCAGACAAAGGCAGGAAGGGCTATTGGAAAGTCTGATTTTGCAAGCTGGTAGCCTAGACAAGTTATTTGGAAAACATAATATAACATAATATAATGTAATATAATACAATATAATATAACATAACAAGGCGATTTTAAACAGAATGATTTTATCATATAATTTCCTTTATCTAGTGTCCATGCTTCACTTCAGAGCTTAGTATTCTGGTTTATACAAACCCCAATGCTTTTGTGATTAACACTAATCTTTTATCAATTATCACAGACACGAACCTCTAGCAATGTGAATTTTGCGCTCTGGGGGATGGGGGTAGGGGACACCGAAACTCCTCTAACTGGAGAGGGGGGAGAATTAATCAGTATAATCCAGTCCACAGTGGGGCAGCTGGGGAAAATTCAGAGTCACAAGGGGGCACTGGGAGGGAGGCAGGGCAGGGGCGGGAGTGGTCGGCGAGGGGAGGGCGGGGAGAAGCTCCCGCCTCGGCTGAACCCCCCTCAGGGATTGACAATGGGGGGGGCGGCTCCCGCCCAAACCGTGGGCGGGAAAAGCGCCCTCAGGGATTGGCTGGGCGGGACGGGGCAGGGGCGGGAGCAGTTCCCGCCTCAGCCAAACTCCCCTCAGCTGGTACCCAGAATAACCCAAAGAAGCCTCAAAACATCTTTGACGTTACAACAAAACTGATGAAAATTAAATAAATTTGAATAAGTATGAAAGATTTACGGCTATATTTTAGTTATATTTAAACAATGGAGGGTTGAAAAGGTGGATTGTGCACTAAAATGTGGCAAAACCAAGAAAACCCCCAAACTCCTTTAAGAATCCCTCAAAATTAACTAAAATTGAGCAGAAGCATAATGAAGATTAATAAATATTAATCAGTTAAATCTGTAGTTAAGTTATAATTTCAAAATGGGGACATGCAAAATGGGGCTTTTTGGTGCTTTCTTGAGGCATTTTAGCACCCCAAGCCCCAAATTCCCCTCATGCCTGGGCTGGCTGTCCCACAGCTCAAGAAGAGTCCTCCAGTAGCTCAGGGGAGCAGCAGCCCTCCTGCTGATGCACAGCCTGTGGAGAAAGGGGTCAGTGGCCCAAATGTGTGCTTTAGAAATCAGAGTTGGGCTCCTAAAGGCTGTTGAACTCTAATAGAGCTGTGGTGGCTGAGGGATGTACGTGGGAAGGGTTTGCCTACCATGAACTGGACTTGTTGAGCATCTGAGCTCTGTTCAGGGGCAGTCTGGGAGCCTGTTCCTTTCCCCTTCCCTAAGGGCAGAGTGTTGGTGAGGGCTGGAATTGGAGGCTGTGTCTGCCCCGACAGCCGGTACCATGGGGCTACGGATGCTCCTGCCAGCGTGGACTTGTCTGAGCCAGGCCTTGTGCCTCTTCCAGGTGTCCCTGCTGCAGTCACAGCTGACCCGAGACTGACAGCACCAACAGAACTACACTGAGGGCCAGGATGGTGTTACAGGCCATAGCGTGAGGCACAGGGAAGATCTCCAAGCATCCAGTGGTGGCTTCCACCATGGTCAGCATGTAGCACTTGCCTTGGCAGGGTTGAGGCAGTGTGATGTAGTCAATCTGCCAGGCTTCCCCATACTTATATTTGGACCAAGGCACCCCATATCAGAGGGGCTTCACCTACTTGGATTGCTTGATCTCAGCACATGTCTCACAGTCATGGATAACCTGAGAGATACTGCTCACGGTAAAATCCACCCCTTGGTCTCATGCCCACTTATAGTTTGCATCTCTCCCCTAATGACCTGAGGCATCATGGGCCCATCAAGCTAGGAACAACTGTCCCTTGTGTTGCCAATCCATATCTATCTGTAACACCTCGATTTTTGCAGCCTGATCCACCTGTTCATTGTTTCGGTGTTCCTCATTAGCCCGACTCTGGGGGACATGGGTATCTACATGACACACTTTCATAAATAGTTTCTCTTCTCTACCCGAGCGGTAGTGTCTTGCCATTCATCAGCAGCCCAGATTGGTTTTCCCCTATCCTGCCAGTTGGCCTTTTTTCACCCTGCCAGGCAGGAAACACCTCCACAGAGCATTGTCTGCCATCCATGAGTCAGTGTAGAGGGAGAGTTCTGACCACTTGTCTTGCTCAGCAATGTCCAGGACCAACTGGATGGCTTTGAGTTCAGCAAGTTGGCTCGATCTACCTTTTCCTTTGGTAGGTTCTGCAACATGTCTCGTAGGGCTCCACACAGCTGCTTTCCACTTTCAGTTCATCCTTACAATGCAACAGGAACTGTCAGTAAAGAGCATAGCATGTTTCTTCTTGTGGCAGTTGGTTGTAAAATGGAGCTTCTTCAGCACGTGACACCTATTCCTGCTCCTCTTTTACCGGTAGACCAAAATTCTCACCTTCAGGTCAATTCATAATTATCTCCAAGATCCCAGAGCAATTTGGGTTTCTAACACTGGCGTGCTGTGTGATGAGGACAATCCATTTGTTCCATGTGGCATCAGTTGCGTGGTGGCTGGAGGGAACCTTTCCTTTAAACATCCACCCCAGCACCAGCAGTCTAGGTGCCAGAAGGAGTTGTGTCTCCGTGCCAGTCACTTCTGACCTTGAACTCCTTCATAGGTGGCCAAGATTTTAATCTCTATTGGAGTGTGTCCAGGGGTACAATGCAAAAATGTGTATTCTATCACCATCTGTTGAAATGTAGGAGGGATGGTGATCCTTATCTCTGTGGGAGATATCCTCTGCTGATGTGCCATCTGATAAGATCAGGGGAATGATCATCGTTATCTTTTCACAACCCATCCTTCCTCCAGAAGATATATTCCGTTAATGGGCCATTATGTCCTATTGTGTGACTGATAAGATTACATCATCCCATTGGGAGATGCCCCAGCCAGGGGCAGGAGCCAAGCCTTTCCTACCTAGATACAAAACTGGGGTTTGGGATGTGAAGGCAGTCCTTTCCACTGGATCCCAGAGGAAAGTCGGATCTTTGGAGGAAAACTGCACCTTCTACAGGAGCACTGCTTCAACGGAACCACATCTGTCATCCAGGAGGACTGCAGCCACCATTTATACGGACTGCTACCAACACCCTGACTGACAGGGTGTCAGGTTGTATTTCTGGCTGTGTTGGTGGTTGTTTCTTTTATATTATTGCATGTATTTTATTGTTTCTCTTTTCTCCTATTAAATTGTATTACTGACTTGGAGTCTCGCACTGGTTTTACTTTCAAACCAACACAGAGTGTAGTTGGCTTCAGACCCTCTGTAACTTCGGCTCCAGAATCCCAGGGTTGGCCTTGAGTCTCACCAGGCACCTTCTACCAAAGGCTGCAGGACAAACCATTGTTCCTGGCTGCAGAGTAAAGCACATTCCTCACCTCTGGTCCTGTCCTGCTTGGGACAAGGGTTACCACATCAGCAATCTCCTGCTTGATCTGGGCAAAGGCTTGCTGCTGCTCAGGGCCCCGGTTCTTCTTGTGGGTGACCAGGTAGAGAGGGCTCGTGATCTGGCTGTACTCAGGAATGTGCATCCTCCAAAAGCCTATGGCACTTAGGAAAGCTTGTGTTTCCTTCTTGCTGGTCAGTGGAGACATTGCTGTGAGCTTATTGATTACCTCAGTGGTATCTGGCACTGTCTGTCTTGCCATTTTACTCCTCGGAACTGGATCTCTCAGGTAGGCCCTTTGACTTTGCTCTTCTTGATGGTGAAGCCAGCTTCCAGCAGAATTTGGATGATCCTCTCTCCTTTCTGAAATACTTCCATTGTCATGTTTCCCCACAAAATGATGTCATCGATGTACTGCAGATGTTCTGGAGCTTCACCCTTTTCCAGTGCAGCCTGGATCAGTCCATGGCAGTTGGTGAAGCTGTGTTTCCACCCCTGGGGCAGTCAGTTCCAGGTGAAAGCATACTGAGGCCTGAATTCTGCTGCCAGAGGAATGGATAAAAATGCATTGGCAATGTCAGTGGTGGCATATCACTTTGCTGCCTTGGACTCCAGCTCGTACTGGAGTTCCAGCATGTCTGGCAGAGCAGCGCTCAGCGGTGGAGTCATTTCATTCAATGCACGATAATCCACTGTCAATCTCCATTCTCTGTCAGACTTGTGCACAGGCCAGATGGGGCTGTTCAAGGGTGAGTGGGTTTTGCTGACCACTCCTTGGCTCTCCAGCTCACGGATCATCTTGTGGATGGGGATCATGGCACCTCGATTTGTCCAATACTGCCAGTAGTGCACTGTTGAGGTGGAAATTGGTACTAGTTGTTCTTCAACCTTCAAAAGTCTAACAGCAGAAGCATTTTTGGACAGCCCAGGCAAGGACTTTCAATTGTCTAATGCCCTCTGCCTCCACAGCAGCTATTCCAAAAGCCCACGTGAGTCCTTTTGAATCTTTCAAATAACCACTCCAGAGGAAATATATGCCCAGAATACACAGGGCCTCTGGACCAGTCACAATAGGATGTTTCTTCCACTCAATCAGATGTTTCTTCCACTCTTTCCCAGTCAAACTCACCTCTGCTTCCAGCACAGTCAACTGCTGCAATCCGCCTGTCACACCAGCAACAGGAGCAGGTTCTGCCCTCACATGTCCCAATGGGATTACACTCTTGCACCACTGTCGACAAAAGCCTTGTATTTCTATGGTTCTGATATGCCAGGCCGTGGGATCCACACAGCCCAAAAGAAACAATTTTCCCTGGCTTCTACCTGGCTAGAGGCAGAGCCTCTCTAGTCATGGCTAGCATTCCGTCCCTGGGCATATATTCTGGATGTTTCTTCAAGATCTGACATATTATACTCCCTTCTGTTTTACCTGGTAGCTTGGTCACGGGAAGCTGCGGCTACATTCATTTTGGTGCAATTCGCTCTCTTAGCAGTTTCCTCCTTCAGCTTGCATACCCATTCTGCTAGGACAGAGAAAAGATGATCCCCTCCCTCCAAATGATTACAACTTCAAAATTACAGGGTTTCCAGGCAAAAAGAAAGGAAAAGGAATAAGAGTTCTCTACAATATATAAAGAAAACCAAGGACAGACAACAAGAAAAAAAAATAAGAGGAGTTTTCCACCCATCAAGTACCACTTTCCCCTTTGGTGCAGTTACAGCCACAGCAGGCAGAGGGTGCGGGCAGGCCCCAGTGAGGCAGGGCGGCAGCGATGACTCCCCGTGGCAAGCAGGGGGCGCTTTGACGCGAGCCCGGCACCCTCCCCAGGTGCGATGGAGTCTCGGGTCCGGGGCAGAGGGGAAATCGCTCCTTTTGTGAATTCACAGACAGCAACCAGCCTCAGCACCATCAGCAGCAGCGGGAAGGAAACAGAGAGGGCAGGCAGATCGGATCAAGCAGCAATGTATCTCAGTGTCACTCACCAGCAGCCAACAGAAACACTGAAGGCAGGCAGACGCGATTCTAGCGCCAAGTTACAACATAGAAATACCCCTGGCTAGATAAACACACACACCCCAACAGCCCCACAGCTGCTCCTCAGATCCCCCCCACTGGAAGGAAAGAGGCAGCCCTGGCCCCACCCTCTGTGGGATCCTGGAATCTTGGAGCTTATACCTCTCCTGATATCCCCCAAGCCCTGGGAGACTCAGGGTAGGAAAGAGTGACAGTTCCTGCAATATCCTCATATCACCATGAACCACCCCTCAAGACAGCGTGAAAGTAATCCTCTGAAAGCCGAGAACAAAGGGTCTGTCACATTGAAATGTATTCCAACAATGATCTTGAATCCATCCTAGTACGGATAAGACAAGGATGTCTGTGTTTCAGAACGCCCTGTGACAACTTAACAGTAGATAACATATCCAGCTTGCCAACCATTCAAAAGTAGGTATTTTAACTTTACTACCAGAGGAGGATGTGATTTCAACTATCACTTACCAGAAGCAGCATTACAGAGCCTACACGTCAACTTTTCTCTAACACCAATTGAAATAAACAATAGCATGGTCAAAAAACTGCTAGAAGAAAAGTTAGAAGACATTGATCAGTGTCCCTCACAATATAGAAAAGGCACATCATGTCCTAGAACAAATAAAGAGCATGGAGAGAATCACTGGTGAGAAAACTTGCTTGGATGGTCCTCAACTACCACAGGCTTTTCCAACCTAAGCTACATCCTGCAATTGTGATTACTGGCACTAAGTGGAATGGGGTTTGTGTTAATAATTGCAGCATATGTAGAGTGTGGTACCTAATCCAGAAATCAAGAAAACAAACTCATCCAGAAATAAAAAGGTTGAAGGAAGGAAAGTAGCGTGTTTGTTTTCCCAGAACCAGATGTTATAAACAAGGCTTGCAACCTGCTGTAGGTTATTAATTAATTAACAGTGGAGAACGGGGACTCGAGATAAGCCCGAGTCCCACGCGACAACCCAGAAAAATGAAATAACAGAGACGCACTGGGTGCTCATTTGGAACCAGGTTTCTGCCAGAGGACCAGGCGCTGAGCACCTGGGCAGTCTTTATAATTTCAACTTCTCGCCAATTGGTGCGTTGTTGGATTTTAGCCGTGACTGGTCCCCTTCCTGGACGTTGGGTCTATACTGGGGGTGGAATCTTGACCAATCATTTTGGAATACTTGGATCTTATAATTAGCTCATCGTCCAATAATGGTTCAAGTTGCTGTACTCACTTCATTAGGTAATGTTCTAGAATGTCCCCTTCATCCAACCAACTGAACACCCATTAGCCCTCCACCCAGTGGCCACACACCCACACTACAGCAACTGCCAACCCACAACCTGCCTGCAACAGTCCATCAACGATTCTCACACAACCACTCATTCAACAACACACAATTTTATAACAATTCATCAACACTTCAAAACTCCATTGTAGGAACCAATAACTTACAATATAACATAGAAGATTAACTCATTTATAACACAGATGCTGTGTTGTAGTTCATAGATATCAGTAAGTTTTAACATTTTGATATAAGAACTGATTGGCCCCAACACTGACCAAGAGTCACTTCAGAGACCAAGTCAGTAAGGTGAGTAGTTGCTTTGTTGGGCGCCGGATACGGGGGGGATTGCTCCACCTAACACACACACTCAGGACATTGCACAGCACAATATATATCAGCATTTCATACACATTCATTATTTTCCTTGGTTAGAAGTGGTTACAAAAATTAATTTGGAGAATTTGAACACTAGCATGTATACTATGCAAGTGCAGCATACTCTGGTGATCCCAAAGAGGAAGACCCTGAGTTTTCCTCAGGCGTCCTTCTGATGAAGGCCAACAGACTTACACAGACTGCCCATTTCACATTTCTTTCTGAAGCATGTGCATTAATTCATCAACTGCAGAGGCAGCCATGCTGATACTCCTTGATGTGCTGGGCAACTGGCCAGAGCACAGCACGAGCACCTCCGATGGGGACCACACGGCTGTCCTTGCCCTAGCTGTGAGTTTCTGCAACTGGCCTTTGCTCACCCCAAGGTCACCTGTCCGTCAGGTCTCCATCCTCCCTCCCCCACTGCATCTCCCTGCCTCAGGTGCTGGGCTGAAACCTGGCCTAGGGGCAGCTTCAGGCCCACCAGCACCGGAGCTGTCCCTGCCTCTCCGCTGGCCTCTGCCTCCCACGCTCGCGCCCTGCCACGTGGACACCTCAGCACTAAGCGCTGTCGTGGGCTGCTCTGTCCTTTGCAGGCAACTGTGGTGATGTGGAAGATCCTCCACATGCCCTGCGTCCCACATGTAGTGACCGTGCATTTCCCCCGCCTCTTTGCGCGTCTGCTCTTCCAAGTGCTCTCCAGCACACTGGATATGCCAGAGGCGGTCGATACCTTCTGGAAGGAGTGGCAGCAGCAACATGGCCTTGCCGCTAACCCCAACAGGTGCTCCGTGCCAGTGTTCCTGTCCTTGCCATGTCCCCAGGGCAGGAGACAGTGCTCCCAGCATGACCTGGCCTTTGCTTTGCACACAGCTTTGCAGAGCAGACCCTGAAGGCCCTGCTCTGCCGACTGCACTATAAGGATGTGGTGGTGGCACTGGAAGACAAGCGTGCCTGGGATACACTGCTTTGTGCTGACACCTACCACTATGCTGTGGGTGTGCTGGCCAGGTGAGACCCCCTTCTCCCCAGCTGCCCCCGGCACTTGTGCCCTGGGCCCTGGGCGTCCCACACAGTCCCCGTGGTCGTGGGCCAGAGGGCTTTGTCACCAAGGGACGGCCAAGGAGGTTGCAAAAAGGCTGGGAGTGGAGGGTGCCCAAGAGCAACTGCCTCCCAAAGGGCCCGGGTCCCTTTGCAGGGTGGTTGGAGAATGAACCTCTGTGAGGCAGTCCGGGGAGAGGTTTGCCCCCGCTGGCTCAGGGTTTTGATTCCTGTTTCCTCCTGACAGAGAAATGCGCCATGCCTCCATAGCCTTGTGTTCCGAGATTGCCTTCTACCTGCTCGGGCTGCTCAGCAAAGACATGCCGTACTGGGATTTGGCCACCATGGCGTTCCTTGTGGAGGTGAGCCTGAAAGCCAGCGCTGCCTCGCTGAGCTGCCTCCAGCTCCCTGCCCTCTCGTGGCCACAGCTGCCTGGGATGGTGCCTGCGCCCTGTGCTGCTGCCTGGGCTCAGCCCTGTGCGGTTCCGGGCTCCTGCCCGCCGGCTCCCCTGTCAGCACCCTGTGCCTTTCAGATCCTGGAGCGCCTGGACTGGAGTGAATGGCATGAGCGCGTCCTGGACATCATGTCAAAGAACCTGCAGAGCGACTGCAGGGAGAGGCATCGCTTGGCACTCAGAGGCCTTGTGGTGCTTGGCAAGAACATCTCCATGGTGAGAAGGGGGCAGCAGCTAAAGCCGTGCTGCCGGCGTGGCGTCGGAGAACGCGGTCACTTGGGCTAGGCTGGCCTTCGGGTGCTGAGGCAGCTGCTCCCAGCTCTCCTGCCTCCCCCTTCAGCTGCCCGAGTGCTTTGGCACAGGCCTTTGGCCTCTGGGCCCTGCGGCAGCAGGGTGGCGTTTCACACGCTTGTGTCCCACACAGGCCATACGAATGTGGAGCCTGCACGAAAGGCTCGTGGAACTCCTGTGGGAAAATGACAGCGACGTGGTTAGGATGAGCATCGTCCTCCTCAGCTGTCTGTTCCCGTACAACGGCACCCTGATAGCCACCTCCCTTGCCCTGCAGCTGGCTGAGGCGCTCCTGCGACTCTTTGACAACGTAAGGCTCTGTGCCCCCAGCCACAGCCACTGGGTGCTGCTCGCACACTTTGTGGCCTGTGCATTTTCAGGCCTGTGCCCAGGTGGGCGTGAAGCAGCTCACGCTGAGGTCTTCTTCTCTTCCTTTCATACAGGATGATAGCCAGGTGCAGCTGTGCTCCATGTTCATCTTCCGAGACATGGTGGATTTTTCATCGGAAAGGATAAGAAAGGCCCTGAAGTCACACGTCCGCCAGAGCCTGCTCCCCCTCTTCTTCCACTGCCACAACGAGAACCAGCGCGTGGTTGAGGTGTGGACACGGCGGTTGCCGGCATTCCCCTGGCAGGGGGCTCGGTTGCCTCCTGCTCCTGCGCCTCGCGGGCTGCAGCCTCCTCCGGCCGTGGCACAGGGATGTGGCTGCTGTGCCCTGGGCTGTGGTGCCACCTGCCCATCTCTGCTGCACTCCAGGCCTCCCGGGAAACGCTGCATTCTTCAGCCAGGTTCCTGAAGAGGAAGGATCTCCAGGACATGTTGCAGGTGGATCAGACCTGGAGTTTTGGCGAGCACCTGGTAAGGGCGGCCTGGAGGCCCCAGCCTTGGGCTGCAGAAGCCCCCTGAGCGCGCTGCTCAGTGTGTGCGGCCGGCAGCCACGCCCCTGCCCAGTGCTGCAGCCACACGCTGCTCCCTTCCCTGGGCCACGCGGGCTCTGCTCCCACTTCCTGTGGCCCCGAGCCGGGTGCCGATGGAGCCCCGGCCCAGCTGGGCTGTGCGGTGGGGCGGCACCGCAGCTCCCCGGGCAGCAGCCGGCCCTCTGCCCCCTCCAGAGCCTGGCGCCAGCGGCTGCTGGCCGCCTCTCAGGGCTGTGCAGGCAGGGGAGGCCAGTGCTGGCCGCACCGAGCGCCCGGCCAAGGGGCTGAGCCTGCACTAACTGCACCCTCCTGGCGCTCTCCCCAGCTGGCAGAGGACAGGAGCCGAGCGGCCGTGCACCTGCGCCACGCCCTGCTGTACCTGGACAGCCCGCAGGAGTCCCTGCGACAGGCGGCCATCAGGTTCATTGGTGAGCCACGAGCCCGGGCTCCCTCCCCGCCCCGGCGCAGTTCGGCCCCAGCCCCGCCTGCTGCCCCGGCAGCGCCATCCGGGCCCGGCGCCGTGGAGCCCCGCCTACCCGTGGGGCTGCTGCCGCCCTCTCGCAGCCGTGCCCTTGGTGCCAGCGTGCGGCGAGGGCCCGGGCTGAGCCCTGCCGGGGCCACGAGGGCGTGCGGCCAGAGGGCTGGCAGCGCCGCGGGCAGGGAGCTGTGCCGCTCGGGCTGTGACAGGCTCTGTGTTCTCAGGGATGGCCGGGCGGCACCTCAGGGGGCACAAACGAGAGCTCCAGCACATCTGTGAGGGTGAGTGAGGCCAGCTGGCTGTCAGTCCCGCCTGCCGGGGGGAGCTGCAATCTGGCTGCCGAGGGCTCTGCTCCCTGTGCGGACCAGAGCTGCCGTGGCCAGAGCACCCACACGGACTTCAGGGGCACGTGGGGCAATAGTGTCCAGTAGCTTCGGACTGATCCCCTTGGTCCCTGCTCCCTCCTGGCCATGGCCAGAGCCGTCTGCCATGGCCCCCGCACGGGGGTCTCCTCGGCTCCCCACAAATGCAGGATGTGACCGTGGCTCTGTTCCTCTCTCTTGCAGCCCTCGAAGACAAGGCAGAGGACATCAGCCCTGCCATCAGAAGCCAGGCTCTCGAAACAGCCTTTCTCCTGCGGGCAATCGAGAGAGCTTCGGGCTCCGTCTTGCAGAAGCTGCGAGATCGATTTCGCAGGGCACGCAAGAAACGGTCTTGTCTGCGGGGCCGTGGCCTGCTCTGCTGCTGGTGCTCTGAGGAGAGCTGAGTGGAGAGGCTCTCTGTCACCTGGGCCACCTGAGCCAGCAGGGATTTTTCTTTCCTTTAGGATTGCTTTTCCTTTCTTTTAAGATTGCTTTTCCTTTCTTCCTCGTTTTTCTTTAGGATGTAAATATAGGATGTGTTCTAATACCCAGACTCCCAGGAGCTTTCTTGTGGTGCCCAGTGTCCGCAGGGGATAGGGGAAGAGGGGAAGATGGGTCCTTGTGCTCAGCAAGCTGCCCAGGCATGCAGTGGGGAAGGGAAGATGGCCAGAAGCCCCCTAGGCCTTTGGTGGCTCCGCTGAAGCCTTAACGCTGCCGACAGAGCGGGTGGGCAGGGGCCGGAGCAGCGTGGATCCCTGCGAGACCCGTGCCTGGAGATGGCCATAAGGCCTCTCCCAGCCAGGAAGCGCCATCTGTGTCCTCCTGGCTGTGTGTTGCTGTCTGGATTGCTGAGGGCTCCGAGGTGCCTCTTGATCCGGCTTCTGCGGAGCTGCGTCGGGGCTGTGCTGCTGCCGGGCAGCTTGGTGGGGCTGAGGGAGACCCCGAGGGGACGGGGCGCTGGGAGGCCGCAAAGGGATGAGGTGCTGCGGAGGCCCTGATGGGACAAGGCCGTGGGAAAGCACGAGGGCCACGTGGGTGGGAGGGAGTGGGTGGCAGGAGCTTCCAAGGAGTCAGGAGGTCCCTGAGGGGCGGGGCTGGTGGGAAGCCCTGAGGAATTGGGTGCCAGAGGCCATAAGCAGCCCCCGGGCAGCTGCCTTGTTCCTGCCACCTGGCTGCTCTGGAGCTTCCCCAGAGAGTCTGCCACGCCTGTGGCAGAAGCCCTCGAGGCTGGGCCTCAGCAGGAGGGTGGAGACACCCCCGAGGTGCCCAGGCCGGGCTGGCTGGGGACAAGGAGGCCAAGGAGCCCTGCCAGGGCACGGCACGGTCACTGGGGGCTGCCAGGGCAGTGGGCAGAGGCAGGGCTGGCGGCCAGGCCAGGGCCCCACGGCTGCCCAGGCCACGGAGCTGATACCGAGGCCCCCCTGACACAGAGTTCTGTGCCCGCAGAGCTTCTGCCTCCATGGGGAGGGCAGCCATGTCTCCTCGAGCAGGGCTGCTGAGTCGCTGCTGCCCCAGCGGCTCCGGGCACCACAAAAACAGCACCAGAGCCAGCACAGGAACAGCAGCACCCCGAACGCCAGCACCTGCTCAACGAGGCATCCGCACCAGCCGCAACGCCAAAAGGGGGCATGCTGTGGGCACCATTGCACGTGCTTTGGCAAAAGGCTTCAGCAGAATTGGCCACAATGCTTTGCTCGTGACTTGTCAGCCTCACAGTAACGCTTGGCAGCTGCAGCTGCAGCCTGCGCCCCGACTGACTCCAATGGCCGTGCTTGAGGGCAGACTCGCCTTCCACAGGCAGGCATCCCAAGGCAGTGGCACTGCTGCCATCGGGAGAGGGACACGAGCCCTTTGCTGCAGCTGCCATGCCTCTCCTCCGTGCCGGCACCTTAAAGACACGTGCATGAGCTTCCAAACTAAATCCTGGACTGGCTTGGAACAAAGGAAGAAGCAGCAGGCACTGAAAGAAAGCAGGCACTTGTGGCCGATGTTCAGGGCTGGAGGGAAGCACCGTGGCATCTGCTGAGGAGGTGGCCCGCTTCACAGGCTCAGGTTTTACTGATAGAAGATCCTGCTTTGCCCTTGCTGGAGGCCATTCCCTACCAATGCATGGCCCTCCATTGTTCCTGGATCAAGTCTAGTGGACCTAGTGGTCCTGTCCCGTGTGCATCTGATGGCAGAAAAGGGCAGGACATGCCAGCTCGCAGCACTTGTCCTGGGTGCTCCTTCAGGGGGCTGGCAGCATCATCAGAGACACAGAACAGCTTCTCCTCCCAGAGTTATCCCTAGCTCCTGCACCTTGCCCAGGTGTCTGCCTTGATGTTCACTGGGGACCTCCCTGTTTGAGGCCATCCGTTGCTCAGCAGGCACCCGTTTGCGTTTGGACATGAGCTGCCAGAGGCAGACGCACAGCAACTGCAGTGTTGAATAGCAGAGGCTAGGCCAACTCCTTTTTGTTCCCAAAATGCAAGAAAGACAGAAAAGCACAAGGAAACATGGCAATGTTTCTGTCCTGTGGGCAGAGTCTCTTTGTCCTGTGAAATTCAGTAGCTGCTGGTGCTTTTGTGCTACTGCTAATCCCTTCCATGAAAAAAAGCATTCCAGGAAGGAGCAACACCATCTGACAGCTACCAAGTGTTGCCACCAGTTGCTGCAGGCGCTCCTGCCAACAGCCCCTGTAGGATGGAGCACAGCCCTCAATGCATCTTGGCTTTGGCTGCCCTGTGGCACAGAAGCCCCCCCGGGGCACAGGTCTCTGGGGCAGGAGCCAGGCACCAGCGCTGCCAGGGCTCGGGGGAGTGGCAGGTCTGCTTCGGCAGGGACTCTGCCGGTACACCTGCTGATGTCACTGCGCCCCGGGCCCCAGGGGTCAGAGCAGCATTCGTGCCCTGCTCCACACGTTCCTCGTCTGTGTCACACCACCACGTTTAGGATGGCCACCAGGCGGGACGTGTCCCACGGAGGACGTGCCAGCTTCTGTGGAAGTGCCCTTCCCGTCGCAGCTGCCTTGGCAACCACGGGGGCTCCTTCTGCTACTCAGAGCCTGCAGAGCAGGGGAACGTTTGCTTATGGTTTGAGCCGTTCCTAAGAATCCTGTCAGGCTGTCTGAGACACTTGGGGCAAGGCATTCCTTCACACCTGGGCCACTTTGGGGGGGGCTGGGGGCAGCTCCAGGGCAGGTGGCAGTGTGTGCAAGGGCCCTTTGTGACACGGTGCAGCATGGTCATAGTTGGATGGAACAGGACATCGTGTCCAAGGGGCCATTGTGACATGCAGCGACATAGCTGTTGGTGGTGACACGGCCACGCCACAGTGCTTGGTGCACGTGACGGGACAGGACGGGACAGAGAGCTGCCGTGAGGAGCATCCGCACAGCACACTCGTTCCTTGCTGACCCACAGCTTTTCCAAGGCGTTACTCCTGCAGGTGACCTCGAGGCCAGACCACGGCATTTGGTGACCTGTGGCCTTCCCGAGGCTTCTCTTCTGCAGGTTCCCTCCAGTGCACACCGTGGCACTTGGTGACCTGGAGCTTTCTCGAGGTATCTCCTATCCCTGCAGCCTCTGCTGTCAAGACCAGACTGTGGCATTTGCTGACCACAGTCCTTGACGAGGAGTCCCTGTCTTTGTGGCAGGAGCCCTCGAGACCCGAGTGCAGGACTCGCTGTCCTGTAGCCTTGCCGAGACTTCTCTCTTGCAGGTGCCTTCAGGACACGACTGCAGGACTTACTGACTCAGACCTTTTCCGAGCCAGCACTCCTGAAAGTAGCCATGAATCCGGGCAGTGACGTAGAGCAGAAACCCCTAAGCTTGCTCAAGCTGGCCTGGGAGAAGAAGAAGAAAGAAGGTGCTGGAACTGCCCCAGCACAGCCTGAAAAGGTGGAGCAGTTCCAGCCACCGCCGGAGGGTGAGTGGCAGAGTTGGGCCTCAGGGCTGGTGCCCGCAGACAGCCTGGCCCCATCCCATCCCATCCCATCCCATCCCATCCCATCCCATCCCATCCCATCCCCTGGGGACATGCCTATGGACGGGATAGAAGAGGGCCCAGGCAGACACCCCTCAGCTGTGCTCCATGCCCTAGGGCATCCCGGGGCTGTCTCTGCTTGGGGAGCACAGGGCTGGGCTCTGTTCTCCGGCCTCTCCCGCAGCCCCTCAGCTCGGGCTGCCCTCGCTGTTTGCCAGGTGCAGCCATGGAGCACACACGAGAGCAGCAAAGCACCCGTGGCCTCTTCTGCAGAACAGCGCAGGTACCTGCAGCCGGCCGCACCTGGGCTGGGCCTGTTGTCACTGCTCAGCCCAGCACCGTGCTTGCAGCACTCCATGGAACATCTCTCCCTTCTTGCCCTCCTGCTACAGATGGTTTGCAAATTCATGAAGAGAATTCACGAGGAAGAGACCAGCGTCACGGGCACTGTGATCAGAGCGTACTCTCCCATCTTCAAAACCAAGACCAGTGCTGCCCTGCTGGATATGCTGGTGGAGGAAGGTCCTTCCAATCCAAAGCAAGTAAGCAGCCTGTGGCCTGGCTTTGATCCTCCCAGGAATTGTTTGGCCTCCCAAGCCACGCCTGCTGGTCACTGTAAGCCTCAGAGGCCATGCGAGTGAGGCCAAAGCTCCGGGTCACTTCTCTAGGGCAGCTAGGTGCATTAGTCCCTCTGGCAGCTTTTCAAGTCTCCCCATGCCTTCTGCAGGTGCCTGCCATGGTGAGGTACATCCACCAGTGGCTCATGGCCAACGAGTTGCCTGACTACAATGTGTTCAGGCCCCTTCTGGATCTGACAGAGGCACAGCCTGCTGACGTGGTGATGGCTCTCCTGCGTGTGGCCCCATTGTGTGACAGGTATGGGGCCCACGTGCCCAGATGTCTCAGGGCTCACCAACCCATCACCCTGTACAGCCTGTTCCAGGTGTCTGGCAAACAGAGAATTCCAGGGCCCTCTGGCTCCTCCCTTTGCCAGCCCTGACATGTCAGCCCCCAGCGTGCTGCCATGCTCCCTCCCTGCCCCTCAGGGGCCAGTCCCCACAGGGCTGGGCTGCCTGGCTGCTGCCAGTGAGGGACAGTGGGCAGAAGCAGGGCTGGCAGCCAGCTCAGCTCTCCGCTGCTGCCCAGGCCACAGTGCTGTGTCCCAGACCGCACTGAGACACAGTTCTGACCCCACAGAGCTGCTATGGCCATGTGGAAGAGCATCATGTGCTCGTGCAGGACTGCAGAGGCAGCCATGCTGATACTCCTTGATGTGCTGGGCAACTGGCCAGAGCACAGCACGAGCACCTCCGATGGGGACCACACAGCTGTCCTTGCCCTAGCTGTGAGTTTCTGCAACTGGCCTTTGCTCACCCCAAGGTCACCTGTCCGTCAGGTCTCCATCCTCCCTCCCCCACTGCATCTCCCTGCCTCAGGTGCTGGGCTGAAACCTGGCCTAGGGGCAGCTTCAGGCCCACCAGCACCGGAGCTGTCCCTGCCTCTCCGCTGGCCTCTGCCTCCCACGCTCGCGCCCTGCCACGTGGACACCTCAGCACTAAGCGCTGTCGTGGGCTGCTCTGTCCTTTGCAGGCAACTGTGGTGATGTGGAAGATCCTCCACATGCCCTGCGTCCCACATGTAGTGACCGTGCATTTCCCCCGCCTCTTTGCGCGTCTGCTCTTCCAAGTGCTCTCCAGCACACTGGATATGCCAGAGGCGGTCGATACCTTCTGGAAGGAGTGGCAGCAGCAACATGGCCTTGCCGCTAACCCCAACAGGTGCTCCGTGCCAGTGTTCCTGTCCTTGCCATGTCCCCAGGGCAGGAGACAGTGCTCCCAGCATGACCTGGCCTTTGCTTTGCACACAGCTTTGCAGAGCAGACCCTGAAGGCCCTGCTCTGCCGACTGCACTATAAGGATGTGGTGGTGGCACTGGAAGACAAGCGTGCCTGGGATACACTGCTTTGTGCTGACACCCACCACTATGCTGTGGGTGTGCTGGCCAGGTGAGACCCCCTTCTCCCCACTTGTGCCCTGGGCCCTGGGCGTCCCACACAGTCCCCGTGGTCGTGGGCCAGAGGGCTTTGTCACCAAGGGACGGCCAAGGAGGTTGCAAAAAGGCTGGGAGTGGAGGGTGCCCAAGAGCAACTGCCTCCCAAAGGGCCCGGGTCCCTTTGCAGGGTGGTTGGAGAATGAACCTCTGTGAGGCAGTCCGGGGAGAGGTTTGCCCCCGCTGGCTCAGGGTTTTGATTCCTGTTTCCTCCTGACAGAGAAATGCGCCATGCCTCCATAGCCTTGTGTTCCGAGATTGCCTTCTACCTGCTCGGGCTGCTCAGCAAAGACATGCCGTACTGGGATTTGGCCACCATGGCGTTCCTTGTGGAGGTGAGCCTGAAAGCCAGCGCTGCCTCGCTGAGCTGCCTCCAGCTCCCTGCCCTCTCGTGGCCACAGCTGCCTGGGATGGTGCCTGCGCCCTGTGCTGCTGCCTGGGCTCAGCCCTGTGCGGTTCCGGGCTCCTGCCCGCCGGCTCCCCTGTCAGCACCCTGTGCCTTTCAGATCCTGGAGCGCCTGGACTGGAGTGAATGGCATGAGCGCGTCCTGGACATCATGTCAAAGAACCTGCAGAGCGACTGCAGGGAGAGGCATCGCTTGGCACTCAGAGGCCTTGTGGTGCTTGGCAAGAACATCTCCATGGTGAGAAGGGGGCAGCAGCTAAAGCCGTGCTGCCGGCGTGGCGTCGGAGAACGCGGTCACTTGGGCTAGGCTGGCCTTCGGGTGCTGAGGCAGCTGCTCCCAGCTCTCCTGCCTCCCCCTTCAGCTGCCCGAGTGCTTTGGCACAGGCCTTTGGCCTCTGGGCCCTGCGGCAGCAGGGTGGCGTTTCACACGCTTGTGTCCCACACAGGCCATACGAATGTGGAGCCTGCACGAAAGGCTCGTGGAACTCCTGTGGGAAAATGACAGCGACGTGGTTAGGATGAGCATCGTCCTCCTCAGCTGTCTGTTCCCGTACAACGGCACCCTGATAGCCACCTCCCTTGCCCTGCAGCTGGCTGAGGCGCTCCTGCGACTCTTTGACAACGTAAGGCTCTGTGCCCCCAGCCACAGCCACTGGGTGCTGCTCGCACACTTTGTGGCCTGTGCATTTTCAGGCCTGTGCCCAGGTGGGCGTGAAGCAGCTCACGCTGAGGTCTTCTTCTCTTCCTTTCATACAGGATGATAGCCAGGTGCAGCTGTGCTCCATGTTCATCTTCCGAGACATGGTGGATTTTTCATCGGAAAGGATAAGAAAGGCCCTGAAGTCACACGTCCGCCAGAGCCTGCTCCCCCTCTTCTTCCACTGCCACAACGAGAACCAGCGCGTGGTTGAGGTGTGGACACGGCGGTTGCCGGCATTCCCCTGGCAGGGGGCTCGGTTGCCTCCTGCTCCTGCGCCTCGCGGGCTGCAGCCTCCTCCGGCCGTGGCACAGGGATGTGGCTGCTGTGCCCTGGGCTGTGGTGCCACCTGCCCATCTCTGCTGCACTCCAGGCCTCCCGGGAAACGCTGCATTCTTCAGCCAGGTTCCTGAAGAGGAAGGATCTCCAGGACATGTTGCAGGTGGATCAGACCTGGAGTTTTGGCGAGCACCTGGTAAGGGCGGCCTGGAGGCCCCAGCCTTGGGCTGCAGAAGCCCCCTGAGCGCGCTGCTCAGTGTGTGCGGCCGGCAGCCACGCCCCTGCCCAGTGCTGCAGCCACACGCTGCTCCCTTCCCTGGGCCACGCGGGCTCTGCTCCCACTTCCTGTGGCCCCGAGCCGGGTGCCGATGGAGCCCCGGCCCAGCTGGGCTGTGCGGTGGGGCGGCACCGCAGCTCCCCGGGCAGCAGCCGGCCCTCTGCCCCCTCCAGAGCCTGGCGCCAGCGGCTGCTGGCCGCCTCTCAGGGCTGTGCAGGCAGGGGAGGCCAGTGCTGGCCGCACCGAGCGCCCGGCCAAGGGGCTGAGCCTGCACTAACTGCACCCTCCTGGCGCTCTCCCCAGCTGGCAGAGGACAGGAGCCGAGCGGCCGTGCACCTGCGCCACGCCCTGCTGTACCTGGACAGCCCGCAGGAGTCCCTGCGACAGGCGGCCATCAGGTTCATTGGTGAGCCACGAGCCCGGGCTCCCTCCCCGCCCCGGCGCAGTTCGGCCCCAGCCCCGCCTGCTGCCCCGGCAGCGCCATCCGGGCCCGGCGCCGTGGAGCCCCGCCTACCCGTGGGGCTGCTGCCGCCCCTCTCGCAGCCGTGCCCTTGGTGCCAGCGTGCGGCGAGGGCCCGGGCTGAGCCCTGCCGGGGCCACGAGGGCGTGCGGCCAGAGGGCTGGCAGCGCCGCGGGCAGGGAGCTGTGCCGCTCGGGCTGTGACAGGCTCTGTGTTCTCAGGGATGGCCGGGCGGCACCTCAGGGGGCACAAACGAGAGCTCCAGCACATCTGTGAGGGTGAGTGAGGCCAGCTGGCTGTCAGTCCCGCCTGCCGGGGGGAGCTGCAATCTGGCTGCCGAGGGCTCTGCTCCCTGTGCGGACCAGAGCTGCCGTGGCCAGAGCACCCACACGGACTTCAGGGGCACGTGGGGCAATAGTGTCCAGTAGCTTCGGACTGATCCCCTTGGTCCCTGCTCCCTCCTGGCCATGGCCAGAGCCGTCTGCCATGGCCCCCGCACGGGGGTCTCCTCGGCTCCCCACAAATGCAGGATGTGACCGTGGCTCTGTTCCTCTCTCTTGCAGCCCTCGAAGACAAGGCAGAGGACATCAGCCCTGCCATCAGAAGCCAGGCTCTCGAAACAGCCTTTCTCCTGCGGGCAATCGAGAGAGCTTCGGGCTCCGTCTTGCAGAAGCTGCGAGATCGATTTCGCAGGGCACGCAAGAAACGGTCTTGTCTGCGGGGCCGTGGCCTGCTCTGCTGCTGGTGCTCTGAGGAGAGCTGAGTGGAGAGGCTCTCTGTCACCTGGGCCACCTGAGCCAGCAGGGATTTTTCTTTCCTTTAGGATTGCTTTTCCTTTCTTTTAAGATTGCTTTTCCTTTCTTCCTCGTTTTTCTTTAGGATGTAAATATAGGATGTGTTCTAATACCCAGACTCCCAGGAGCTTTCTTGTGGTGCCCAGTGTCCGCAGGGGATAGGGGAAGAGGGGAAGATGGGTCCTTGTGCTCAGCAAGCTGCCCAGGCATGCAGTGGGGAAGGGAAGATGGCCAGAAGCCCCTAGGCCTTTGGTGGCTCCGCTGAAGCCTTAACGCTGCCGACAGAGCGGGTGGGCAGGGGCCGGAGCAGCGTGGATCCCTGCGAGACCCGTGCCTGGAGATGGCCATAAGGCCTCTCCCAGCCAGGAAGCGCCATCTGTGTCCTCCTGGCTGTGTGTTGCTGTCTGGATTGCTGAGGGCTCCGAGGTGCCTCTTGATCCGGCTTCTGCGGAGCTGCGTCGGGGCTGTGCTGCTGCCGGGCAGCTTGGTGGGGCTGAGGGAGACCCCGAGGGGACGGGGCGCTGGGAGGCCGCAAAGGGATGAGGTGCTGCGGAGGCCCTGATGGGACAAGGCCGTGGGAAAGCACGAGGGCCACGTGGGTGGGAGGGAGTGGGTGGCAGGAGCTTCCAAGGAGTCAGGAGGTCCCTGAGGGGCGGGGCTGGTGGGAAGCCCTGAGGAATTGGGTGCCAGAGGCCATAAGCAGCCCCCGGGCAGCTGCCTTGTTCCTGCCACCTGGCTGCTCTGGAGCTTCCCCAGAGAGTCTGCCACGCCTGTGGCAGAAGCCCTCGAGGCTGGGCCTCAGCAGGAGGGTGGAGACACCCCCGAGGTGCCCAGGCCGGGCTGGCTGGGGACAAGGAGGCCAAGGAGCCCTGCCAGGGCACGGCACGGTCACTGGGGGCTGCCAGGGCAGTGGGCAGAGGCAGGGCTGGCGGCCAGGCCAGGGCCCCACGGCTGCCCAGGCCACGGAGCTGATACCGAGGCCCCCCTGACACAGAGTTCTGTGCCCGCAGAGCTTCTGCCTCCATGGGGAGGGCAGCCATGTCTCCTCGAGCAGGGCTGCTGAGTCGCTGCTGCCCCAGCGGCTCCGGGCACCACAAAAACAGCACCAGAGCCAGCACAGGAACAGCAGCACCCCGAACGCCAGCACCTGCTCAACGAGGCATCCGCACCAGCCGCAACGCCAAAAGGGGGCATGCTGTGGGCACCATTGCACGTGCTTTGGCAAAAGGCTTCAGCAGAATTGGCCACAATGCTTTGCTCGTGACTTGTCAGCCTCACAGTAACGCTTGGCAGCTGCAGCTGCAGCCTGCGCCCCGACTGACTCCAATGGCCGTGCTTGAGGGCAGACTCGCCTTCCACAGGCAGGCATCCCAAGGCAGTGGCACTGCTGCCATCGGGAGAGGGACACGAGCCCTTTGCTGCAGCTGCCATGCCTCTCCTCCGTGCCGGCACCTTAAAGACACGTGCATGAGCTTCCAAACTAAATCCTGGACTGGCTTGGAACAAAGGAAGAAGCAGCAGGCACTGAAAGAAAGCAGGCACTTGTGGCCGATGTTCAGGGCTGGAGGGAAGCACCGTGGCATCTGCTGAGGAGGTGGCCCGCTTCACAGGCTCAGGTTTTACTGATAGAAGATCCTGCTTTGCCCTTGCTGGAGGCCATTCCCTACCAATGCATGGCCCTCCATTGTTCCTGGATCAAGTCTAGTGGACCTAGTGGTCCTGTCCCGTGTGCATCTGATGGCAGAAAAGGGCAGGACATGCCAGCTCGCAGCACTTGTCCTGGGTGCTCCTTCAGGGGGCTGGCAGCATCATCAGAGACACAGAACAGCTTCTCCTCCCAGAGTTATCCCTAGCTCCTGCACCTTGCCCAGGTGTCTGCCTTGATGTTCACTGGGGACCTCCCTGTTTGAGGCCATCCGTTGCTCAGCAGGCACCCGTTTGCGTTTGGACATGAGCTGCCAGAGGCAGACGCACAGCAACTGCAGTGTTGAATAGCAGAGGCTAGGCCAACTCCTTTTTGTTCCCAAAATGCAAGAAAGACAGAAAAGCACAAGGAAACATGGCAATGTTTCTGTCCTGTGGGCAGAGTCTCTTTGTCCTGTGAAATTCAGTAGCTGCTGGTGCTTTTGTGCTACTGCTAATCCCTTCCATGAAAAAAAGCATTCCAGGAAGGAGCAACACCATCTGACAGCTACCAAGTGTTGCCACCAGTTGCTGCAGGCGCTCCTGCCAACAGCCCCTGTAGGATGGAGCACAGCCCTCAATGCATCTTGGCTTTGGCTGCCCTGTGGCACAGAAGCCCCCCGGGGCACAGGTCTCTGGGGCAGGAGCCAGGCACCAGCGCTGCCAGGGCTCGGGGGAGTGGCAGGTCTGCTTCGGCAGGGACTCTGCCGGTACACCTGCTGATGTCACTGCGCCCCGGGCCCCAGGGGTCAGAGCAGCATTCGTGCCCTGCTCCACACGTTCCTCGTCTGTGTCACACCACCACGTTTAGGATGGCCACCAGGCGGGACGTGTCCCACGGAGGACGTGCCAGCTTCTGTGGAAGTGCCCTTCCCGTCGCAGCTGCCTTGGCAACCACGGGGGCTCCTTCTGCTACTCAGAGCCTGCAGAGCAGGGGAACGTTTGCTTATGGTTTGAGCCGTTCCTAAGAATCCTGTCAGGCTGTCTGAGACACTTGGGGCAAGGCATTCCTTCACACCTGGGCCACTTTGGGGGAGCTGGGGGCAGCTCCAGGGCAGGTGGCAGTGTGTGCAAGGGCCCTTTGTGACACGGTGCAGCATGGTCATAGTTGGATGGAACAGGACATCGTGTCCAAGGGGCCATTGTGACATGCAGCGACATAGCTGTTGGTGGTGACACGGCCACGCCACAGTGCTTGGTGCACGTGACGGGACAGGACGGGACAGAGAGCTGCCGTGAGGAGCATCCGCACAGCACACTCGTTCCTTGCTGACCCACAGCTTTTCCAAGGCGTTACTCCTGCAGGTGACCTCGAGGCCAGACCACGGCATTTGGTGACCTGTGGCCTTCCCGAGGCTTCTCTTCTGCAGGTTCCCTCCAGTGCACACCGTGGCACTTGGTGACCTGGAGCTTTCTCGAGGTATCTCCTATCCCTGCAGCCTCTGCTGTCAAGACCAGACTGTGGCATTTGCTGACCACAGTCCTTGACGAGGAGTCCCTGTCTTTGTGGCAGGAGCCCTCGAGACCCGAGTGCAGGACTCGCTGTCCTGTAGCCTTGCCGAGACTTCTCTCTTGCAGGTGCCTTCAGGACACGACTGCAGGACTTACTGACTCAGACCTTTTCCGAGCCAGCACTCCTGAAAGTAGCCATGAATCCGGGCAGTGACGTAGAGCAGAAACCCCTAAGCTTGCTCAAGCTGGCCTGGGAGAAGAAGAAGAAAGAAGGTGCTGGAACTGCCCCAGCACAGCCTGAAAAGGTGGAGCAGTTCCAGCCACCGCCGGAGGGTGAGTGGCAGAGTTGGGCCTCAGGGCTGGTGCCCGCAGACAGCCTGGCCCCATCCCATCCCATCCCATCCCATCCCATCCCATCCCATCCCATCCCATCCCATCCCCTGGGGACATGCCTATGGACGGGATAGAAGAGGGCCCAGGCAGACACCCCTCAGCTGTGCTCCATGCCCTAGGGCATCCCGGGGCTGTCTCTGCTTGGGGAGCACAGGGCTGGGCTCTGTTCTCCGGCCTCTCCCGCAGCCCCTCAGCTCGGGCTGCCCTCGCTGTTTGCCAGGTGCAGCCATGGAGCACACACGAGAGCAGCAAAGCACCCGTGGCCTCTTCTGCAGAACAGCGCAGGTACCTGCAGCCGGCCGCACCTGGGCTGGGCCTGTTGTCACTGCTCAGCCCAGCACCGTGCTTGCAGCACTCCATGGAACATCTCTCCCTTCTTGCCCTCCTGCTACAGATGGTTTGCAAATTCATGAAGAGAATTCACGAGGAAGAGACCAGCGTCACGGGCACTGTGATCAGAGCGTACTCTCCCATCTTCAAAACCAAGACCAGTGCTGCCCTGCTGGATATGCTGGTGGAGGAAGGTCCTTCCAATCCAAAGCAAGTAAGCAGCCTGTGGCCTGGCTTTGATCCTCCCAGGAATTGTTTGGCCTCCCAAGCCACGCCTGCTGGTCACTGTAAGCCTCAGAGGCCATGCGAGTGAGGCCAAAGCTCCGGGTCACTTCTCTAGGGCAGCTAGGTGCATTAGTCCCTCTGGCAGCTTTTCAAGTCTCCCCATGCCTTCTGCAGGTGCCTGCCATGGTGAGGTACATCCACCAGTGGCTCATGGCCAACGAGTTGCCTGACTACAATGTGTTCAGGCCCCTTCTGGATCTGACAGAGGCACAGCCTGCTGACGTGGTGATGGCTCTCCTGCGTGTGGCCCCATTGTGTGACAGGTATGGGGCCCACGTGCCCAGATGTCTCAGGGCTCACCAACCCATCACCCTGTACAGCCTGTTCCAGGTGTCTGGCAAACAGAGAATTCCAGGGCCCTCTGGCTCCTCCCTTTGCCAGCCCTGACATGTCAGCCCCCAGCGTGCTGCCATGCTCCCTCCCTGCCCCTCAGGGGCCAGTCCCCACAGGGCTGGGCTGCCTGGCTGCTGCCAGTGAGGGACAGTGGGCAGAAGCAGGGCTGGCAGCCAGCTCAGCTCTCCGCTGCTGCCCAGGCCACAGTGCTGTGTCCCAGACCGCACTGAGACACAGTTCTGACCCCACAGAGCTGCTATGGCCATGTGGAAGAGCATCATGTGCTCGTGCAGGACTGCAGAGGCAGCCATGCTGATACTCCTTGATGTGCTGGGCAACTGGCCAGAGCACAGCACGAGCACCTCCGATGGGGACCACACAGCTGTCCTTGCCCTAGCTGTGAGTTTCTGCAACTGGCCTTTGCTCACCCCAAGGTCACCTGTCCGTCAGGTCTCCATCCTCCCTCCCCCACTGCATCTCCCTGCCTCAGGTGCTGGGCTGAAACCTGGCCTAGGGGCAGCTTCAGGCCCACCAGCACCGGAGCTGTCCCTGCCTCTCCGCTGGCCTCTGCCTCCCACGCTCGCGCCCTGCCACGTGGACACCTCAGCACTAAGCGCTGTCGTGGGCTGCTCTGTCCTTTGCAGGCAACTGTGGTGATGTGGAAGATCCTCCACATGCCCTGCGTCCCACATGTAGTGACCGTGCATTTCCCCCGCCTCTTTGCGCGTCTGCTCTTCCAAGTGCTCTCCAGCACACTGGATATGCCAGAGGCGGTCGATACCTTCTGGAAGGAGTGGCAGCAGCAACATGGCCTTGCCGCTAACCCCAACAGGTGCTCCGTGCCAGTGTTCCTGTCCTTGCCATGTCCCCAGGGCAGGAGACAGTGCTCCCAGCATGACCTGGCCTTTGCTTTGCACACAGCTTTGCAGAGCAGACCCTGAAGGCCCTGCTCTGCCGACTGCACTATAAGGATGTGGTGGTGGCACTGGAAGACAAGCGTGCCTGGGATACACTGCTTTGTGCTGACACCCACCACTATGCTGTGGGTGTGCTGGCCAGGTGAGACCCCCTTCTCCCCACTTGTGCCCTGGGCCCTGGGCGTCCCACACAGTCCCCGTGGTCGTGGGCCAGAGGGCTTTGTCACCAAGGGACGGCCAAGGAGGTTGCAAAAAGGCTGGGAGTGGAGGGTGCCCAAGAGCAACTGCCTCCCAAAGGGCCCGGGTCCCTTTGCAGGGTGGTTGGAGAATGAACCTCTGTGAGGCAGTCCGGGGAGAGGTTTGCCCCCGCTGGCTCAGGGTTTTGATTCCTGTTTCCTCCTGACAGAGAAATGCGCCATGCCTCCATAGCCTTGTGTTCCGAGATTGCCTTCTACCTGCTCGGGCTGCTCAGCAAAGACATGCCGTACTGGGATTTGGCCACCATGGCGTTCCTTGTGGAGGTGAGCCTGAAAGCCAGCGCTGCCTCGCTGAGCTGCCTCCAGCTCCCTGCCCTCTCGTGGCCACAGCTGCCTGGGATGGTGCCTGCGCCCTGTGCTGCTGCCTGGGCTCAGCCCTGTGCGGTTCCGGGCTCCTGCCCGCCGGCTCCCCTGTCAGCACCCTGTGCCTTTCAGATCCTGGAGCGCCTGGACTGGAGTGAATGGCATGAGCGCGTCCTGGACATCATGTCAAAGAACCTGCAGAGCGACTGCAGGGAGAGGCATCGCTTGGCACTCAGAGGCCTTGTGGTGCTTGGCAAGAACATCTCCATGGTGAGAAGGGGGCAGCAGCTAAAGCCGTGCTGCCGGCGTGGCGTCGGAGAACGCGGTCACTTGGGCTAGGCTGGCCTTCGGGTGCTGAGGCAGCTGCTCCCAGCTCTCCTGCCTCCCCCTTCAGCTGCCCGAGTGCTTTGGCACAGGCCTTTGGCCTCTGGGCCCTGCGGCAGCAGGGTGGCGTTTCACACGCTTGTGTCCCACACAGGCCATACGAATGTGGAGCCTGCACGAAAGGCTCGTGGAACTCCTGTGGGAAAATGACAGCGACGTGGTTAGGATGAGCATCGTCCTCCTCAGCTGTCTGTTCCCGTACAACGGCACCCTGATAGCCACCTCCCTTGCCCTGCAGCTGGCTGAGGCGCTCCTGCGACTCTTTGACAACGTAAGGCTCTGTGCCCCCAGCCACAGCCACTGGGTGCTGCTCGCACACTTTGTGGCCTGTGCATTTTCAGGCCTGTGCCCAGGTGGGCGTGAAGCAGCTCACGCTGAGGTCTTCTTCTCTTCCTTTCATACAGGATGATAGCCAGGTGCAGCTGTGCTCCATGTTCATCTTCCGAGACATGGTGGATTTTTCATCGGAAAGGATAAGAAAGGCCCTGAAGTCACACGTCCGCCAGAGCCTGCTCCCCCTCTTCTTCCACTGCCACAACGAGAACCAGCGCGTGGTTGAGGTGTGGACACGGCGGTTGCCGGCATTCCCCTGGCAGGGGGCTCGGTTGCCTCCTGCTCCTGCGCCTCGCGGGCTGCAGCCTCCTCCGGCCGTGGCACAGGGATGTGGCTGCTGTGCCCTGGGCTGTGGTGCCACCTGCCCATCTCTGCTGCACTCCAGGCCTCCCGGGAAACGCTGCATTCTTCAGCCAGGTTCCTGAAGAGGAAGGATCTCCAGGACATGTTGCAGGTGGATCAGACCTGGAGTTTTGGCGAGCACCTGGTAAGGGCGGCCTGGAGGCCCCAGCCTTGGGCTGCAGAAGCCCCCTGAGCGCGCTGCTCAGTGTGTGCGGCCGGCAGCCACGCCCCTGCCCAGTGCTGCAGCCACACGCTGCTCCCTTCCCTGGGCCACGCGGGCTCTGCTCCCACTTCCTGTGGCCCCGAGCCGGGTGCCGATGGAGCCCCGGCCCAGCTGGGCTGTGCGGTGGGGCGGCACCGCAGCTCCCCGGGCAGCAGCCGGCCCTCTGCCCCCTCCAGAGCCTGGCGCCAGCGGCTGCTGGCCGCCTCTCAGGGCTGTGCAGGCAGGGGAGGCCAGTGCTGGCCGCACCGAGCGCCCGGCCAAGGGGCTGAGCCTGCACTAACTGCACCCTCCTGGCGCTCTCCCCAGCTGGCAGAGGACAGGAGCCGAGCGGCCGTGCACCTGCGCCACGCCCTGCTGTACCTGGACAGCCCGCAGGAGTCCCTGCGACAGGCGGCCATCAGGTTCATTGGTGAGCCACGAGCCCGGGCTCCCTCCCCGCCCCGGCGCAGTTCGGCCCCAGCCCCGCCTGCTGCCCCGGCAGCGCCATCCGGGCCCGGCGCCGTGGAGCCCCGCCTACCCGTGGGGCTGCTGCCGCCCTCTCGCAGCCGTGCCCTTGGTGCCAGCGTGCGGCGAGGGCCCGGGCTGAGCCCTGCCGGGGCCACGAGGGCGTGCGGCCAGAGGGCTGGCAGCGCCGCGGGCAGGGAGCTGTGCCGCTCGGGCTGTGACAGGCTCTGTGTTCTCAGGGATGGCCGGGCGGCACCTCAGGGGGCACAAACGAGAGCTCCAGCACATCTGTGAGGGTGAGTGAGGCCAGCTGGCTGTCAGTCCCGCCTGCCGGGGGGGAGCTGCAATCTGGCTGCCGAGGGCTCTGCTCCCTGTGCGGACCAGAGCTGCCGTGGCCAGAGCACCCACACGGACTTCAGGGGCACGTGGGGCAATAGTGTCCAGTAGCTTCGGACTGATCCCCTTGGTCCCTGCTCCCTCCTGGCCATGGCCAGAGCCGTCTGCCATGGCCCCCGCACGGGGGTCTCCTCGGCTCCCCACAAATGCAGGATGTGACCGTGGCTCTGTTCCTCTCTCTTGCAGCCCTCGAAGACAAGGCAGAGGACATCAGCCCTGCCATCAGAAGCCAGGCTCTCGAAACAGCCTTTCTCCTGCGGGCAATCGAGAGAGCTTCGGGCTCCGTCTTGCAGAAGCTGCGAGATCGATTTCGCAGGGCACGCAAGAAACGGTCTTGTCTGCGGGGCCGTGGCCTGCTCTGCTGCTGGTGCTCTGAGGAGAGCTGAGTGGAGAGGCTCTCTGTCACCTGGGCCACCTGAGCCAGCAGGGATTTTTCTTTCCTTTAGGATTGCTTTTCCTTTCTTTTAAGATTGCTTTTCCTTTCTTCCTCGTTTTTCTTTAGGATGTAAATATAGGATGTGTTCTAATACCCAGACTCCCAGGAGCTTTCTTGTGGTGCCCAGTGTCCGCAGGGGATAGGGGAAGAGGGGAAGATGGGTCCTTGTGCTCAGCAAGCTGCCCAGGCGTGCAGTGGGGAAGGGAAGATGGCCAGAAGCCCCTAGGCCTTTGGTGGCTCCGCTGAAGCCTTAACGCTGCCGACAGAGCGGGTGGGCAGGGGCCGGAGCAGCGTGGATCCCTGCGAGACCCGTGCCTGGAGATGGCCATAAGGCCTCTCCCAGCCAGGAAGCGCCATCTGTGTCCTCCTGGCTGTGTGTTGCTGTCTGGATTGCTGAGGGCTCCGAGGTGCCTCTTGATCCGGCTTCTGCGGAGCTGCGTCGGGGCTGTGCTGCTGCCGGGCAGCTTGGTGGGGCTGAGGGAGACCCCGAGGGGACGGGGCGCTGGGAGGCCGCAAAGGGATGAGGTGCTGCGGAGGCCCTGATGGGACAAGGCCGTGGGAAAGCACGAGGGCCACGTGGGTGGGAGGGAGTGGGTGGCAGGAGCTTCCAAGGAGTCAGGAGGTCCCTGAGGGGCGGGGCTGGTGGGAAGCCCTGAGGAATTGGGTGCCAGAGGCCATAAGCAGCCCCCGGGCAGCTGCCTTGTTCCTGCCACCTGGCTGCTCTGGAGCTTCCCCAGAGAGTCTGCCACGCCTGTGGCAGAAGCCCTCGAGGCTGGGCCTCAGCAGGAGGGTGGAGACACCCCCGAGGTGCCCAGGCCGGGCTGGCTGGGGACAAGGAGGCCAAGGAGCCCTGCCAGGGCACGGCACGGTCACTGGGGGCTGCCAGGGCAGTGGGCAGAGGCAGGGCTGGCGGCCAGGCCAGGGCCCCACGGCTGCCCAGGCCACGGAGCTGATACCGAGGCCCCCCCTGACACAGAGTTCTGCGCCTGAAGAGCTTCTGCCTCCATGGGGAGGGCAGCCATGTCTCCTCGAGCAGGGCTGCTGAGTCGCTGCTGCCCCAGCGGCTCTGGGAGCCACAAAAACAGCACCAGAGCCAGCACAGGAACAGCAGCACCCCGAACGCCAGCACCTGCTCAACGAGGCATCCGCACCAGCCGCAACGCCAAAAGGGGGCATACTGTGGGCACCATTGCACGTGCTTTGGCAAAAGGCTTCAGCAGAATTGGCCACAATGCTTTGCTCGTGACTTGTCAGCCTCACAGTAATTCTTGGCTGGGACCTCCCCTAGGTGTCTTGGCGGGGCTTTCTGTGCACAAGGAGGCTAGTCTGTGCTGGGCACATTTTGTTCTTTTGTTTTTTAACATCTCCACTCTGTGTTTGTTTTGATGAGCGCTGACTGTACCCTGGAGAAAACCAAATGCTTTCATGGCCTGGCACCTTTTGTGTGGGGATGTGTCTTGGTTTGAAAGACAGGTATTTGCTAAGGAAAGGCAAGAACTCCTTTCCTGAGATGCAGAATGCAATCCCCTCCCTTTTAATTATTTTAGTTTCAAATCAGAGGCCTTCAGGCAGGAGATGTGGGGATAAGAATAACAGTTCTTTACTGATATCTAACAAAGGCAGAAAACAACAACAGCTCTAAAAATTGACAACAGAACAGAACACTATAACTCAGTTCCCGTCCCTTTTGGCCACAGGCCGTCTCCCTGCGCTCAGTCACCGGTGCTGGGGGCAGGGCAGGTCCCGCGCAGTTGAAGAGGGCTGGGTGATGGCGGCAGCAGCCCAGGGGTGAGAGGGATGGGAAGTGACTCCCCCCTCACAGTGTCGGTTGTGGTGCTTGGCAGAATGTCCGGAGGTAGTAGGATGAGGTGGGAGAGCAGCAGAGCGATGTCCAAAGGTAGGGAGCGTGGATCTCAGTGCTGGGATGGCAGGGGAGATGCCAGATCGGAGCACAGGGTGTCCTCCCACTCCACTAGCCAAGCGAGAGAGAGTCCCAGCCCACTGTATACCCCTGTCCCACCTTTCCTTTTCTGGTTTCCCCCGCCTCCCTCCACCTGCCTCCCTCCAACCACCTCCCTGCTAGAGAACATTACCGTTCTTAAGGTGTAGCCACTTAGCATAACAATGGGAGAAATTCCACAGAAAGAAAAGGGAAACATTCAACCCCCAACATTATCCAGCCCTGAATTTCTCCCATACTAATATGCTATATCAAATTCAACCATTACATATATATACATACATGCAGTTAGAGATATAGACACAGTACTATAGGTATTTCACTCTAAAACAAGGTCTCCTTGGGGTATGGATCGGGTCTCTCCACTCTTTTGCATCACCCACCAGCTGCAGCCTGGTCCTTGAGCGAATCCAATTCCCCGGATGGGATTGTCTTTGCTGGAGGCAGGATTCACCCAAAGTTTTTCCTAGCATACCTCTCATGTGTACCACTGGAACCTTATCTCCATCTGATATTCCCAAGGGCTCAGATTGGGCAGGGCCTGCTCGGTTAGTGGAATCTCGAGTGTTCACTAACCATGTGGCCTTTGGTAGATTAATCTCCCAGTTCTTGAAAGTTCCCCCACCCAGTGCCTTCAAGGTGGTTTTAAGCAGGCCATTGCACCATTCAACTTTCCCTGCAGCTGGTGTGTGGTAGGGGATATGGTACACCCACTCAATGTGTGTTCTCTAGCCCAGGTGTTTATAAGGCTGTTCTTGAAATGAGTCCCATTGTCTGACTCAATTCTCTCAGGGGTACCATGCCTCCAAAGAACTTGTTTTTCCAGGCTCAGGATGGTGTTCCGAGCAGTGGCATGAGGCAGAGGGTAGGTCTCTAACCACCCAGTGGTGGCTTCCACCATGGTCAGTACATAGCGCTTGCCCTGGCGGGTTTGAGGCAGTGTGATGTAGTCAATCTGCCAGGCCTCTCCATACTTATATTTGGCCCATCGCCCCCCATACCAGAGGGGCTTCACCCGCTTGGCTTGCTTGATGGCAGCGCACGTCTCACAGTCATGGATAACCTGAGAAATACCGTCCATGGTTAGATCCACCCCTCGGTTTCATGCCCACTTATATGTGGCATCTCTGCCCTGATGACCTGAGGCATCATGGGCCCATCGAGCCAGGAGCAACTCTCCTTTGTGCTGCCAGTGTAAATCTATCTTTGACACCTCTATCTGTGCCGCCTGATCTACCTGCTCATTGTGTCGGTGTTCCTCATTAGCCCGACTCTTGGGGACATGGGCATCTACTTGACGGACTTTCACAGGCAGCCTCTCTACTCGGGTGGCAATGTCTTTCCATTCATTGGCAGCCCAGATTGGTTTTCCGCTATGTTGCCAGTTAGCCTTTTTCCAACTTTCCAGCCAACCCCACAGAGCATTGACTACCATCCATGAATCAGTGTAAAGGTAGAGTTTTGGCCACTTCTCTCTTTCAGCAATGTCCAGGGCCAGCCGAACAGCTTTGAGTTCAGCAAGTTGACTCGATCCACCTTCTCCTTCAGTAGCTTGTGCAACCTGTCGTGTGGGGCTCCATACAGCTGCTTTCCACTTCTGGTTCATCCCTGTTATGAATGGTTTTCTATTTTTCCAATTAAACAAACAACAAAGATTAAAAGTAACAACAAATTTTTAATAGTAACAATTATAAATGAATACAATCAAAAGTATTAAAGATGATTACAAAAATTATTGAAACTGAATACAATCCAAGTAAAGTATTACAGTTGTATAATTTGGGATGGATAAAATTTGAGAGTAAGTGTTTTAGTATAATTGAGGTTCGTATAAAGCATAAGCAAAACCGACCGGGGGTACGGGGAGGGGCTCGCCCTTCCTCTCGTACCAAAGCATTCGGGCTAACAATCCCACTTATATACTGTAGGCTACAGAAGTTTCTAGAAAGCTCCTCCTAGTTTCTATTCCTAAAATCTACGTAACTATACTGCACGGCGCATGCTCTACTAATGGGTTGGGGGTCTCTCATCCTTTTGAGGGTCTTATTTCCGGTGAAGGCTCATCGTCTTCATCAGTGACCGAGGTGTGACCCGCAGGTAGCGCAGGCGCCCTGTGTGACTGAGCAGATGTTTTCCATAACATGACTCTAATTAAGTCCCATGCTTGGAATCATTCCATTTTTGCCCATTTCAAGGTTGAAGCTCTATTCCTAGATGCTGCTTATCAGACCTACGTCCTTCTACTATTCTTATTTGACTTTCTTCCAACCTTCTTCTTCAACTCCCAACATCTGGAAGATGTCTTTTGTCCTGTCTCACCCATCTCCCCCCCTTTCACTCGGTAACAATGGTCTTCTATTGATCTAAATACAATTTTGCTAATATAGTTACAATTTAATTAGCACGAATCACATTTATCACAATTCCCCCATTTCTCTTTTTTAATCATCTTGATTCGTGCTCTAAAAGGTTGTTACTTGGTATTGTCTATGTTCCTTCATACTAGCCTCTAATTTTTCTAACATTTCTTGAGCGGTCTCCAGCTTTTCACACTCCTTCTCAAATTTGGTTAACATTTCTCGTGCCAGGGTATTCTCTTTGCATTCAGTCACCACTTTTTCGACCTCTTTCCCTCGAGTGCGATTAGATTGCGCTTTCAGTACCATCAAGGAGTTTATTTTCCCTTTTGCTGTTAATTCTGGATCTATGGGCATGGCTGTAAGTTGCATTCCTTGAATTACTGAGTGGATTAGTCTGATTAGACAGGGTATCATGCAAGGCAGAAACAATAGTCCTAAACCAGAACATAATAGCATGAATCCCAATTTTTTCCACCACACACCCCCAAAAAGATTATCCCACCAATCAGCTTTCAGGATAGAATTCCATTTTTGAACTGGTACATGTGCCACTCTTTTAATTTCATCAGCAAGTTTTGTGATGGCTTCCCCGTGATCATCTATTTCCACACAGCACTCAGATTCATTAAACCTCCCACAAACTCCTCCTTCTTCTGCCAGCAGATAATCTAGGGCAATTCTCTTTTGATATACAAATGCTCTCATTTGTGAATGCTGTTTGGCCAACAACTTTAAAGTGTCTGCCCTATGGTTTGAGACGACTTCCACTACTGCCTGGAGCCTTATCAACCGATTTAACAGGTAAATTGGAGTTCTATATCCCCAAGACCCATCCTGAGCCCAAGCAGCAGGTTCATAATGTGCTATAATTCTTTCTGCAGGCCATTCTTCATCTTTCCATTTTTGGTTTCCTCCTGCCATTGGAAAGTTGAGGTTTAGTTCTCTTTTCTTTCTAAGGTTTCATAAAGTGGTGTTCCTAGTATATTGCCCTTAGACCTTGGTCTGACAAAGAAGGAGGGTCGTAGAACTCCTAAGGTACAAGTTCCTTCCCACTTTCGGGGTAGTTCACTGTATGCTCGTTGCCCACAAATCCAATATATTCCATCAGGGGCTTTCCATCTGTTTTCTGTGTTT
The DNA here is from genome assembly GCA_037013685.1 of Acridotheres tristis. Taxonomy (NCBI): domain Eukaryota; kingdom Metazoa; phylum Chordata; class Aves; order Passeriformes; family Sturnidae; genus Acridotheres; species Acridotheres tristis. Next base: position 7,236,782 of record CM072911.1, on the reverse strand, counting down.
TCTGGTTGTTCCCAATAAGATTTCAAGTCTTTTATGGATTGGTAGGGGTTAGCTCCAGGACTGTTATGCCAGCACAAATCAGTTTGGTTATCCCACTCACAATCCATTTCTTTCACTATTCCCCAATATCCAGTAGGACTCTTGGGTCGCCAGGTCTTTGTGTTATTGTCTGAATTTACTACTAAAGTAGATAGGCAAGGAGTATATCCCACCACTTCAGTGTATTTTCTCCCTTCCCGAGTTATACAAACTGTTCCAATGACTTGATGACTCAGAACCCAACCCTCAGGCTGCTTTAATGTCTTAGAAATTTGAGTATGATTCCATTTTAAAAATTGTTCTGGAGCTAAACCCTCACCTCTCCATGGCCATCTTTCAGCCATTCTAAGTCCTCCACAAACAAAACATTTAGATAATCCCAATTCTGTGGCAATTTCTTGCATCAGATCTACAAACAGATTTTTATTTGAAGTTGGCAAATCCCAGTCACTATAGTGCTGTTTTAATTGTTTATACAGCTCATCCAGCTCCTCTAACTCTTTCCCTCTGATCTTTTTCTTATCCTTCATTGTTTCTTTTTGTTTTCCAATTAATTTTCTCTTTGGCCCTTTTCCTTTTTCATCCTTTTCAAAACACAAGAAATTTTCATATCTAGGACAAAGTTGATCATTGTTAGGATAAGGAGCTCGCCCACTGAATCCCAAATTGTTTCTTACCCAATACAATTTTGGACTTTTCACACAAATTTCTAAGAAGCTGCTACAATCGTAACAGGCAGCACTAACATGTGGCTGTGCCACAAAAACTGATTCCATCTCATCCTTGACCCACATGGAATGATTGCATTTGTCACAGGGATCAGGAATGGTTTGTTTCTTTACTGCTGGCTCTTGTGCTGCTTGTTGTCTTGGAATTTGTTCCTGCATGGCTTGTTCTTCTTTGGTCCATGCTGTCTTGTGGTTTTAACGAGTTGCCAGGGGTATTATTGTAAGCATCATGAAAAGAATCCTCAGGAATTTTAACTTTCTACCTGTCTCAAGGCCCCTTGGGTTGCAACCAAGGGCCGAGATGTCAATCTTCTTGGTAGCAAAGCTTTTATCCTGGGATTTGTCTCTTTTTGGCATCCTTGGCCTCATAAAGCTCATATCAAGCCATTTTAGCTTTTTCTCTTCCAAAGATGGCATTAATTATTTGTAGTTCTGCAGCACTGCCCTGTCTCTTTCCCTAGATTGATTAGCTATTTTTCCTAATCCACTAAAGCTCCAGAGATATGCCAAGTACAACAAAAATTGTTTTCACACCTCTTCAGCTAAATAGTTCGTTTTACTTGTCGTTTTCTGCTATGAAATCGGGGTTGGTAGTTAAGTATTTGTCACCACCAATAGATACACTCACGATGCCAATCAGCTGCTGAAACAAATCTATGACGTGGCACATCGATTTCTTCTCCACAACAATTGTCATTTATAATACACTGGTCTATAATATTATGGATTGTTTGTTCTTTAGCCTGTACAAAAGCTAATATGGTGAGGAGTAGTTGGTCTTGGTTCTCTATTAGTTGAATTGCTGCAAAAAAGGTCCCATTTTCTTGTCTCAATGGTTAAGCATAAAAGTCACTAAAAATCTTTCTATTGTTAGCTGTCCACATACACAATCTAAACAACTTCAACAAATCAATTGTCTCTCTTTTTCTTTTGCCCTATTTACCCTCCAGCACGAATTAAAACAACAGGTACAAACAATACAAATCCAAGGGTGGCATTCTAAGCCATGATTATTACATTCCCAATGTGTTAATTGTTGTTGGGCCTCCTCAATAATAGGTGTTACCAGTCTCTTTTTCTGGAGTTGCAGCTCCTCAAATAAATCAGTTAATGCTGGCAGTCAGAAGCTCCTGAGAAGCTTTTCAATCCATCTGGGCTTTTCCCACTGATCAAGGAGGCGTCTGATTCTTTCCCATGGGCGCTGTTCAGCCTCCAAACTCAATGAGGTTGCAGTTGGCAGCCAATGCAGGATGTCTAAATGACAACCATGTACTTCCCAAAACAACTTCAATTGATATTTCAAGCAGTAACACCATACAATAATATCTTTTCCCATATATATCTTACATCTCCCCTTTGGTCCCAAGATACAATGATTTTATGCCAATTTCTTATAGACTGTAGCTTTTTGACACCAAGTACTCCTTTCCACCTAATCATGAATTTATTTCAATTTCTCTGTGTTTTTGAATCTGGATGGAAATTTAATCAACTTTTAAATTCCCTTTTTAATTTGATTTTTAGGTCTCCTGGTGCTGAAATAATTTTCCAATCTTTATTTTGTATCTGTTTTTTTACTCGTGAAGCATGAGTCCAGCCTTTTTCTGCCGTTCAAACTGCTGCTTCTGTGGTTAAAAGAACCAGAATTGGTCCCTCCCATCGAGGTTCTAAACTTCCTCCTCTCCAGCATTTTATCAACACATACTGTCCTGGTCGGATAGAATGTACTGGAAAATCGAGAGGAGTGGTTTGAGCTAAAATGCCTTTCTCTCTTAATTCCCTCAAATTGTTTGTGATGGTTGTAAGATCCCCCTGAATGGTTTTGTCCCCGACCAGGGAGGGATCCATTGTCATGCCTTGGGGGTAAGGCAATCCATATAACATCTCATATGGTGAGATCCCAGTTTCAGAGTGGGGCTTGGTTCTTATATTTAACAGGGCTAAAGGAAGGCATCTGGTCCATGGTAATTTGATTTCTATCATTAATTTAGTTAGTTGTTGTTTAATAGTTTGGTTCATCCTTTCAACTCGTCCCAAGCTTTTGGGATGCCATGGGGTATGATATTCCCAGGTAATTCCTAATGCTTGGCTTAAATTGTTAATTATTCTCGAGGTAAAATGAGTGCCCTGATCTGAATCAATAACTTGTACTAATCCAAATCTTGGAATAATATGCTCCAATAAAATTTTAGCTACTGTTTGAGCTGTGGCTCTAGTTGCAGGAAATGCTTCTACCCACTGAGTCAACTGATCTACTATAACCAGCAGATATTTCCACCTGCCTATTTTAGGTAATTCAGTGAAATCAACTTGGATCTTTTTGAATGGCTGATAGGCTGTCCGAGGGCCTCCAGAGGGAGGACTCCTCAACACATTTTTGTTCATCTTCTGACATGTGACACATCCTTGAGTAATTTGTTTCCCAATTTCAAATATTCCTGTACACCCATAAAATTTAAAAAGTAGTCACAAAGTGCCCTTGTGCCCCAGTGAGTTCTTCAGTGTAAATTGTCCAGGATCTGTCGGGTTATGGGTTTTGGGACTACTTTTCTACCGTCAGGTAGAATCCATTCTCCTTCCTTCAGGGTTGCCCCTAGTTTCTTTATAGCTTCTACCTCTGTTAAAGAAAAGTATGGTGTTTCAGTTTGTATTTCTCTCTCTTTAAAAGTCATAATTACACTGTTGTTTTCCCTTAGGGCAGCTTTTGCTTCATCATCAGCCAAATTGTTTCCTCTTGTTTTAATTTCTCTCCCCTCTAGTGTCCTTTTACATGTACAACTGCTATCTTTTTTGGACCTTTTAAAGCCTCAAGTATTTCACTAACTAATCTTTGGTGTATTAATCCTTTCCCTTGGGTGTTTACAAATCCCCTTTCTTTCCAGATTTTTCCAAAGGTATGCACAATCCCATAAGCATACTTCGAGTCCGTGTATATGGTTCCCTCTCGATCTTTTAATAGCAACAATGCACGGAGTAATGCATAAAGTTCACAGGCTTGTGCTGACCAGGACGAGCTAAGGGGACCAGATTCTTTTACTTCTGATTTTTCTCCACTAATTATGGCATATCCAGATTTTCTTTTCCCGTTTACCACTCGAGATGATCCATCAATAAATAATTTTTCTCCTGTTCGCAGTTCCTGTTCCCTTAAATCTGGACATATTTTTGTTTGTAATTCTTTAACTTCTATGCAATCATGTATTAATTTTTCCCCTGGGTCCCCATACAGAAACTGGGCTGGGCTTTGTACATTTGTCACTCTTAATTCTAATTCTGGAGAGGTTATCAAGATAGCCTCATACTTTAATATTCGACTGTCTGTTAACAATTTTTCAGCCTTTTGAGCAAGAATTCCCCTTATGTTATGGGGAGTGTATACTGCCAGTGGTGCCCCAAAAGTTATTTTTCAGGCCTCTTCTACTAACAATGCTGTTGCTACCAGAGCTTGTAAACATGTTGGCCAGCCCTTGGAACTGGATCAAGCAATTTGGAATAATATCCCACTGGCTTTCTGCTTCCTGCCCAATCCTGAGTCACTACTCCATAAGCTGTTTGATAGGTTGTATTAACAAATAATTGAAATGGCCTGTCTAAATCAGGAAGGCTTAAGACAGGAGCTTGCAGCAGGGCCTCTTTAACTTGCTCAAAATTTTCCTGATCCTTTTCATTCCATTTTAAGTGATTTGTAGTCAATTTTTCATATAGGAATTTTACTTTCCCACTAAATCCCTCTATCCACTGCCTACAATAACCCAGAAGACCCAAAAACTGTCTTATTTCTCTTTTAGACTTTGGGGGTCCCATATTCAATATTCCTGAAACCCTTTCAGGGTCTAATTTTTTTCTTCCTTTTCTGATCCAATGACCTAAATAACGTACTTCTGACTCCACAAATTGTAACTTTGACCTGGATATTTTTAACCCATTTTCTCCTAAAAAATTTAAAAGCTGGATAGTCCCCTTCCTAGTGTCTTCTTCAGTTTCTCCAGCTAATAACAAATCATCTACATACTGTGACAACTTAATCCCTCTAGGTAACTCAAAGGACTTCAAGAGATCTTCTAATGCTCCCCAAAAAGGTTTGGTGACTCAGTGAAACCTTGGGGTATTACCGTCCACCTAAGCTGTTCTCTTCTGCCTGTGTCTGGGTCCTCCCACTCAAAGGCAGAATAGTCCTGGCTACTCTCATCCAGAGGGCAAGTCCAAAAGGCATCTTTTAAATCCACTGCACTATACCAAGTGTAATGAGGGGCCAATTGGCTTAGTAAAGTACATGGATTGGCCACCACAGGAAAACGAGTAATGGTGCTTTGATTGAGTGCCCTGAGATCCTGAACTAGTCGGTAACTGCCATCAGGCTTCTTTACCGGCACAATGGGGCTGTTATGTGCTGACATGCAAGGTTCTGATATCCCCTGGTGCCTCAAATTCTCAATTATTGCTTTCAATCCCCTCCGACTCTCTAGTGATATTGGATATTGTCTTACTCGAATGGGGATTTCTGGATTCTGTATTTCAATGCTTAGGGGCTGAATGTTTAATTTTCCCACTTCTCCAGAATACCACACTGTGTCACTAATTTCCTGATTATCTTTTTCAGTTAAAGAATAAATTTTAAGTTGTCCTTCACAGGGCTTTATTTGAATTCCCAGGGCTATGATTAAATCCCTTCCTAATAAGTTGTTATCTGCCTCTGGTATTAGTAATAAATCATTCAACTCGAATCTCATATCAGATTCTATTTGTACATCTTTAATTACGGGAACCTGAAAAACTTCCCCTTTAACCCCTACTACTGGGACATGCTCGGAGCTAATACTACAATCTTGAGGCAGTTTTTTTACTGTGCACCTAGAAGCCCCTGTATCTACTAAAAATGTAATTTCTTCACCTTGAGGACCTACTTTTAATTTTATCAAGGGCTCTTTTGATGTTTTGGTCCCCATTAAATAAATGAGCCCCTGACCCCCCTAATCCTCTTTAAACATCTTTTCATCCTTCTGCCTCTTTTTGCAGACTTTCAGCACATGTCCTTTTTGGTGACAATAGAAACAGATAGGACCTGTACTCCTGGAAACAGGACAAGAATTTTGTAAATGTCCCCTTTTGTGACAAGAGAAGCACATAGGTCTACTGTTCTCTGAATGAAGTCCTGATCTTTTCTTTTTATCCTCTCCTACTAGGTTCTTTGTGTTTGTGGCTGCTTGTGTTTCTTTAACTACTGCCATTAGGATCCTGGCTTTTGTTTTTTGTTTTTCTTCATCTCGTCTAACATACACTTTTTGTGCTTCCCTTAACAACTCCTGAAGCCCCCTATCCTGCCAATCTTCCAATTTCTCTAGTTTCTTCCTGATGTCCCCCCAGGACTTGGCTACAAATTGTGTTTTTAACAGAACCTGCCCTGCTGGAGTATTGGGGTCTATGCCTGAGTATAATTGCAAATCCTTTCTTAATCTCTCTAACCATTCTGCTGGGGACTCATCTTTCCCTTGGTGTTCACTCAGAGCTTTTCCTATATTTTGTCCCCTGGGCACTGCTCCCCGAATTCCTTGGATAATCATCCACCTGAAATCCCTCATATTTTGCCTGTGTTCTACCTCCTGATTATTCCAATTTGGATCTACCATAGGCCATTTCTGATCTCCCTGGTCTGGCCCCTGATGATCCCTATTCCAGGCCCGTATTCCTGACTGTCTAATCATTTCTCTCTCTTCCACTGTAAACAGGATTCCTAAAATAGACTGCAATTCCACCCAGGCATAAATATTCGGTCCCAAAAACTGATCTAGCCTCTCTGCTACTCCAATAGGATCTTCTAGCATCCTGCCCATCTCTTTCTTAAATTCCCTAACATCCCCAGTGTTCAGGGGAACACTCACGTAACCAATAGGTCCCTGCCCTGGGGCCAGATTTGCCATTGGAACCTCTCTAAGAGGGTATAATCTATCCTCCCTTCCTGCTCCCTCGTCCTCTTTGTCACTTTCTTCCTCCTGTCCCTTTCTGCCTCTAGTTCTGTGTGCTACTGGCTCGTCCTGAATAGGGGGTGCATCAGGGACCAGGGGCTGGACAGGCTGGCCAGGCTGTCTGTATGGGGGTGGGAGGTGATCTAACGGGTCCCATGGCTTTATCTGGTCCCTTCTTGCTGCCTGTCCTTTAGTTTGCAAAGGGTATAACGAATAACCTTCCTTTTCCTGCCTTTGAACTATAAATTCACCCCCCCCACTTTTTGGAAGCCACAAAGCAGCATATTCACTTTCCTCCTGGTTAAAAGATTCTTTTGAATTCACATATAGATTTAAAACCTGACAAATCCAATCCTCAAATGCTCCAAACTCTGTCCAGTATAAATTATTTGCACAAATCTTTTCTTTTGTCCACTCAAACATACAGTACTGTATCATTTTCTGCTTACTTTTTCCTCTCCGGGATTCACTTGTACCCCAGTATTGTAACAGGATCCCCAGGGGGCTGTCCTGAGGAATCTCGCTCCCCTTCTGGGAAACCCCCTCTCGGTTCCCAGGCACATCGGGTTCTCGCGAACTATTCTCATAATTCGCAACCCCTGGGTCAGAGATTTTACTTTTTTTCTGGCCCATCTCTGGCGGCAACAGCTTCCTTGCTCTCCCTCACTTGTTCTGCGGTTCAACTCCTTCCTTTAATATACACTATCTCACTTTTTTTTTTTTGCCAACCACTTGTTTCCCACCTAATTCCTTCTTTTTCCTTTTATCCTTTCCTCCTTAGCTTCTCTTTCTGACTACTCTTCACAGTCCTTCTTGGTCACTTACTAAAACTTCCACCTTTTATCCTCCCAACAAATAGTTGAACCTAACTCATTCATTCCCTTCTCTCCCGGGAATTCTCAGACTGGGACTTTCCCTCCCGGTCCCTCCCGGGGTATTCACTCGCTCTCCCCAGTCGCTTCCCTCCGCTCCCGGCCGTTCTCCTCGCGGAGAGACGAAACCGTGGTACGAGGAGGTCCCACTCACTTCGGCTGGGCAGCCGTCTCAGACATTCCTCACTCACACACAAGCACACAGCCACCCCCTTTACCCAACCCCGTGTTACTCACACAGCCCCGTTTTCACACAGGGCTCTTGTGCACAAGACGTTTTACGGGCACCTTTCCCTGTCTGCCGGCGTTCCCACGGGAGCCTTCTTCTGGCACAGCTCCTTGTAGCGAGCTTCTTTTGCTTATGCTTTATTTTAATTTGGAACTCCTTCTCCAGGAGAGCCTGGTCTAGCCTCGGGACCACCTTAACAACTGGTGGGGAGCTCCTTCCCAAAAGCAACCACTCTTCACTTGGACTGGAGTTCCTGGGTTTCGGCACCAAGTTCTTATGAATGATGTTCTATTTTTTCCAATTTATCAAGCAACAAGATTAAATTTAATAGTAAGTTTTTAATAGTAACAAAATGAATACAATCAAAGTATTGGAGATGACAACTAAAGTATTGGAAACAATCAAAGTGCATATATTTGAGAATATACAAAATTTGGCAGTAAGTAATTTAGTATAATTGAGGTTCGTATAAAGCATAAGCAAAACCGACCGGGGCTACAGGGAGTGGCTCCCATTCCTCACGTACCAAAGCATCCAGGCTAACAATCCCACTTATATACTGTAGGCTACAGAAGTTTCTAGAAAATTCCTCCTAGTTTCTATTCCTAAAATCTACGTCACTGTGTGTATGGTGCATGCTCTACTAATGGGTTAGGGGGTCTCTCATCCTTTTGAGGGTCTTATTTCCGATGAAGGCTCATCGTCTTCATCAGTGACCGAGGTGTGACCTGCAGGTAGCACAGGTGCCCTGTGTGACTGAGCAGATGTTTTCCATAACAAGACTTTAATTGAGTCCCATGCTTGGAATCATCCCATTTTGGCCCATTTCAAGGTCAAAACTTTCTATTTCTATTTTCTGCTTGTCAGACCTACGTCCTTCTACTATTCTTGTTTGACTTTCTTCCAACCTCCTTCTTCGACTCCCAACATCTGGAAGATGTCCTTTGCCCTGTCTCACCCATCTTCCCCCTCACTCTGTAACAATTGTCTTCTCTTGATCTAAATACAATTTTGCTAATATAGTTACAATTTAATTAGCACGAATCATATTTATCACAATCCCCACAATGCAGCAGGCACCATCAGTGAAAAGAGCATAGCATGTTTCATCTGCTGGCAGTTGGTTATACGGTGGGGCTTCTTCGGCCCAGGTCACTTGTTCCTGTTCCTCTTTGTCAGCAAGGCCAAAGTCTTCCCCTTCTGGCCAGTTGGTAATTATCTCCAAAATCCCAGGGCGATTCGGGTTTCCAATACGGGGTGCCTTGTGTGATGAGGGCAATCCATTTGCTCCATGTGGCATCAGTGGCATGGTGGGTAGGAGGAACCTTTGCTTTGAACATCCAGCCCAGCACTGGCAGTTGGGGTGCCAGGAGGAGTTGTGTTTTTGTGCTAATTACTTCTGAGGCAGCTTGAACTCCTTTATAGGCGGCCAAGATCTCCCTCTCCATTGGAGTATAGTTGGCCTCGGACCCTCTGTAGCTTCGACTCCAGAATCCCAGTGGTCGGCCTCGCGTCTCACCAGGCACCTTCTGCCACAGGCTCCAGGACAGACCATGGCTTCTGGCAGTAGAGCAGAGCAAGTTCTTCACATCTGGTCCCGTCCTGACTGGGCCAAGGGCTACCGCATGAGCGATCTCCTGCTTGATCTGGGCAAAGGCTTGCTGCTGCTCAGGGCCCCAGTGGAAATCGTTCTTCTTGCTGGTGACCAGGTAAAGAGGGCTCACAATCTGACTGTACTCAGGAATGTGCATTCTCCAAAAGCCTATGGCACCTAGGAAGGCTTGTGTTTCCTTCTTGCTGGTTGGTGGAGACATTGCAGTGATCTTATTGATGACCTCACTGGGAATCTGGGGCCGTCCATCTTGCCACTTTACTCCCAGGAACTGGATCTCTTGGGCAGGCCCTTTGACTTTGCTCTTTTTAATGGCGAAGCCGGCTCCCAGCAGAATCTCAATGATCTTTTCTCCTTTCTGAAATACCTCCATTGCTGTGTCCCCCCCACACAATGATGTCATCAATGTACTGCAGATGTTCTGGAGCTCCACCCTTCTCCAGTGTAGCCTGGATCAATCCATGACAGATGGTGGGACTGTGTTTCCACCCCTCGGGCAGTCAGTTCCACGTGTATTGCACACCCCTTCAGGTGAAAGCAAACTAAGGCCTGCACTCTACTGCCAGAGGAATGGAGAAAAATGCATTGGCAATGTCAATGGTGGCGTATCACTTTGCTGCCTTGGACTCCAGCTCATACTGCAGTTCCAGCATGGCCGGCACAGCAGTGCTCAGTGGTGGAGTCACCTCATTCAATCCACGATAGTCCACTGTCAGTCTCCATTCTCCTTCAGATTTACGCACAGGCCAGATGGGGCTGTTCACAGGTGAGTGGGTTTTGCTGACCACCCCTTGGCTCTCCAGCTCACGGATCATCTAATGGATGGGGATCATGGCATCTCGATTCATCCAGTCCTGCCGGCGGTGCACTGTTGAGGTAGCAATTGGCACTTGTTGGTCTTTCACCCTGAGGAGTCCCACTGCAGATGGGTTTTCTGATAGCCCAGGCAGGGTGTTCAATTGCTTAATGCCCTCTGCCTCCACAACAGGTATTCCAAAAGCCCATCTGAGTCCCTTTGGGTCTTTGTAATAGCCGTTCCTGAGGAAGTCTATGCCTAGAATACATGGTGCCTCTGGGCCAGTCACAATTGGATGTTTCTGCCACTTTTTCCCAGTCAGGCTCACTGCAGCCTCCAGCAAAGTCAATTCCTGAGATCCCCCCATAGCCCCGGCAATTGAAACAGGTTCCTCCCCGACATGTCCCGATGGTATTAACGTACACTGTGAACCAGTGTCAACCAATGCTCTGTGTGCCTGTGGCTCTGATGTGCCAGGCCATCGGATCCACACCGTCCAAAAGATCCAGTTTTCCCGTGCCTCTACCTGGCTAGAGGCAGGGCCCCTCTAGCCCTGGTTATTATTTCTCTCCTGGGCATACATACTAGAGGTTCCTTCAAGGGGATCTGACAGATCATCTTCCCTTCTGTAATACCCTGCACCTTGGCCATGGGAGGCTGAGGCTACCTTCACTTTTGTGGAGTTAACTAACACTCTGTTAGTGTTCCCCTCCCTGAGTTGGCGCACCCGTGCTGCCAGGACAGAAGTAGGTTTCCCATCCCACCTTCTCATGTCTTCCCCGTGGTCACGTAAAAAAACTCACAGGTCAGCACGTGGGGTGTACCCTCTCTCCCTAGCTGGGGGGCGTTGGGCTCTACTTTTGGGGTCCATGACTCGCACTGGTGCTGCACTGATCTTCCTCACCTCTTCCCTTATCTCCTTCATCTCCTACTTAAACTCCTCTCTGAGATCCTTAACCACAGCAGAGACATGAGTCTGCATTGGGCCAGCCATCATACTCTCAAAATTCCTGAGCCTGTTGGCAACAGAACCCACTGTCACTTGGTTGGTATCAGCATTAATCATTGCAATAAAGGTGGTATACTGAGATGGGCCTAGGTTTGCCAGATTCCACAACATCTGCCCTGTGCACCTGACCTTGTCAGGGTCATTGTCATGCTGTCCATCCCTCCCAAAGAGCACCTCCAGTACTGCCACTTCTCTCAGCTGTTGGATCCCTTCCTCAAGGGTATTCCAACGTGTTCTCTGGTGGTGCTCCTGCATTCTTTCCCTGTGGACAAACCTCTCTCTCACGCTCATTAAAAGTCGCTCCCAGAGGGAAAGGAGACCTGTCTCCCTTACAAATACCTGGTCCACACCTGAGTCCTGGGTCAAGGCTCCCAAATTCCTTGCCTCAGTACCATCCAGTTGCACACCTGTACCCATAAGGTCCCAGACCGGCAGTAACCAGGTTGTAAAAGGCTCACGGCCCCGTCGTACAATGTCTTTTCACAGGTTATGGAGACTCTCGTATGACAGGGACTAGGTGATGATCTCAACTTCTGGCTCCCCTCCCCTGCTGGTTGTGAGGGGCCCCCTTCCTCACCCTTATTATCTAGGTGCCTTGTTTTTATCTCAGACTTCCTAGTTTCCACAGGGGCAACTGCTGCTGCTGAGTGCCCTTGCAGTTCAGCTGGAATCTGGACAGATGTAACATCTGTGGGTCCCACTGCTGCACCATCAGAGTCTCCCTCTTTAAGGCAGGGGGAGGGTTTCTCACCAGCTGGAGAGAGGTACTCCTTCAGCATCTGGCCCATCTCATGTATCTCCTTCGCTAGCACCCCCACCCATTCTGGGTGGTTCCTTTCTGAGGTGGGCTGTGGGGCAGGGTCAAATTCTGGGTTAATATCCCTAGTCTCTGGAACAGGATCAGGCTCTGGGGTAACATAACTAATCCCTGGGGTAGGTATCAGGGTTGTTATCCAAGTCAATCTCCCCTTATCTCTGAATGTTAGATAGAACAGGTTTAACAGGGATATAAGCAACACTAGCCACAGTATAATGTCATTAGCATTTAAAGTGGATTTGAACCCCTTGAAGACTGGTGGGGTGAACTTCAAAAACCGTGTAATGGGTTGGGAGAAGATTTCACCTGCTGCCACTTCCTCATAGTAAGTACCATTATTGAAGTAGCCCCAGAAACACACACTTAGAGTGTGATAGCTCTGAATCCATGTGGCCATCTTCCAGAGAAAATTAAAAATCCATTAATTCCTCAACTGATCAACCCACGAAATGAACCGGATAATAGCCACAGTAACCTTGGTTATGAGACTCATGTTTAAAAAAGGGCTTGCAAATGGGAGAGATATAGCAGTGACCACATGGAGGCCAATCCAGGGTAAGCTGGACAGCATGGTGTCACCTACCACAAGCTTGGGTAATTCAAGAACTGTTATTCCCTTTTCTATCCATCTCTCAATGCCCTCAGGCAATGCCCTACCTTGGGCACCAAAATCTGTCTTGGTTTGAAAGACAGGTATTTGCTAAGGAAAGGCAAGAACTCCTTTCCTGAGATGCAGAATGCAACCCCCTCCCTTTTAATTATTTTAGTTTCAAATCAGATGCCTTCAGGCAGGAGATGTGGGGATAAGAATAACAGTTCTTTACTGATATCTAACAAGGCAGAAAACAACAACAGCTCTAAAAATTGCCAACAGAACAGAACAGAACACTATAACTCAGTTCCCGTCCCTTTTGACCACAGGCCGTCTCCCTGCGCTCAGTCACCGGTGCTGGGGGCAGGGCAGGTCCCGCGCAGTTGAAGAGGGCTGGGTGATGGCGGCAGCGGCCCAGGGGTGAGAGGGATGGGGAAGTGACTCCCCCCTCACGGTGTCGGTTGTGGTGCTCGGCAGAATGTCCGGAGGTAGTAGGATGAGGTGGGAGAGCAGCAGAGCGATGTCCAAAGGTAGGGAGCGTGGATCTCAGTGCTGGGATGGCAGGGGAGATGCCAGATCGGAGCACAGGGTGTCCTCCCACTCCACGAGCCAAGCGAGAGAGAGTCCCAGCCTACTGTATACCCCTGTCCCACCTTTCCTTTTCTGGTCTCCCCCCGCCTCCCTCCGCCCACCTCCCTGCTAGAGAACATTACTGTTCTTAAGGTGTAGCCACTTAGCATAACAATGGGAGAAATTCCACAGAAAGAAAAGGGAAACATTCAACCCCCAACAGGATGTGTGAGGGAGAGCTCCTCTGTGGACCCCAGCTCTTGGAGACAGAATGAGCTCCTGCACGTAGCAAGGAAGGAAGAGGAATCACTTCATTATTGACCGTGCAGTTTATTAGCTGCAAATGTAAGGGAATTGCAGCAAGGTTCCTTCCTTTTAGATCTTTTTTTATGATCAGTTGCTCACCATATAACTTGCACACACTAAACTGCATCCACCTCCCTGGAGAAATGCACTTTTTCTCAAGCTCTATGTACCATCCTACCCTTGTGGTCTTGCATATCACAACCCCGTTCAAAACGTTAAGAAATGAATCGTTTGCAATGAAAAAGTCCTAAAACAAGAAGCTGTGCTGTCTTTCATAGTCCATTTGCAGCCTGTAAACTAGAAAAACACAGTAGTATTCACACTTTCCTTCTCAATTCTAGAGATAGCATCAACACATTTTTTCCAAGTGGCAGTGCTCATTGTTACAATGAAGCTTTTCCATCTGCATTTCAGACTGAGAGATGTGCTACGACAGAAAGCATTTGCTGCCCTACCCTTTTCCCTGTGAAACCTGATATATACAGTTCAATCGCTTTCACACACTGCCCATGTTGTTGAGTCTAAGCAGCTAGAGATCAAACAGATGGATCTCCATGGCTTCTTTCTATGCCTTTTGCAACCTGTGGCCATTTCATTCTCCCAAAAGTGATTCCTCATCTGTGTCACTCACAAAATACAATATCTGCAGTGAAGAGCTCCTAAGCATTGCTACTGCTGAAACACCTCTAGGCAGACCTCTTTCCTTCTAGACTCTACGCATCATATCATGCTGCCTTTCTTGCCAGTTGAATCTAAATGGAAAGCTTCTCTGCTACATCTCACACAGAGAACTGCACCTAGGCATCAAAGCTGCCTGGAGCTTGCCTCTGGAACTTTTATTTGCCCCACTTTAAAGAGACTGTCCTCTTACTTTTAAAACCTGCAAAGCGCTTCCAGATAGCTGCACACTTTGCACGGTTCTTTTCAGTTTCAAGTAGCTTCAGGCAAATTATAGCTTTGCAAAGATTAAAGCTCCAAAGAGATGCCTTGAACAGAAAAAGGTGCCAGGACAAAATCATGTCTTTCCTGTCCCTTTCTTGTTGATCAGATTGTGTAGTTGTGTTGACATCTTCTTGGATATAGAATGGCTATTTTAGCAAGTCCTTCTCTCCTGGCACATTTTGATGAGCTCCATGGACAGTCTGGATTCTGTGAAATGAAAGAATGTATTGTACCTCAACCTGAGGAAAATCTGTGCACAGCACTGTCTTGGTTTGAAAGACAGGTATTTGCTAAGGAAAGGCAAGAGGCCCTTTCCTGACATGGAGAGTGCAACCCCCTCCTTTCCAATTATTATAGTTTGAAATCAGAGGCTTTCAGGCAGAAGATATGGGGATAGGAATAACAGTTCTTTACTAATATATCTAACAAGGCAAACAGCAGAAACAACAACAGCTATAAAAATTGACAACAAAACAGAACAGTAGAGCTAAGTTCCAATCCCTTTTGGCCAAGGCCCTCTTTCCCTGCGCTCAGTTACAGGTGGTGGGCTCAGGGCAGGTCCCGCGCAGTTGAAGAGGGCTGGAGTGATGGCGGTGGCCGCCCAGGTGTGAGAGGGATGGAGGAGTGACTCCCTCCTCACGATGTAGGTCGTGGTGCTCAGCAGAGTGTCTGGAGGTAGTAGGATGAGGCGAGAAAGCAGCATTGCGATGTCCGATGGCAGGGAACGTGGCTCCTGGCATTGGGTTTGTGGGGAGGATGCTAGTTAGGAGCCCTGGCCATCTTCCTTCGACTCCACAAGCAAGTGAGAGAACGAGAGTGAGAGCCCAGGCCCCTGTCCCACCTTTCCTTTTCTGGTCTCCCCCTATCCCCCATGTCGACACACACATTTAGAGAGCTAGGAAATTACAGTTTGGCAATTCCTTTCAGGCCTGGATTTCTCCTGTTTCTCAGGTCCATTCCCAGGCTGATAAGCTGACTTCAGCTTCAATTAAGGGAGGCAGTCTCCCAGAGTGATAACTTGGTGAAAAACAGAAGGGAATTCATAACAAAGATTAACACCTGGTGTCTTTCTCATTGGACATCCGGACATGCTGTCCCAAGAGATGTTTGTCCCAATTGTCCAATGAACTACTGTCTTGTCCTAACTGCACGTAACACACTTTAAATACGGGATGTCTGTACAATAAAGTTGGCCTTTTTTCCCCAAAAGAGCTCCATGTGTGTTGCTGTCTTTTCTCTCTCTTTGCAGCGCTGTAACCACACCCCCACACCCCTGCGAGAGAAAACTATTGCTACAAAGGTGTAGCCACAAATACTTAGCATAACAATGGGAAAAATTCCACAGAAAGAAAAGGGAACAATTCAACCCCCAACAAGCACACTGGACGCATGTAACGTATACGAAGAAAAGCAGCAAAGCTGAATGTAATCATAGGACTTCAGTCTTGTCCGGATCACATAAGGTGAAGAATGAAGCTGCAGAACATCAGGCTTGTGCATGCAGTGTACCGAATAGCAAAAGTCCAGCAACACCACGCTCACAATCTCATTCAGGCAGAGAAAGCTCTTTACTGCTTGAAAAAGTAAAGGACAGTCTTTGACCTTCATCACAAAACAGGGAGATTAGCTCTTTTACACTCTCAGTGTTGCAGAGAGCATGATCGCCTAGTTCATAGATCATACTCACACACCCCAAAACAGAAAGTGTTCTTGAACTACCCTTTCTCCAACCTTGAAACTGGCCAGAACACACTCTTGCTCTGTACATTCCTTCTCAGACAAAAGTGCCCTCTCATTTTTCAGTCTCACAGATCCATTTTCAACTTTCAGCAGCTGCTCATACTGGAAATATAAAGTTCTAGAGGTAAAAGCAAGTACAGGGCTGCCCTCTCTGCTTGCTGTACATAAGTTACATGAAAACAGGCCAGTTTGCTCTGTCCTTCCCTTCTCCACTGCCTCTGCAATTATGTTTGTCTATATCTCTGAGCCATAGATGAAAGTCCAATATTTCCTACAGAGGACTGGATAATGAAACTGGGTCAGCAAGAAGAGCTGTCCTTAAACTCACTTAAGACTGCTAAGACTTCACAATTTTCTAAACATTTCAAGGGCAGTCCTCAGGCAGGCTGCTTTTGGCACAGTTCTCTACGAAAGATGCAGCTGGGAAGCATTCTATTTAGATTCAGATGATGACAGAGGAAAATGATTTGGTAGGTAGCGCTTAGCAGGAAAGTGCATGACCCAGGCGAGTTTCGGCAGAAAAAATGCTTTGAAGTGCATTGCTGTCGGCACATTGTTCTGTGCAACAAGCAGACAACGATTCGCGTCAGGGAGATTGAAAGTGTGAGAGGTTACAAAAAGTGAAGAACAAAGTTACAGAGTACTGGGCTGGTGTGCCCAGCGTACTGGCTGCAAGACAAGTGTGGTTGCCACAGGGCTGCCACCTCAATTCACAGTTGCAGTTAAAAAGGAAGCAGTTCCATGTGAGCTACTTATGCTGCTACTTATTCCTCTCCCTTCCATCTGTGAAAACAATTGTGCTTACTTTATGCATCGGGACCCAGACAACACCATGATTAAAGATTAAGAACAGGGTTGATATAGCTTAAGTGCGGCAAGTGGATGGTGCAGCTCTGTGCTTTCTATTGCTTCTAGAGCCTTTTGCTATGAGACCAGCTGCCGAAAGTTTTCAACTGAGCAGCACCAGTGAAAAATGAACACGGCAAGTTTCTCTGAGAAGGAAAGTACAGCGAGGCAGTGTGCTCTGCGCTCTTTCAAGGCTGTTTTGAGAAGAGGTACTTTAATTACGCCTTCTGTTTAACAAAACTCTGCAACAATGAAAGTATAAAGAAGAGATTATCACAACATTTTCAGATTAAGTTCAAGCAATAAGCGCATGCTCATCTGATACCAAATGTAGTTGAGTTGTTGCTGGACTTCTGCAAATAGGTACATTTCTCAAACAAGTAGATGCTCTGCTGCATCATTCTTCACCTTATGTGATCTGGACAGGACTGAAGCTCAGCAATGGCATTAAGCTTTGCAGCATTTCATCATGTAAATTATAAAGAACTACTGTGCTTAGTGCACTGGTGGTTTTTTTTAACTTTAGGCACATTCATATCTTTTTTGTTTTGCCGAGTCCAAACTGTCCATATGACTCTAGCTCATTCAAATATGACATGAGAGAAACACTTGCTTGATTAGTCATTCTATAGCCAACGCATTTTGCACAGCATGACAATGTGATGGATGAGAAAGGGACATGAAGGACATGTATTTGTCCTGGCACATTTTTCTGTGCTGGACGTCTCTCCAGATCTTTAGTCCTTGCATACGTATAATATTCTCTATGGTGCATCAAGCTTAGAAGAACTGTGCAAAGATTGTGGCGATCTGGCTTTGATCAGGCTTCAGCCCACATCAACTCCCTATGTTTATACAGAGCTTGCATTTGTTTGATATAACTTTCTTAATATTTCCTTATTTCTCATAGGTTTCTTTTGCTAGTCTTGGGACTTCTTTTTGTGTGTCAACTCGTACTCTCATAATTTTCTCAATTTTCTACTTGCTCAGTTGCTCTAGGGAGCTCCGTACAATTCTCAAAACCATTCCGATAAGGCAAGGGATTATACATGGAAGAAAGATCAGACTCATTAGTGCACTTCCCACAATGAATAACACTTTCTTCCACCACCCTCCTAAGAGATTGTTCCACCAACTAGCTTTTAATAAAGGAGTCGACCTTTGCATGTGCTAACTTTCTGATGTTAGTAGTGATATTCCTGATGGTATCTCCATGATCATCGATTTCAATACAACACTCTGAGGAATTAAACTTTCCGCATACCCCTCCTTCCTCTGCCAGTAAATGGTCCAGAGCTAATCTGTTTTGGTATATATAGCTGTTCTCATTTGGTGTGATTGATCTGAGATTAAATCCATTACCAGGGCTGACTGATTTGTTATCATACCTAAAAGAGCTTGTAATAGAATGATTTGGTTCAACATGTAAATTGGAGTTCTATACCCCCACAGTCCATCTTGGGCTCAGGTGGCAGATCCATACGTAGCTATTATCATTTCAGGTGGCCACTCCTCATCTCTCCACTTCTGGGTCCCACCGATTAAATCTCTCTTTTTCTGGGCCAATTCATCATATAAGGGGATTCCCAAATGGTGCCCTTCTAATCTTGGTAATAGAAAGAAGGAAGATCTAATGATTCCTAGAGTGCATCTTCCCACCCAATTTCTAGGCAACATCACATATGCCATCTTTCCACATAGCCAGAATAATTTCCTCAGAGCCTTCCAGAACCCTGGAGGATCCACGGTATCCCCTTTTACTCCAAAATTTAGAAAGCTGGGGCTCATAGAGGAAAGGGTTAGGGTGCCTGGAAATACATACATAAAGTTTTTCCCATTCTATATAAGAACATCCCTGTCTTTGCTTTGTGGCCCAATGTAAGTTTGGTGCTCAGGGGATCCGCCAATGATGGGTGTCATTTGTTACGAGATATCGCTTGCAGGATAACTCACCCACTTAGGCGTGGTGTTGTAGCCCCCTTCTCCACAGACACTCTTCACTGATTACTTCTGACCTCAGACTCCACACTTCCTCATCATCTCTCTCATCCTTCCCAGATTTCCCTTCTCTCTTCTTTAGTAACTTCAATATTTCCTGTGGGTTTAAAGCTAACCCTTCCCATGGCCAAATTTCAGTCATTCTGGTGTCCCCACAAATCCAGCAGTTGCTCACATTAAATTCATGACTTATCCTTTCATCCAGGTCTATAAATAAGTTCCTACCACTTAAAATTGTCATTGTCTTTTTCTTGATTACCCCCTTATCTCTTTTCTTTAATAATGTCTGTCTTATAAGCTCCCTTCCTTTGTAATTCCTTTTTTGGATCTTTCTCAGAGCATATCCATTTTTTCCTTATAAGGCATTCTCCAGTCAGCTTTTGTTTAAAACTCCCTATGTTTTTGAAAAGCCAATATGTTTTGCCATCTTCTACACAAGTTTTCAAATGCAAAACGTTGATACAGTTGGGACTCGGATTAGTATGTAACCTCAGGATGGCACTCCGAGAGTCTCCCGCACATAAGGGGTAATAACACTTTTTACAGGGACTGGTCTGGTTTCCCTGGGTGCTCACTGGGAAGAGCATCAACACTAAAAGGGGTCCAGTACAGGACACCTTCTCATCCATCTTGGTTCCCATCTCCCTCCAGGAACCACCTGCTGAGCTGCCTGATCCGGTCTTGCCCCCGTAACCTTACTCTTACCAGATATTACATTCTATAGTGGTGACTCTTTTTCCCTCCTTATATCGGCTTACATCTCTGCTTTAGGGCCTGATTACTAAATGCATGGAGAATGCTCTATCTTGGGGATTCTTTAGAACCTATAAGAGAAATACCAATAGTTGATCACCATCTATCAAAGACTTTTAAAATAATCCCTATTACACTTATAAACATTACATAATTATTATCTTTTTAAACTTCAACAATTATTATTATAACGACTTAAGTAACAACTTACTAAACCTTACAGTTTCTTATCCCTATTAACTTTTTAGCCATTTGGTCAGCACTTCTTGTCACTCCTTTTTAGGTTATTTTTGGAGAGTTAGCCTTTGATTGGATTGGTTCACAACTGCCCATTCAGTGGGAGCGGGTACCAGTCCTTTTACTCTTGTAGCATGGGTCCATCCTTTCTCCTGAGTTCTTACTGCAGTCTCTGTGGTTAATAACACCTGAAAAGGGCCTTTCCAACTTGGAGCTAGTGGTTGTTCTTTCCACACCTTGATTGGAACCCAACCCCCTGGTCGAAATGGATAGATTCTAAAGTCTATTGGGGTGCTTTGAGGGAGGTATCCTTGGTCCCTTAAATTCTCTAAAGTGCTCGCAACAGTGCAGATGTATTTCTTTACAGTCACTTCTTCTTCTTCATAGGTCCCAATACGATTTTGAGTTGTCAGAAATGGCAAACCAAACATCATTTCATATGGGGATAATCCCATGTCTGCTCTAGGCCTTGTTCTTATCCTCATTTATGCTAGGGGGAGACACCTTAGCCAACTCATTTTTGTTTCTTCTACTAATTTCATAATACTAATCTTTAAGGTCTCACTCATTCTTTCAACTTTCCCTGAATTTTGAGGGTACCACAGAGTGTGGAGTTTCCATGTAATTCCTAAAGCTTTGATTACTTGATGTAGGACTTTCGCAGTAAAATGAGGACCTCGGTCTGAATCTATGGTGTTAATGATTCCATACCTTGGCACAACTTGTTCCAATAATATTTTACTAGCCACCTCAGCTGTTTCCTTTACTGTTGGGAATGCCTCAATCCAGTGGGTTAAATGGTCCATAATAACCAGTAGGTATTTGAACCTCTGAACTGGGGGAGTTCTGTAAAATCAATTTGTATATTCTTGAAAGGCCTTTGAGCCAACTCTCTCCCACCCGCTGGTGCCCTTCTCATAAACTTTCCGTTTATTTTCTGACAAATTAGGCATCCCTTTGTAATAGACCGTGCAATCTCAAAGGTCCCAATACATGCATAAGTCCACAGAAAATGATCACACAGGACGTGTGTATCCCAGTATGTGGAAGCATGTATATTTTCCAGGACTTTTCTGGCTAATGCCTTACTAAGTACCTGCCTCCCGTCTGATGACATCCACTCCCCTTTTTCGTTCTTGGTACCACCTGTTTTCTGCAACTCCTCCTCTTCAGACTTACTAAGGATTGGGACTTCTTCATTATTTCCTCTATTCTCCCCAAGGTCCACTAGCTGCAAGATCTTTGCTTCCCCTTCTAACCCTGCCTTTTTTGCTGTTCTGTCTGTCTGCCAGGTTATTCCCTACAGCTTCTACTGAGGTCCCAATTTGGTGTGCTCTAACATGGACTACTGCTATTTCCACCGGCTCTTTTAGGGCTTCTAATACCTCCTTTATCAGATTCTCATGAGTTAGAATCTTTCCTTTTGAATTAACAAAACCTCTTTCTTCCCAGATTTTATCAAATGTTTGTACCACCCCATAAGCATATTTTCAATTCATATAGATAGTTCCTTTCTGGTATTTTAACTGCTGTAGACCTCTCAATAGAGTGAATATCTCACAACATTAGACAGACCATCTGGCTGGTAGTTTCCCTTCTTCAACCACAGTCATATTTTCCCCATCTACCACTGCATATCCTGATGCTCTTCTTCCTTCCACTACCCTAGATGAACCATCCACAAACAATATTTCTCCTTCCGGTAGGGGCTGGTCATATAAATCTGGCCTCACTTTCGTCTGTAACTCTATTGTGTCTAGGCACCAATGTTCTAAATCCCCTTCTGGCTCCCCATATAAGAACTGAGCTGAATTTTGAGTTTTCGTCACTGCTAGTTCTAAGTTATCAATGTTGGTCAGCATCAGTTCATACTTCAATAGTCTGCTGTTTGTTATCCATCTACTTGCCTGCTTACTTAATATTGTCTTAATATCATGGGGAGTGTATACCTTTGTCTTTCTTCCAAATGTTAACTTATATGCCTCCTCTGCTAAAGTTAAGGTAGCAGTCACTGATTGTAAACACGTTGGCCAACCTCTGACCACAGGATCTAGTAGCTTTGATAAATAACTGGTTTTCTTACCCCACACCATTGCTGTGTAAGCACCCCATATGCAATTTCTTCCTCCACATTAACAAACAATTCAAAAGGCTTATCCAGATCAGGCAAACTCAAAACTGGGGCTTCTCATAATTTTTCTTTTAACTCCTCAAATCGTCTCTCATCTTCTGTATTCCAATTAAAAGATTCTTCACCAGCCAATTTATCATATAGAAATTCTACTAATTTTGTATGTCCGCCTAGCCAAAATTGACAGTATCCAATTAACCCTAATAATTTTCGTACATCTCTTTTTGTTTTTAGTGTTGGTAACGTGAGTATGCCCTGGATTCTGGTAGCCTTTAACTTCTTGTACCCATGTCTTAGCAAATGGCCTAAGTACTCCACTTCAGGCTCTACAAATTGTAACTTTCTTTTCGAAACTTTCAAACCTTTTTCTCCCAGGAAATTCAAAAGATTTACAGTTGTCTCCTGTACTGGCTCCTTGTTCTCTCCGGATACCAGTATATCATCCACATACTGTACGATCTGTATTTCCTCATTATGTTGAAACTGTTTTAGGAGCTCTTGCAGAGCCTGCCCAAATAAATTAGGGGATTCTGTGAACCCCTGTGGTAAACATGTCCACCTAAGTTGCTGCTTTCTTCCTGTACCCTCATCTTCCCATTCAAAGGCAAACTAGTCCCTACTCTCCTCCACCAAAGGACATGACCAAAATGCATCCTTCAAGTCTATAACGCTGAACCATGCATGCCTGGCCGGTATTTTACTTAACAAAGTATATGGGTTTGCCACCACTGGATATCTATCCCATATCTACTAAAATTTCGATCTCTTCCCCCTGGGGTCCAACCTCTAACATTATCAAGGGCTCTCTTTCTTTATGAGATAACCTTACCAGGGGGTAGAGCCCCTGACAACCCTAATCTTCAGCTTCCCAAATCTCAGTTTCCTTAAAGACTTTCATGTCTTGTCTCCATTTTGGACAGTCTCTTCTATAATGTCCTTTTTTCTGACAATACCAATACTCTCCCTCAAAAGGCTCTCTAGAAGTCCTCCACAGCCTCTTTCCACTCTCTTCTTTCTCTTCCCTTGACTGTCTTTTTCCCTCATTCCTACTTTCTTGAGCTATCGCCACCATTATTCTAGCTTTTGACTTCATCTTAACTTCCTCCCTTCTTAAGCATACCTTCTGTGCTTCCCTTAACAACTCATTCAAGCCTTTTTCCTGCCAGTCTTCTACCTTTTCTAATTTCCTCCTTATATCATTCCACGATCTGGTTACAAACTGGATCTTAACCAACACTTGCCCCTCTGGGCATTCAGGGTCCATGCTTGAATATAGTTGGAAGTTCCTTTTACGTCTGGCCAAACAAGCATTGGGGTCTCATCTTTCCCCTGCTGACTATCAAAAGTCAATTTAGCATTGCTGCTTCGAGGGACCACTTCCTTGATTCCTTTTATCATTAGGGTTCTGTAATCCCTCATATTTCGCCTCCCCAGCTGATCATTCGGGTCCCAATTTGGCTGGTTTACAGGTATCTTTTCTTCTCCTGGAGGACCAAGTCTATCCTCTCTCTCCCAGACCTTCATCCCAGCAGCTCTTATCAATTGTACCTCCTCTGGGGCAAACAGGATACCTAATACTGAATTTAATTCCTCCCACGTGTATATGCTTGGCCCCAAGAACTGATCCAGTTGCTTGGCAATCCCCACCGGCTCCTCTACCAAGCTCTTAATCTCTTTCTTGAAATTCCTTACTTCTGAGGCTGTCAGTGGAACGTTTACAAACCCTATACCTCCCCTGGCACTGCCCGTGGGAACCTCCCTCAATGGAAATAAACTCTCTATCCTTTCTTTCCCTGAGTGTTTTTTATAGTCTGATACCTAATATTGTAACTATGGCCCCTAGCACTTTCAGGTCTCTCTCTCTCACCCTCAGTCACTATATATTTACATAACTGATTCTCCTGGGGTACAATGCAAAAATGTGTATTCTATCACCATCTGTTGAAATGTAGGAGGGGTGGTGATCCTTATCTCTGTGGGAGATATCCTCTGCTGATGTGCCATCTGATAAGATCAGGGGAATGATCATCCTTATCTTTTCACAACCCATCCTTCCTCCAGAAGATATATTCTGTTAATGGGCCATTAAGTCCTATTGTGTGACTGATAAGATTACATCATCCCATTGGGAGATGCCCCAGCCAGGGGCAGGAGCCAAGCCTTTCCTACCTAGATAAAAAACTGGGGTTTGGGACGCAAAGGCAGACCTTTCCACTGGATCCCAGAGGAAAGTTGGACCATTTCCACATCATCACTGGATCTTTGGAGGAAAACTGCACCTTCTACACACCGCTTCAACGGAACCACATCTGTCATCCAGGAGGACTGCAGCCACCATTTATACGGACTGCTACCAACACCCTGACTGACAGGGTGTCAGGTTGTATTTCTGACTTTGTTAGTGGTTTTTCTTTTATATTATTGCATGTATTTTATTTTTTCTCTTTTCTCCTATTCAATTGTATTACTGACTTGGAGTCTCGCACTGGTTTTACTTTCAAACCAACACAGGGGAGAATGAAAGAGTGACAGGTTAAACAAGTTGTAGAAAGAATGCAGGGCTGGTGGGTGCCAGAGGACTGTGGCTTCCAAAATGACATTGGCAGTTGTAAGGAAGCATTTCAACGAGTGCTACTTGTGCTGCTACCTATTCTTCCAGACATCTGTGAAAACAATTGTGCATACTTTACAAATCGAGACCCAGACAACACAATTATGGATGCAGTATACCAGAATAGAGCTAAAGTGCATCAGTGAGCTTGATGTGACTTATGTGTGGCAAGCGAATGGCCCAGTCCTACACTTGTTTTTACTTTTAGAGCTTTTTGCTATGAGAGAAGGTGCTGAAAATTGGCAACAGAGTTGAGAGAGTGGAAAATATGATGGTGTGTCTACCTGAGAAGGATGGTACAAAGGCTCACTCTGTTTTTTGCAATTTCAAGGCATCTTGGTGAAAGAGTATTCAAGAAGGCCTTCTGTTTCGGCGTGTCCTTCTGGGTAATCTCTGGACTGGGTGATCACAGACTCTGCAATACTAAGAATTTTTAAAAGAACTTATCTCCAGTTTGTGTGATGAACTCCAGCTGCAGTGCTTTCACGTTTTCAAGCAGCAAGAGTAATCTCAGCTCACTTGGATTGTGAACAAGCTGTTGCTGGATGTTTTCAATTGCTCTGTGGCTTCATTCTTCGCCATTTGTAACATGTTGTGTTAATGTTCTCCCGGAGGCGAATCATCTTTCACTTCAAGCACAGAACACTGTGATAGCAAAGCTGTGCTCAAAAACATCAAGGTTGCCTAGAGCTTGCCCCTAAAATTTGTTGAAACTTCTATGTGAATCACATTCAAGCAGCAGTGATCTCTATTTTGCAAACTCCAAATCGCCACCAGATCGCCGCTCTCTCTGAATAGGCATTCTCTGCTTCAAGTACCACCGTACACATTATAGCTTTGCTGGGACTAAAGCTCCAGGTAGACATCTTGCAACGAAAATATGCTGGCACAAAAACATGCCCTTCAAGTCTTTCTCGTTGATTGCATTCTGGTGATGTGTAGAAGGCCTTGGTGTTGGGGGTTGAATGCTTCCCTTTTCTTTCTGTGGAATTCCTCCCATTGTTATGCTAAGTAGTTGTGGCTACACCTTAAAACGACAGATAATGTTCTCTCGTAGGGGGGTGGGTGGAGGGGGAGGGGGGGGAACTGGAAAACGAAAGGTGGACGGGGGTCTGGAGCGGGGGACGCTCTCTCGCTGGGCTTGTGGAGTGGGAGGACAGCCCGGGCTCCACTCTGGCATCTCCCCCTGCCATCCCAGCACTGAGATCCACGCTCCCTGCCATTGGACATCGCTCTGCTGCTCTCCCATCTCACCCTATTATCTCCGGACACCCTGCTGAGCACCACGACCGACACCGTGAGGGGGGGAGTCACTTCCCCATCCCTCTCACCCCTGGGCTGCCGCCGCCATCACCCAGCCCTCTTCAACTGCGTGGGACCTGCCCTGCCCCCACAGCACCGGTGACTGAGCGCAGGGAGACGGCCTGTGGTCAAAAGGGACTGGAGCGGAGCTAGACTGTTCTGTTCTGTTGCCAGTTTTTATAGCTGTTGTTGTTTTTTCCTGCCTTGTTAGATATCAGTAAAGAACTGTTACCCTTATCCCCACATCTCCTGCCTGAAGGCTTCTGATTTGGACCTAAAATAATTAAAAGGGAGGGGGTTGCATTCTGCATCTCAGGAAGGGGGCTCTTGCCTTTCCTTAGACCATACCTGTCTTTCAAACCAAGACACTTGGCCATAAAACGGCTAATCCAGCAAGTGTTTCTCTCATGCCACATTTCACTGAGCTAGAGCCATATGGTCAGTTTGGATTCTATGGAACAGAAAAGATATGAGTGTACCTCAAGCTAAGGAAAAAAAGTGCACAAAACACAGTAGTTCTGTGTAATACATGACCTGAAAAGCAGAAAAGGTCTACGACATTGTTGGGCTTCAGTTCTGTCTGGATCTGTCCTGGGATTTGTCCTAGGGCAAATTTGGGAGAAAACTTCCAAAAGCCCCGCCCCAGGAAGCAAGCCTGAGCAGCCCCTCCCCCAGCTGGTTGGGGAAGAAATTTCCTCAGTGAGAAGTGGAAAAAACTTGTTTATTCAACAGGCACAGCACTGCCCAGCACAAAAAAACCCCACCAATACCGAACAACAAAACCTCTTGCTGCTCTGAAGAGAGGACAAATTCAAAAAGTGTCTCTCCTGTGGGTGGTAGCTCGGCTCAGTCTGGTATCAGTCCCTCCGGTGCTGGAAAATGCCGCTGCCCAGGCCAGGCCCCAGTGGCCACAGGTGCAAGCTCCTGGTGCTTTCCCCCGGGTCCCCAGTCCAGAGCAGGTTTAAATAATTCCAGGAAAAAGGAAAAAACTTTATGGGTTGCTTCTCTGCTTCAGTTAGTCAAAAACTAACTAAAAGCAAAGGAGAGCTCTCTCTGCTGTCCACCATGGTGACACAGTCCAGGAGGACGAGATGATGGAAGTCCTGTCTCTGTGTTTTGAAAACAACCGCCTCAGACATTCCATTGCTTCTCCTCCCCCCTCCTTCACTCTCAAATCCAGACTTAAAGGTACAAAACCTATTTCTGGGCTAAACAGACAAATGGGGACAAATTCAATATGACAAAGTCACCCCAGGACAGGATCACATGAAGCAAAAAATGAAGTGGGAGAGAAGCAGGCTTGTGTACCCTCTCTGGGTAGGAAGGTACAGAGAGGCAGTATGCTGTGCGCTGTTTCAGAGCTGTTGAATAAACATATCCTTTAAGAACACTTTGTTTTGCAAAACTCTGCACCACTAAAGATGTAAGGAGTTGATTGCCGAGTATTGAGATGTTCAACAGCTGCACTTTACTTTTTCAAGCAGCACAAGCATCAGAGGCCTTGGACTGTGAACGAGCTTTTGCTGGACTTTTGCAATACAGTACACTCTTTAAACAAGCCTGGTGCTCTGCTTCTGCATTCTTCTTCTGATGTGATCTGGACAGAATTGAAGCCCAGACATGGCTTTCCGCTTTGCTGATTTACACCGTGTATACTACACACAAAGCACTGTGTCTTCTGCACGTTTTTTCCTCAGATTTTAAGTACACTCCTATCCTTTTTGTTTTGCAGAGTCCAAACTGTCCATGTAGCTCTTGCCCAGTGAAATGTGGCAGAAGAGACGCACTTGATGGATTTGTTGTTCGATGTCCCAGACATTCAACACAGCAAAACAATCTGAGGGACAAGAAGGGAATGTCAGGAACATGTTTTTGTTCCGGCAAGTTTTTCCGTGGGAGATGTCTCTCCGGAGCTTTAGTCCTTTGTAGGCTGTAATTTGCATGGTGGTATTTCAAGCTGAAAGGAACTGTGCAAAGAGCACGGCAATCAGGTAGAGCTCTGCAGGTCGTGAAAAAAGAGGATTGCCCCTGGAATGTTTTGCAAATAAAAGTTTCAGAGACAAACTCCAGGCACAATTCTCTACGCGAGATATAGACGAGAAGCTTTCTGAATAGATTCGGATGACAAGAAAGGCAGAATGATGTGGTATGTAGTGTTTAGAAGGAAAGTGCTCCATCCAGGGGTCTTTCGGCAGAAGCAATGCTTAGGAGCACTTCGCTTCCAGCACAAGGCTCTTCGTGAGAAGTAGACCACGATTTCCTCATGGGTGAATGAAAGTGAGACAGATCTCAAAAGGCGAAGAACAAAGCCACAGAGAACTGGGCTGGCATGCTCAGCGTACTGGCCAAAAGACAAGTGTGGCTGCCCCTGTCCTGCCAGCTGAAAACACAAAGGCAGCCGTAAGGAGGCAGTTAAACAATAGTTCGTGTGCTGCTACCTATTCTTCTTCCTCCCCTCCGTGGAAATAATTGTGCTAACCTTCACTCTTCGAGATCCAAATAACACAATAGTAGATGAAGAGGAGAAAGGATAGACAGAGCTCATAAATTAGTTTGATGTGGATTGCGTGGGGCAAGGGGAAAGCACAGCTGAAGACGCATCTGTTGGATGTTTGCAACGAAGATGTGAGTGCAAAAAAAGTGACAGCACATCTAACTGGAAAAGAAGATACAGTGCGGCAGAGGGGTATATTAAGAACATCTTCTGTTCTGGCACTTCCATCTGATCTCTAGCTGCCTGGAATCAGCAACTCGGAAATTGTGTGAAAGTGAGATGTGGATATTTGGTTTCATAGGGAGAGGGTAAGGCATGACTTCTTCTCTTATTTTGAACTGCAGCTGAAAATGATGAACGCTGCCACTTTGAGAGAATGTGTTGACGCTACCTATATAGTTGAGAAGGAAAGTGCGAATCACGAGTGTGTTTTGTCTAGCTGACAGACTGCAAAGGGACTATGAAAGCCAGCACGGACTTTTTGTTTAGGACTTCTACTTTGCAAGCAGCTACTCGACGTTTTGAAGGAGGTTGGATCTGAGAGACTGAGAGGGTAGGATGGTACATAGAATTGGAGAGAAAATGCATGTCTCCAGGGAGGTGGATGCAGTTCAGTGCATAAATTACATGGTGAAGAGTTGATCACACAGAAAACTGTCAGCGCTCATCAGAACAACCACACAATGGCGCTGTCAATTCACAAAAGAAGGAAACACTCCCAGCCCAGCTCGAAACCCCCCAGTGCAGATCCAAGCTGCAAACCTCCCGGTTCTGAAATCTACAATGCCAGCACAAAAAGATTTCACTTATCTTCCCTTTCTAAGTGGATATTCTTCTTTGCACCACACTCAAAGGCAAACACAAACTCCTTTGCCCTAACAAAGTTTTTTCACTCTCTTTTTCACTCCTCTAACCAAATTTAAAACATCTGGCAAAAAAAAAGAACAAAAAAGTGCCAGCTATGAAAGACCTTGCTGCCTACAATTGCAACTGCACCCATCAAACTATGAGCATTCAGCCTTTTATGGGCACTTTCCTTCTCAGTTCTAGGTACTGTCCTAAGCTTTCATTTCCACAGTCACAGTCCAAACGGAATGGCAGCAGGGACTGCTCACACAGTAAACGACAAAAAACTCAACAACTTGGCGTCTGCATTCCCACTGAAAATTCAACTGCTCTAACCCAGAGAAACTGCCTATTGGGAAAAGCCTTTATATTCACTAAGACCTCTCAAACATGCATGCAAACTTGCTTTCTTTGCCAAAGACAGGAACTAGAAGCCCATCTCAAAACAAATGGCATTCTCTCCTCCAAAGTACAAAATATCCAGGGAGCGATCCACCCCCTGTGTTGAAAATATCCACAAATATGCTTACATGGAAGGGGCCAGGATAGAAATACCTTGCTGGATTATTCCTCACCACAATACCTTAACATCTGCTCCAAAAACAGTGGCACTCTATCTTTTGCTTCCCAAGGAAAGGCACACAAAGTCACTTGGCCTGGCCTTGCCTTCAGTACCATTCCTAGATTCTCCTAGCCTACCTGTGCTTTGCATTGCCTTGCCTACCACTCTTTGCCTTGCCCTCCATGTAGGTAAGGCAATGCAAACCACATGTAGGCAGTTGTAGGCAAGTCAAGGGAGTGGTTGGCAAGGCCAGAGCAGTGAGGGGAAAGCAAATGGAGTGGTAGGTGAATGAAGACCCAGAAGTTCTAGGCAAGGCTGGGCATAGGAAGGCAAGCCCAAAGATGGGTAGGCCAATGGGAAGGGCTAGGCAAGGCCCTAAAGGAAAGCAGTAGGCAGGACAAGGGGGAGGCACCAGCACACATGAGAATGCAAGGTGTGATAATTGTTAAAATGTTCGTGTTAATCACAAAAGTATTGGGGTTTGTATAAACTAGAATACTAAGCTCTGAAGTGAAGCATGGACACTAGATAAAGGAAATTATATTATCAAATCATTCTGTTTTAAATCACCTTGTTATATTATGTTATGTTATGTTTTCCAAATAAGTTGCATCTACTACCAGATTGCAAAATCAGACTTCCCAATAGCCCTTCTTGCCTTTGTTTGATCGATGCTGCCTATCCCAAGGACCAGACTTCCAGAATTTTGCTGGTGGTTATCTACAAGGACCAAATGGTTATCTGTGAGACTGACTATTGCTGGAGACTTTGTGAATTTGTGTAAGGATGTTTATTTGACCGCCACTGCTTACCTGGCAAAATTATGACAGCAAAAAAAAAAAAAAAATTGATTACAACGAGAAACCATAGTATAAGAAGAGACTTGAAACCAAGGTTTGGTGGAGTGTGGAGTGGGCAGTGACCCCTCACGTTCCCCAGCACTGCTTGCTCTGTCTATATCAAATAAAGCCATCTAAATTTTGCTAAATATTGAGACTTTTGTTTCGCACTTATAACAAAGGCTGGAGAGGGTTAGAAGGGCAAGGCAAGGATACTGTTGGATTGCCAAGACAAGGCATGGCAGGTGAGTGGAGAAAAGCCTATGTGTGCTTAGAGGGTTGTGTGCTGAGGTGTGTGGGGTACATGTATGTGTGGGAAGGCAGAAAGTGTGTGTGTGTGTGTCTCATGTGTGGGGTGCGGTGCCAGTGGGAGCCACCCCAACACCAAGAATGTGTGGGAGAGAAAGGAGTAAGATGTGTCTTCACAAACAGACCATGTAAATCTGCTAGTAGACAAGGCCAGGAACCTACAGATAATGAAGAAACAGAAAAAATTCAGTTCTAGAAACCGTTACTAAAAAAATCAACACAGACTGTTGCTCATTCAAGGCCGTGTTAAATTCCTGAACCCAGAGCAAGAGGGACTTAGCAGAATTAGGAAGAGTTTATTTTTCTTTCTTTTATATAACAAATGTAGGAATGCATATTAGAGTGGGACAGAGTAGGAAGTCTGTACCTTGCGATTACCTCATCCAGTGGGGAAAAGTGTGACGCAGCAAGACCTGAGGATAAAAAGGGGGATGCATCCACCAACCATTTGAACCATTGGAAATGCCCTATGATCTCTTCATTTATTGGAATAAAGTTACAGGACTCATCTCTCTCCTTTTTGGACATAACCTCTGGCATCGTAGATTAATTTTTCTGACAGCAGCCCTCAGGAAGGTGTAAAGTGGTTCCTGGCAGCTCCCCCCCGCGCGGTACATACTGCTGTGCGACCCCGAGACTGCCCGCAGCGCTCCACCGTATCCCCAGGGCTGCCCGCGGGCTGAGGAGCCACCTCGCTACCGGTGAGGGGAGGGGAGAGCCGGGGCCCCCTCTCGACGGCAGCCGAGGGCGTGTGGAGCGGGGGGGCTGGGGGACCATCAGCCTCTTTACGCGGGGCGCTGCTGCCGCCTCCACCCTTCATCTCCTCTTCCGCTCGCCCCCGGCTGCACGCTCACGTTCATCCGCGCCCCCCGGCCCCGGCTCCGGCCGGGTCTCGGCAGGGCCGCGTGGGGCGGAGCTCTCGCGTTGCGCGGCGGCCCACGGGGCAGGCGGGGCGGGACTGGGGGCGTTAACACCCGGGGTGATTTAAAGTCCCAAGGTAACGTGTTGCTTACTTGTTTGCATGCCTTAAAATGGTTTGGAGGAAGGAGGTGAGAACCTGAGCCAGCTGATTTGTGAGGGATGTTGTATACTGTGCAGCTGGTTTAGGTTTTATATACTTGATTTCTTCAGGGCTCATAAGTAGAGGGGACATGCCACTGTTACTGGTGTGAGCTGCTGCTCTGCTGGTGATCAGGCACAGGTGTCTGTGTGAACGGCTCTGTTCTCTCAGATAACACAGGTCCCAAAATGCCTGTAGAGGTCGTTCCCGCCCCCCCTTAGCATTTCTCAGGCAACATGGAGGCTCTCCATCCCCACTGGACTGTCTGGGGGCCTGTGCTAGATAAGGAAGTGAGGGCTCCCCTAAACTTTGCTGTGCTCAGCTACAGGAGTGAGCAAGACCTGCTGATGAATGTGAGGACAACACAATCGATCTAGGATGGTAGTGAGGGCTGGTCTTGGGAGCACTAAGGAGATCTGCTGGTAAGGTGGTAAGGGCCACAAGAGAGTGGAGGAACTAGGGACTCACAGTGAGAATCGATGCTTGAGGTCAGCCAAGAAGGCCAGGAGGCAGGGAAGTGAGGATTAGCCAAGCAGGAAGAGAGCCAATCCTCTTTGATGCCAAGAGGACCTTTTAAGCACCTAAGACTGCTGTGAGTGTGGAGCTGCCTGGAGTAGCCTGTGGCATCCAAAAGAGAAGGGTGAAGCAGGGTGTTCTGTGTAGCTCAGGGTTCAGGGAAAGCGCCCCAGCCTGGACTTGTTGCTGTTCACACCCATGGGAACAGCTGGGCTGCCCCAGCTAGGGGGTGTGAAAGGCTCTCCAAGCAATAATGTGGGATGTTTTCCTTTGATTCATCAGCTGTAATTCCTCCTAGAGACGTGCTTTTCTCATGGCTTGGCTCCTGTAAGTTAGCTGTTCCCACTCAGGAGCTGCCCTCTGGGCACTTTCAGGGAATGCAGCCTTTCCTTCCACCCAGGTGATCCAGTGCACATAACACTCTAGGCTCCCTCTTCCCTGACCCTGTTCTTTGTGTTCCCAGGCTGAGGTTGCCCCCATGAGTTTATTTGCCTCCCTTCTCTCTTTACTTTTCTCACAGTTTCTAAGAAGATGGGTGCAATGAGACAAAAAGTCAGCCCCTTGTATCTTGTGCAGGAGGACAAGCCTGAGCTGTTGATGAATTACACAAATCCCTGGTATTGCCATCATTTGATGGGACTCTTGAGTTTCCCATTCCCAGTTCAGCAGTATTTTGCCCTGACCAGAACTGAGCACAAACTGGGGCTGGTTTGTGTTGCCAGAATCCTGAGTTGTCAGAAATGTGCTGCATGAACATGAAATGCATCTTTTGGGGTCTGACAAAGGGTTTCTTTTTACATGAAACAAGTAACGGCTTTTCTCTGATGCCTGAGTGCTGAGGCACAAGGGGGAAATCCAGGGAGCTGCTGATAGACTGATGAGGGAACAAAACTCAAGTGGACTAGTAGCTCTCAGCAAACTCTTGAACCTTTTCCTAAGGGATGAACTTTCTAGGGTGATTTAGAGCTGCTGTTCCCTCACAGAACCACACCTGGGCACCCTGCAGGCAATGGCAGTTGCTCTGAGCTGCCTGGCTGTTCTCTAACTTGCCTACACTTATTTCCCTTCCCTGCCCACTTGTTCATTCTTTCTCCTGTTGGCTCCCTTTCCTCTGGACTTCAGCAGAGGGATCTGGGATTTGCAGCCTGTCCCTTCCCAAACCTCCTTCCTGGCAGTGCTGTTTCAGGAGTCCTTGTGCCTTGGCCAAGAGGGATGTCTCGGGGGTTGGAGCTCAGGCACCTAGGGTTTATTTTTTGCGTTTTTATTTATTGATTTGTAATCGTTATGAAGGAGCAAGAACTGAGGTTTCACATGGTCCTGGTGGCAGGCTGTACCTTTGGTGGCCAATTCATGGGCTGTTTCTCTCTTTGTATTTGGACATAGGGAAGTGACTGTGGAATGGGGCTTTTGTGGGAAGAAAGATGCTGTGGTAGGTGACACTGTGCTCAGTGAAACAAAACCTGTCTGAACGCACTTCTCTGTGGATTTGGTTGCACAGGGTTTGTACTTGGATTTGGAAAATCATCTGCTGCCCTCTTCTTGCTTGGCCATGATCCTGCTGGTTGTGGCAGGATCCCCAAACTGCATGTGGGCACAAGGGAGAGAGAGTAGATACTGGATCTGGTGTTCAGGTGATGGAACAGCCCACTGCAGTTCCCCTGGGTGCAGGTGCTGGGGCCCAACTGCTGGGCTTTTCTCATGAACTGTTTCATCCTTTTCCATCTTGCTATCCCAGGCATCTTCTGGGGACCATCATCCATTACAACTCATGTTTAGGGAAGCTTTTAGTGAGCCATAAGTCTGGGGAGCTTAACTGCAAACTGTGGGCCACTGGAATGTGTAATGAAAAAATTTGCACCTCTATTTGCTCAGTGCTGCAAAAGTCCTGCTGATGCTCCCTGGATAAGGGAATGACCGCAGTAAATACTTCTTTCTGTGTTGCTGTAGCATTGTATAAGCACAGGTCTCAGAATGTTCCTTAACTCTGCAGAGAGGGCTGAGGCACAAACCATGCTCCTATGAGCCCTTACAGCTGTTTCTTGTGAAGATTTCTCCCCAGACTCTGCATGTCTCTCCACCACGGTGGAGCTGCTGTGCCTAGCAGTGGTGAAGTGTTTTAGTGGGAGAGGCTCAGCTTTCCCTTTAGCGCTGGGGGTCTGTGCTACAGGTTTCCATTTCAGGAATATTTGCACAGAAGCTCAGGAAGAACCATACATCCACAGTATTAGAAAATATCCCAGTTTATTGCAGCATCTCAGTTCTGAGAGTTTTACAAAACAATGTATTTACAGGTAAGGAAGGGACAAACTCAACTGGAGTGTGCTTTGCTGGGGCAGGAAGAGACTACAGAGGAAAAAGGAAGAAAATCAGCACATTCACAGGTCACATTTTTCTTAACAAAAGTAAGATAGGTGTAAGGCTGGTGTGCACAGCTGACTGGTGGTGTCCTTGTAGGGAGCATTCCAGGAAGAATTCAGTGCAGCTCATGTGCTCTTCACAGTGACTCCAGGCTCCTGGGGCTCAGCAGAAGCTGCATCAACTCAGATCAGTGTGATGGTAAGGCACAGTGTGGTGATGGCAATGGCTCTGGGTCTCCATGTGTGCCAGCAGCTCTGCCTGTGGCTTCCCTCCCAGGAGTGATGGTGTTCGAGCCCTGCCCATAGCTTTCTTTGGGGTGAGTGATGGCATTTGAGCTCTGCCTGTGGCTTTCCTTGAGGTGAGTGATGGTGTTTCAGCCCAACATCTCTCTTTCAGGCCCCCAGTCCTGGACTTGGCCACGCCAGAAGCAGAGTTGGACAGAGCAAAGAAGGAGGAGACCATGGTGTGGGACAAGGGAGGGATCCCAAAGGGAAGCCTCCTGAAACTATGGTAAGACCTTCAACCCCCCTATGGCTTAACACCAGAGAAAGGGGTATGGACGGCCATTTGAAAACAAATGCATCACTTAGAATATATGCTGAAACCTTCTTTTTGAACTTGTCCAATAAATTTTGCCTCTAAACACAAAACTGTTGTTTTTTTTTTTACTTTGATTTTTTTTTTTATTACTATATGTAATCTTGAATGATGGCTCATTTAAATTGTTAATGGGAGCTGCAGTAGCTTACTCCCCAAGGGAAACTTCTCCAAGCATGGATTTCTAAGACTAAGGGCTAAACCAAACCATCATCTCTGGTTGCACATGGAGTCCCAGGCAGCGAGGTAGAGGGAGGGTTGAAGTTCACAGTAGAGGCTGTGTATGGCTGGCACTGCCAAGTGTCCCCAGCCAGCACTGTCCAAGAGGTGTCCAGACAGGGATCCATCCCTAGAGGCCTGTCTGCTCCTGGATCCAGTCTCGCAGGCTGGTGAGCCGGCTGTACACCCCAGGTTTGTTCCTCTGGGCACAGCCATCACCCCAGCTCACCACACCGGCCAGGAACATCCGACTGCTGGGCTCCACACTGACCAGGGGTCCCCCAGAGTCTCCCTGCACAGAACCACACAGGAGCATAAGTACCAACCTCATAGACACCCCTTGTGCACAGTGTTAAAGTCAATCACAAAAACTGAGCAAGAAATAATCAATCAGTAAATCTCCATCTAAGTCAGCTGTCATTACAATTTTTTGGCCATTCCCTCAAACAAATATTTAAGCATGGCAATAAGAGCAACAGTACCAGAGCAAAGAGCTACAAAATACCAGTCAAGCAGCCTGGCTTGCTAACTAAGACTGAACAACAGCCAGAAGTTGGAGTATGGTTGTATGTCCTACATGGTGAGATGGATTCTAAATGCTGTGGTTTTGGGTTTTTGTTTTTGAGTCTAAGTCATGCACTGATGCAATTTGCTGCTGGTGCTCATTGTAATCTATCCATTGTCTGAATCCAGGAGGATTCCCATATATTTGTTTTATGTTAAAAATGTAAATGTAAGTGTAAGTACCAGAATGAGCAGGGCTGAGCAAAGGCCTGTCTCCCTGCCTAATAACCAGCACTAAATCTAGGTGCTGCCTTACCTGGCAGGCATCCACACCACCAGTCAGAATCCCCACGCACATCATGCGTGCTGTCAGCTGGTCTGTCAAGAGCTGGTTGCACACAGTCTGGTTGATGAGCCGGATCTCTGCCTTCTGCAGAATGGAGGCTCCTGTGCCTGCCAAGATGGAGGAGCAGCTTAAGTAAAAATATACATTTTTAAGCACCTCCCTGTTTTTCCCTCAACAAACACAGAAATCATAGATATGTAGAATCCAAGAATGGTTTGAATTCAAAGAGAACTAAAGCCTGTCTCATTCCACCCCCTGTCACAGGTAGGGAAACTTTCCACTAGACCAGGTTGCTCCAAGCCCTGTCCAGCAAGGCCTGAAATGCCAGGGACGTGGCAGCCACAGCTTCTCTTGGCAACCTGTTTAAAATACACCAGTGCATCCCCAATGCCAGTGCTCACCTCCTTCTGCAGTTGCTCCCCATCCGGTCACCCACAGGTCCTTGCCCACAGGGAAGTTGTGGGTGGCATCAGGCAGGCAGATGGGCTGGATGACGGCTGTGAAGGTGACAGGGCTCTGCAGCTCCAGCACAGCAATGTCATAATCGTAGGTGTAGTCATTGAAGAAGGGGTGGGAGATGATGCGCTTGATTTTGTGGGTTTGCACGTTGGGGCCACTGAGGTCACCTTGGTCAGTCAGCCCCAGGTAGGCTGTCCATAGGCTGGGGTCTGAGTACCTGCATGGGGGCCATGAAACACAGGATGAGACCTCTTCTTGGAGACAGCACCATTCACCACCTTAAACAGTTCCCTTGAGGAATGCCTCTCAGAATCGGAGTTGGAATACTGTGCGCAGTTTTGATTGCCACAATATAAGAATAATAACGAAAAATAAGAACAATAGTATAAGAATAATAATAAAGAATAAGAATATAAGAATAATATTAAATTATTAGAGAGCTTCCAAAGGGCAGTGAAGATGGTTCAGGGCCTTGAAGGGAAGCTGTATAAGAAGCAGCTGAGGGCACTTGGTCTGTTCAGCCTGGAGGAGACTGATGGGAGACCTCATTGCAGTTACAACTTCCTTGTGAGGGAGAGAAGAGGGGCAGACTCTGATGTCTGTTCTGTCATGCCCAGTGACAGGACCAGAGGGAACAGTCTGAAGTTGTGTCAGGGGAGGTTTAAGTTGGATATCAGGAAAAGGCTCTTTTCCCCAGGTGGTCAGGCACTGGAACATACTCCTCAGGGCAGCAGTCACAGCACTAAGCGTGACCAAACTCAAGAAGCATTTGGACAATACTCTCGGGAACAGGGTGTGACTCTTGGGGATGGTGCTGCGAAGGGCCAGGAGCCGGACTTGATGATTGTTGAATGTTTCTTCCAATTCAGCTTATTCTGTGATTCTATGAAATACGTGAAAGCACATGGATATGAGGCAGGTACCTGATGCCTTGGAGTGGCAGGAAGCAGTGTGCTGCTGACACCAGCCAGCTCGCCGACACCAGTGAGGCCCCACAGATGTGGCCCTGGCCCTTGACGTGCAGGCTGACCTGCCATGGCCATTCTCCCACATCTGAGTTCTGCCCACCGACAATCCGTGACTTCCTGATGTAGGAGCGGAGCCCACAGCCTAAGGCAGAGAAGAAGAGGTGCTTGGTTTCTTCTGTTCCCATCCCAAGCCTCCCCTCTGTTCCTCCAGGACATCTGACAGCACAAGTGCCCTGTTACCCGTGTCAGGAAGGGCTGATGCTCTCTGCACAGATGCTAAATTAGCTACAACATTTACTGGCCAACTCTGCAAAGGGGAGATAAG
Organism: Acridotheres tristis; assembly: GCA_037013685.1. NCBI lineage: Eukaryota > Metazoa > Chordata > Aves > Passeriformes > Sturnidae > Acridotheres > Acridotheres tristis. The sequence goes on along the minus strand of CM072911.1, from coordinate 7,198,287 downwards.
CCTCTCTATTACCCATCTAAACCCTCCTGAACAACACAGACATTCTGCAGACCGCTAAAAAACATGGCTTGGATATTTCCAGATCAAGCTCCTGCACAGAAACACCCAGGGATTCTCTCTGCCATACTGGGGTGTTACTCTGAGAGGCCCGGCCCAGAATCCCATATCTTCCCCATTCCTCAGGCACTCACTGCAGTTGTCCTCGTCAGAGTGATCCTCACAGTCCTGCTCCCCGTCGCACTCAGGGTTCTGTTTGCTGATGCAGTGTCCACTGCGGCACTTGTACGTGTACTCCTTACAGGGGACTGTGGTCTGGCCTGCTGCAGGCAGGATGGAGCCACAGGGGTTAGCCCCGGTTCTGGGGAGGTCACATCACCTTCACCTCTTCTGCCCACCCCCAGGGCATTTCCACTCCATGCAAACACACACAGGAGGGTGCCCAGCCCCAAGGAATTCGGTCAGAGATTGCATTTGATGGCAGCCACCTCGCAGCCCATCCTCACCTTTGCTGCAGCTGCCCTCATCGCTCCCATCCCCACAGTCGTCCTTGCCATCACATTTCTGTGTGCTGGGGACACACTTCCCGTTGTCACACTTGAAGCTGTCAGCTGCACAGCCTAGGGACAGAGAGCAGCTCTGAGGGCTAGGCATGAATCCTGCAGCACTTCAGCATACGGCTGTGCCCAGCTCCCCTCCTTGAGACAAGTAAAGCCTCTGCAGCTCCAACATACTAGTGTCTCCAATCTCTTCTCCAGACTGCACACCACCACTCAGTTATTCAGCCCTTTCTGTTACTACACCTCTGCTTATCCTTCTTTCCTTTGAGCTCTCATTCACCTGTACCAGGTGAGCCCTCACCATGCCTGGGTTTTTTTGCCTACTCGTTTCCAGCATAGCACTTGCTTCCCTCCATCCTATGAGTCTCCACCACCCCAACTGCCCCCTGTGTGCCGGCTCAAGCCCTCAGCCCTTTGTGCCTGCGGGGTGAGTCACTTACTGCACTGGAGCTCATCGCTGTTGTCGCCACAATCGTTCACGTTGTCACAGACCCAGAACTTGGGCTTGCACCAGCCGTTCTGGCACCTAAACTGCTGCTCGGTACAGGCTGGAAGAGCAGAGTAAGAATCACAGGATCATTTAGGTTGGAAAAGACCTCTGAGACCATCCAGCCAACGTGAGACCAATCACCACCTTGTCAACCTTGCTGTGTGACACGTGCAATCATTCCCTGGACACCTCCAGGGATGGTGACACCCCTGGGCAGGCTGTTCCAATGCTAGAAATTAGGGGAGAGGCCTGCAAAGGTATCTGGTGGAGTCACCAGCAACCCGCCCACCATGGCAGCTCTCCCAGTGGGTGTGCAAGCACTTCGGACCCCAGCAATCAGCTCAAGACCTTGCACATGTACAAAAATACATGACACACTCAATACATCACAGTATTTCTACTTTTCTGGAGAATAAACCCATTTGGAGCTGTCATGTCTGAGGCAGTGGAAGCTGAAGCTGACATCACAACAGGACAGCCAGAGGCAATACTGAAGCAAAGCAATTACTGCAAGCAGTGGGAAAGCACTTGAGAAACCAGGATCATACGCCAGCAGCACATTCTTTCTCAGAAAACTGCCTCTCCCAAACCAGGGCATCCTCTCTAATGAACTGCAGACCCTGGATAGTAACATTAACTACAGGACAGCTCAGCTAATCCAAGAGGAAAACTTGTTGCACAAAGAAACAACTCCCCTGTGTCCCACAGGTTTTCCAGACCAGCTCTGCGAAGCCTGCCCAGTTGAGTAATGAAAGGTGCCCCTCCACACCACTCAGCTCAGCCAAACCTAAAACCAGCAGGATTACACAGAAAAACACATTCCCCGATGGAAGGAACTGGAAAGAGAGGGCAATGCTACTGGGAGAGGGCTGAATTAGCAGGAGCACATAGCTCTTACGCTGAGAAGGGATCCAAATCTCGCACTGAGTCTCAACTCCAGCCTGGAGGAAGGTGGCAGTGCTGGTTCCAGCCAGCACTGAGTCACATTACCCAGACAAGCTTGACCACTCCTGGGCAGCATGGCCATTCCCATGCTGTGTCAAAGGGAAACCAAGGCTGGACTTACTGCAGGACCTCTCATCACTGCCGTCCACGCAGTCCAGCCACCCGTCGCAGCGCATGCTCCTGTCAATGCAGCGGCCGGTATTGCAAGTGAACTTGCCAGGGCAGGCTGAGAGGGGGAAAGGGACAAAACACACATGAGCCCTCTTGGTGTCCCCTCTACATTCCTTCTGCTGAGTTCCCTATGCCTGCTTACAGCAGAACACAGCAGGAAGACCAGGCAGTTTGCAGGAAAGCAAAGCACACTGCTATCCCCCCGGAAAAGGTTGCTTCCCAGTTTACAGGGCAGTGTAAGCACAGAGGAGGGACTGTTCCAAATCTCAGGGAAATCACTTTGCCCACCCCAGCCCCAGGGTTTCAACTCACGATCACTGGAGTCATAGGACAGGAACTCCGCAGAGAAGCCTGTGTCTGTGTAGGACTGGTCCGAGTGGAACCGAATCTCGATTTTGTTGGTGGTACTGGCCACCACAAACTGGGAACGCTCCCCACAGTACCTGCAGGGGGAGAGCAAAGGGGAGTCAAAGGGCTGGAGGCCAGCACCAAGGAAACCTCCTTCCATCCTGATCTCCCTCCACACCCTGGGAGTTGAGCAGGCAGGAGAGCAAGGAGCAGGTCTGATCCCAGCACAGACTGTTGGGCCTCAGGGTCTGAATTCTGCTGCTGCTGGTAGAAGGGTTGGGCCAGTTGTAAACACCAGCTTGTGACCTTAGGAATGACCGGGAACAAGTTCTTCCACATCCCTGCTTTCCCCATGATGTGTCTGATCTCAGATACACTGGACTCATGCAGGATCCCATCTCACCATGGGCGGGTGGGATCATGTACGTGAACAGCACTGCAGAGGCAGGCGCTGATTTTGAAACTCTCTCTCTGAGGCAGGGTCAGCTTCCTTGTCCAAAACATTGTGAAACAAGATTAATCACCTGCCTGTGAGGTACCAAATTATCTGTCTGGCCCAGACAGACAGTCTTATATCAGGCTGGGGAATGCATCACAAGATACAAGTGCCCTGAGAATGGAGAGCTGCTTGTTCAAGCAAACTCATCCCAGATATTCCTGCCTACCCACACATGAGCTGTGTGCTGTGATGCTCCACAGCATCTGGGGGGTGATTCAGCTGCAGCACACCACAGATCTAAGTGTGGGGCTCCTCACTCATCATGGGGCAGTCCTGGGCATCATCCTGTCTTGTCCCAGCCTTGACAGCACCAGCACACTTATTCCCACAGCAGATTAAGGAAAGCACAAGGTTCTGTGTAACTACGTGAAACCCCTTCATGGGTTCAGCCACCCAACACCCACCTCGTGCCGTTGATCTGCACATAGTCCTTGGTGCAGGAGCTGACTGGGATCCCGGGCTCCAGCACAAAGAACATGTTGAAACGCACCTTCACATTCTTTATAGAGGGAACCTGCAAAAGGAAGCACAGTCAGTGGGATGTTGCTTTCTGGAGCAAGGAAAAAGGAATAGTTTCACAGGAAGAGGGTTGTGCCTGGGGGAAGGAAAGAAGATAACTGAAAAGGAGAGGTCAGTTTTCCAGCAGGAGAAGAAACAGCTTCTTAACAGTCACTTAATCACCCCAGCCTCAGAATACCCAGTGTAACGGGCATACAGAGGGGTGGAAGCCAGACCCCTGGTCAACCACCAGTTTGGAGCCTGTCCCAAAGCCCACACTCTCATCCTTCTTGTGTGAAATTACAGGATTTTTCATGGGCTCCTATGGGGTTCATGCCTCTCGCAACCTCTTCTGCCTTTTTCTCCAGCTCCTAAAGGCTCTCTCAGTCATGCCAGACTCGGAGCCTCTGGGCCCCAGCTGCTGTGAGCTCCCTTGCACCATGTCCTGTATAACCAGGGTCATTTGACAGATTTGTTAAGGGAAAGAGAGGGCCCATCTCACCTCAATGTTCCAAATACAGTCTGTATCTGGAGGGTAGTGTGCTGGGTAATAGGGAGTTGTGAAGGTGCCACTGTTTTCCTTCAGGGTCCCACCGCAGGCTAAACACAAGCAGGAAGGTAATAAGTTAGAGATTTAGATGATTTTCCGAGTCAGTTGGCTGTCATCGGAGGCAGAGGCAACAGTCTCTAATAAGGTTAAGTAACTCTCTGGAGAGAGCAGCTCTGCTCCAAGGCTTGAGAGAACCCAGGAGATCAATTAGGTGCTTCCTGTACACATCAATCTGCACATCTAATCCAGCATAATTCTCATTTTTGCCTCCTTGGGGGACATAATTACCACAGCCAAGGACACTGTAGGCAAGGCAAGCGCCAAGAGGTGACCTGCTTCCAGGTGCTCCAGCCCTGGAAACATCCCTGACAAACTGACCACAGCCACATCCCTGTTCAGCTGCCCACGGCAGGGAGAGATGGGGAAACAGGACAAGGCCTCTGCTCACCTTTCATCTTTGGGAGCTGGAAGAACTCAGCCTTAAAACCAGGGAATCGCCCCTCCTTGTTGGTAACCAATGTGACTAGCATGACGTTCTGGGAGGACAGGAAGGTCAGGTTGTAGGATGGGGCATAATTCCCACAAAGCCTAGGAAGCAAAGGACAGAATCCATAAGACACTGCTGCACAGGGAGGCTCAAGCAGCACAGCTCAGCTCTGAGCAGGGGCAGGAGCAGGACATCTAAGGATCACCCTGGACTTGGTGCCATACAGGAACACCCACCTAACCAAGGCATGGGGCTCCACAGGGCTCAGAGAGTTGTACACCTTGATGTAGTCACTGTCATCTTTGCATGGCTCCAGCTCCAGAGTCTTGAAGGTGAGACTGATGGTGGAGCTGGCATCTGCCCTCAATGCCCAGTAGCAGAGGGCATTGTTGGGGTATGGGCTGTTGGGGAAGCCTGGCGTGGTAAAACTGGTGACCTCTCCTTCCTTGGCGTGAAGGGAGAACATGCAGCTGTCTGCTCAGAGAGTAGAGAATAGTTAACAATGCAAACAAGCTTTGCCCTGCCTTTCCCTGGGATGCAGAGAATAATTCCTGCAGGTTATCTCAGGGCAGATGGCTCTTCCTGGGTAACAGCAAGGCCTGTGCCAGAGTCTGTCCAACCCCAAACCAGCACCAAGCAGCACACTGAGGTCTGCCTTGCATGCAGAGCACCCCTCTTCAGACCCTTCCCCGTCCTGCAAGAGAAACATCACCCTAAACACCACTGAGAGGGAAGAAGAACTGTACTTACTGTCCCGGGCAGAGTGAGCTATGCTGGGGTCCACAGCTGCAGGAGAAAAGAGAGCTGGCATCATCCTTTGGGCTATGTGAAATCCCTGAGTACAAAGCTGGGGTTGTTCCTCAGATCGTCATTGACCTGGCCTTGCTTGTGGAGTCTCCTCCTGCAAACTGGCAGGGGAGGCTGCTCCTGCCTGGCCTCTGGAGCTGAGGGAGGAAACTTTTCTTCTGCAGAGGGAGAACTCATCCCTGTTCCTCTTTTCTGGGCTCAGAGGAGAACACAGAGCGCTCCAGCAAAGGGGAGCAGGTCCGTGCAGCCCCCTTCAGGCTGTACATCCCATTAAGCTGTGCTGTGACATCCAGGTCCTTACACCACCCTCAGGGCTGGCTTTCCCAAGGGAGGGCTGTTACCAGCACCTTCTCCTTCCAGGGAAATACCCCACCTGGTCCCACGCAGAGGCCCACGGACAGCAGAACCAACACTCACGGAAAGCGATGACTGACTCCACCTTCAGCATGGGGTTTCTCAGGCGGGGGTTCCACCTCTGCACCAGGCTCTGCTTGTTAGCCATCGCCCTGTCCAGGCTCTCTTCCCGGTACTTGGGCACAAGGAATTCTGACCAGTAGTAAGCAATGACACTGCCTTCACTGTGGAAAGGGCAATTGTGGAGTGAGGGCAAGGACAGACATGGGAGGACTCAAACACCACTAGAAGACGACTACTTCATGAGCCATTTTTGGAGCCTGGCCACAGGGAAGGGAGAGTTTCAATGACAAGTTAAGCAAACAGCAGAGTCTCCTGTCAGCCCAGGGAGTCTCTCTCAATGCTGCCAGGCACCACCCACTGCAGTTCACTGCACCACACCTTGGTTTTCCCAAGACATCTGGCAGAAAACAAAATGCATTTCCAGGTCACTTCTTACTGCTCATCCTTTCCTGCGTCACTCAGGGCGACTACTGGGGTGCTTCCATCCCAGCATCCCAGGAAGGAGGGTAAATGGCTGGTGTGATATCCCAGCATCCTGGATGGGACTCAGGCAGTGCCTAACACTCACCTGAAGGCAGTGATCACTGTCTCTTTGTGATAAGGACCAATATCAGCGTGATTCTTGTAGATCTCCTCCACCTGAAAGGGTTAAAAAGGGGTGTTCAGCATGTCTAGAAGTGAGGAAAAAGGAAAGGCTAAAGACAGACAGAGCTTCAAGCCTGAGAAGGAAAACCAGGGCACATACCTGCCATCCCTGGGTGCAGGAATCTGGAGAGCCAAAGAAAGAAAGAAAGAAGGAGATTTGAGAGCCCCAGAAGAGCCCAGAGCTACCCATCACAGCCTGTTCTGATTCAGCTCACCCCACTCTTCCCTGGGGGAAGTTGAACCTCCAAGTGTGAGGGAAGAGGTAAGACCAGCTACAGCTTCAGCCTCCTTCAGACATCCTTCTGCCTTAGATCCTGGCCCTGACTCATACAGTGATTCTGGGATATGCCCTGGCAGCTCCTATGGCACAGGGAGATGCCATGGCATTGGGCTGGAGCTGGAATGTCAAGATCCAGCTCCAAAGAAGGTCCCTGCTCCCAGCCAGTGTGTCAGAGTGAGCAAGGAAAGCTCCAAGGAACCTTACATGGCATATACCCTTGGCCATGAGGCAAGAGGAAAATTCCTTGCTTGCAGAAGGAGGGAGGCAAGAAACCTCTTACCGTGCTCTTCACCTTCTTGGCCAGCATACTGAACTCTGGAGAGCTAGAGTTCTCATAGGCATCCAGGAATTCCCAGTTCAGAACCCGCAAGTGGCCATTGAAAACCTTCCGGATGGGTGTGCTCCTATCTGGAAGAGAACAGCTCAGGGTCAGGAAGGGCAGTCAGGGCTGGGACTGGTGTTACAGCAGATCCCTAGTGACAGCAATTGGGGCAGGGAGGTGGAAATGGTGTCTCCAGAGCTTAAGAGGGCACATGTGAGCAACATAGGGTAATGAAGCTTTTCCATGTAGATGGATACATTCCCACAGTGTCACTCTACCTGTCACCACCCACCAGTGTCATGTCACACTCACATTTGAAGTGCCAAAACAGGAGGCCAGTGGTGAGGGAGACAAGCAGAAAAACAATGATCAGGACAGTGACGACCACCTGTCGCTTTGGGCCGCGCTTCTCCATCTTCTTGGAGTTCATGGCAGGGAGGAACTCCACCCCTTCGTCCAGGTTGTTCATGTCCTGGGAGAGGAGGGAAGGCAGGACAGTGGGAAGGCTGTTCCCAAAGCCCGGCTTGGGGAGGTCCAGCCACAGAGCAGCCTGAAGCAGGTTTGGGGACAAGGAATGTGGCAGCACTGAGGGCAAACCTCAGCATTGGCAGCTCCCCAGCCACAGCAGGACAAATCCCGAAGGTTTCTTCTTTGTTTATCTGCACACACCTAACTCCTTTTTGGGCCTAATATAAGGTCATGAACTCAAGCAAACTCAGGGGCAAGTCCACACACCCTCCCATGACCATGGCAGGTCACAAGCCCACAAGCCCCAAGATTTGCCTCAGCAGATGAAACTGCAGAGAAAAATTCACCTGCACAAAACACTCGCTGTGTGCAGGTGTGTCACCCAGAGCTCGTGGGGCAAAGCACGCTATAAATAGCATTTCCCTAAAAGAAGAGATTAAGCTGCTTCCTTCCTTTACATTTTCACAGCTCTCTGTCATGCCTCCTGGGCCACCAGCACTCCTGTGCCAAAAAACTAAGAGGAACACACAAAACATCCCCACAGCCCACGAGCAGCCATGCTCTTGGGACAAGACGAAGAAAGGAACGACAATGACACAGCTATCGCTGTCACCACCCCATAATGGGCTGGGTAAGGAAGTGGAAGATGTGTTGAAGCACCGAGCTCTGTATCAGCTGTAAAACCATTGGTGCCCCAGGGTTCACTTTCTCCTACCTTCAGTTCTGTTCCTCCATCCTTGCCCTGACCATGTATCTGCACCTCTGACTCAGAGGAGGTTGGAACACCTGCAGCTGTTTTCAGATGTTTTCAGAGGATCCCACACAACATCCTTGGTACTGCTGGACATCATGGGGGCCTGGATCTGCACCCACCCTCGCACTTCCTCTCCTCCCAGCACTGGCAGTGGTGAGGGCAGAGCTCGCCACATCTGCTTCCAATCTGTGTTTCCCTCGGGCAGGAAGGGCTCTGCGCCTGCTGCAAAGGCCCAAAACAGGAGGATCCCTCACCTTTCTGCTCACCACCTTCCTATTTTCTCCTTAGCAGGCATTCAGAAGCTTCCTGGGCTCTGGAACCTGAGCATGGACACCACGGCACAAAGTTCCAATATGCACAAATCCGTGGCATTTCCACGTGCTCTGCGCTCCCAAAAGGTAATGATGTCTCCACATCTGTCTCCACAGATTTTGCCTGTCCTCTCTCAGCCCAGGGCTCACACAAACCTACTCCAACAGCTTGAGCTAATTTGATGCAAATTTCACAAGCCCCTAAATTCAGGAACAGGGACAAGGGGGGGATATGGCTTGATAGGCTATGGGGGAATGAAATGAAAATATAGCAGGGTTAGACAGGATACTGGAAAGAAATTCTTCCCTGTGAGGGTGGTGAGGCCTTGGCACAGGATGCCCCGAGAAGCTGTGGCTGCCCCATACCTGGAAGTGTCCAAGGCCAGGCTGGACGGGGCTTGGAGCAGCCTGGGACAGAGGAAGGTGTCCCTGCCCATGGTAGAGGGTGGGACTGGATGAGCCTTAAGGTCCCTTCCCACCCAAGCCACTCCAGGATTCTATGAAAAACTACTAGCAAAGGGGATCCTGCTAACAGAGGGACCTCTGAGCTTGCTGTGCAGACATAAGAAACAAACCATCCTCACTGCATTTCCTCATTGAACTCCCAGTAGGTGCTTCATCTTATCTTTCCTCAGCCTCGTCTGGCAGGAAAGCCCAGCTTCCCACTTGAATCATTCCCCCACTTCTTTTGCCCTTTTCTTCACCCAATGCCTGTGCTCTCCTCCCACCCTCCACACCCCACTGCAGCCTCTCCTCCTTGTGGTATTTGCCCAGGGCCCTTTACTACAGAAAGGGAAGTGGCAGGCACCTTACTCCGAGATTTTGTCAAGGACTCTGTAAGTTTAATCCTCTGCAAACACCAGAAGACCACCAAGACCAGAGCAACCCACCAGTTTTCACACCAGCTGCTCTCAGAATCCTCCCAGTTTCTCATTTGGCAGTTCAGGGAAAGACCCTTTGTTCATTTTTGAGTTTTACTGCCTAAGGATAGGAAGTAAGAACTGTTTCCATCCCTAAAATCCGCCCACATCCAAAATAAACAGACCTAGTAGGGCTGTAGAGGACAATACCATGGGGAATAGCATGAATCCTGATTGGCTTCTGATCATACAGGAAAAACCCAAGGAAACTTTGAAACAGATGACACACAAAATAAAGCTTAAATACATAGAGACATCCTAAATCAAGAGACTCTTCAATCAAAGTCAAGACTACCTGGAGTTTGACACACTTCATGGATGTCTTCCAAACATCCATCTGGCTCCTACCAGTTTTCCAATCATATAATAACCCCCCCCCCCAACTTGGTAAAGAGAAGAAACTGGCAATAAAACTTGCAAACACATCCTCTCTCACTCCATAGGGCTGCTCACAACGCTGAGCCTTCTCAGGACTTCCTAGACATGGCTGCTGTTGGCAAAAGCAAAGTATTTAATTCTTTATTAACATCTGCAGAAGCCTGTGGCAAGAAGACAGTCTCAGGGGCTTAAATGATCTATCAGGTTCCCCAGACTTCCTGGAGCCAGCGAGGAAGTACTGCAAAGAAAACCATTTTCCCATAAGAAAATCCTTCAGCTGCAGGGACTTTCAGCCCTCTGCAGAATTCCTACACTTCAGTTTCACCAAACTGCCAGAAAAAAATTAGAGTCAACAGCAAGCAGGAGCTCCTGCTGTACAAAACTGCACAACAATGTGGCTGATGTATTGTAACATCCCCTTTCAGCTAAAGATTGTGTCTTTGCAGAGAGAAAACTCTCCCAGGGAGAAAATCATTGCCGTGATTAAATTAGATAGCAAACAGAGCTCCCCTCTGCCTCCAGCACACACAGGCACACACACTGCTCCTGGGAGCAAGGAAATTAGGCAGGAAAACTCACCATCTGCTCTTTCTTTAGGAAATTTCTTTGCTTTCCTTGGAAAAAAAAAAAAAAAGGATGAAAAATGTTAAACCTGTGAGAGTTTACAGTATGCCTTTGTCAGTTTGTTCTTGCTCCAAAGCTAAGCCAGCAGCAACACAGGAGAAATGACAGGACTGCAGGGACTTCTGGGAAGGTTACTTCTGTTTTTCCTCCAGTACAAGGTACACAAGCAGCCACTGACACTGTTACTTGACGTAACGAAGTTACCCGGTGACTACAGGCAGATAAGAGACACGATCCAGAGAGATTTCTCTCCCTCCTCGCCGTCTGTGTTGTATTCCAGCTCTCGTCCTCTCCCATTCCCATACCTTACAGATGCCATTACGCTCCTCCGCCAACACAGACACTTGTGTGAAGAGCCCTCCCCCATCACAGCCTGGGTAAGCAACAGCCATTCCTGCAAACTCTCCCCAATAGCCAGTGAAGGATCTGAAGCATCCCTCAAGCACTGCTGGAATGATGAATCAGGCCATACAGAAGGTCTCAGATGAGGCCCCGTGTCCCAAGCTCTAAGAGGCTGAAACCTCTCTGCCCACACTCAGCACAAAAAACCACTAGTTTGACCTGAGGACCAGACTTGCCTGTGCCCCACGAGTGCAGCTCAGCCTCTGCCTCTCTAACTCCCTGTGCCCCACATCTCCTTTGCTCCCAATACTTGGGAGGAAAATACCCTGTCACCATCCTCTGAGCTAGATGGAAACAAGACAAAAATACATGCAAGACAGGCTTAAAGATCACAGTCAAATCAAGAAAAAACAACAGCAATGTAATCTCCTTTAGCTGATGGCTGCTGCACATTTCCCTCACGTGCTCTGAACAGTGGCAGCTGTAAACCAGAGAGGAGCTGAACTCGTCCTGCTCTCACCTTGTCCATGGCTCCTCCAGAAACCGTCTCTAGCCTCAAGTGACTCAAGGTCTGACTGTCTCACCCTTCTTGAGGAAACTGCTCCAATAAACATTATTAACAGAAAACCTCCCTTGATATTCTCTCTGCCTTAGTCACTGGAGCAGTTACTTCCTCCTGCTCCTCCTCACTCAGTCCTTGCTGGTACGGCCAGGCTCCCCACACAGGGTCAGAGGGATCTGGCCACAGCATCAGCTGTGGCAGCAAAACCAATCCAGGGAAAGGTTCAGACAGGCACTGCATCAGTTCTCTCATGCCTCAGTTTCCCCTGGAGTTCCAACTCCATGAAGAAACTTGGAAAAGAAGTGCACACAGATGGATTTATGGAGTGCTTGAAGGGCTCCTGCTTCTCCATGCAGAGTCCGAGCTCAGTCCCGGGAAGAGTAGACCTCCCACTCCTCCTCTGTAAGCCACATGATGTATTTTTAGACAGTGACTGTGCTCTGCCCAACTGGACAAACCAGATGCAAAAGTGACTAATTCTGTCAGCAGGAAATGCAGCTGGCACACGGGGGTGGCAGGAACCAGCTCTGCACTGGAGATCTTAGGGGAAAGCAGAGAGATCCTCCTGCAGTGGGGGATCATGGAAAAGCTGGGATACACCATGGAGTATGGCTCTCCAGCACGATGTGTGCAAAGCAGGGGTCCCTCTGGGATCAGCATCCCCCATAGAGGCTAGTTTCTGCCTTGCTTGGCAGTCCCACCAAGATGGTGATGTGTCCCAGGCACCAAACCCCTCACTGTTCCACTCTCCTCCAAAACACCGGCTCAATCTCTCCCTCAGTGTCTGCATCTGTTCACAGGACCCTGACCCACAGAAGGACTGGGCTCCTTGCCATTAGTTTCACCTGTTCTTTATGACCACCAGGGAATTTGTTCATCCAGCACCAGACGTGAGATTCACCTACTTCCTTTGACTTTCCCAACTCCTGACTTCTGGTCTGCCACAGGACTGCTCAAGGCCAAAGCTGCCCAGACCATACAAGGTAAGAGCAGGTGTGCAACCAAATCAAATCTCACAGCAAAAAAACCATCATTGTCTGATACCAATGTACACAACCAAGAAAAGGAACCCATAAAATGCCAGGCTGGAGGAGGCATAGGGAGGTCAGAGATGAAGCAGAGTCATGGAAGCATGGTTAGGCTCTTGAGGGTAATTACAACGTGCAGGTCCCAGTCTGTGTATCCAAGAGGCAATTCCCACCTCCCCTTTTCCAGCCACGCCTGCCTCGGGTGGTGTTCAACAAAAACTAAAAAAATACCACAGGAGAAACTAGATGAATGAAACCTGTGGACTCAACCACAATCTCAGGACATAGTCAGCAAGCCATTTCAGAGCTCAGGGGACCAACAGGGTGGGCTTGTGTGGCAAAAAGCGCCAGAAAAGCTGAGAATTCCCAGATCATCTTGAAAGCCAACACCAGTTTTGTGGTGCTGGCACGAGGAGAAACAGCCTGTTTCCCACCAGAAAAAGTAAAAGAAATGTAAACAGCATGTGCAACTCACTTCCTCCAAGTAGCTCAAGTACAGCTACACCATCCTTAAATCAACTCCTACACCAACTCGTGCTGCAAACCCCAACAACTCCTCTGGAAAAAGATCTGATAAGAACCATCTCCTCACTTCTCTTCTTATGCTTGATAAGAAACACATGGAAACAGCTCACATGGGAGCGAAGCTTACACAAGGCGTATTTACTGCCCCACCACGGGCAGTAAAGCACTGAAGAAACTTTGCCAGCACATTATTTTTCATCTTCAGTTCTGTATTAAGGGCAATGAAGCTATAAAATTATGACATCAAAACTAAAAAGGGAATATGGGGCAAGAGTTCAAGGACAGAGTCCTCCAGACTGTGTATCTTCCAGGCACGGAGGGCAGGTGCAATAGTTAAAGATACAGGTCACACACACCTATTTCACACAAGTTTGAGCTTAACCCTCTATAGCATTTGATTGTCTTGTGACCACCCTGAGTCATACAAGAAACCAAATTCCTTTAGGTTTATTACAGAAGAAACTCATGTTAATGTTTGCAGAGATAGCATAGGCTTGGCTTGCTGCTCCATCCAGGCTGATTGCAGCTGTCCTGCATCACAGCAGCTCAGAAAAAGCTACCACATTTCTGTGTGTCTGTGGTAGCAGAAAATTTTACACTTAAGTCTTACCAACTCTTGGGGAGAACCTGGGAATAAAGGTACCCTACAGCCTGATCTGTGTAGCTATGAGCCATGAAATTCCTCCTTACAACACACTGATGTCCCAAGAGCAGCAGAGAAACACACCACAGATGCAAGCAGCTCGTTTAAATCACTCATATGTCTTTACTGGTACAGACAGAACTGTCCGGAAAACAGAACTGCCTCCAGCAGCTTAACCAAAGCAGCTGAGCCCCAGACCTCGACATCCACAATCCTTGTGACACTTCACTCATTCCTACATTCCTAGTTCTGAGGTGGATCAGGACCATGAGTCTCCAATATTTGAAGCCAACAGCAAGGAAAACATGAGCACCTCCAACCAGAAAAGTCTTTGTCTGCCAAACCCATCCCTGTTGACTGCTCCCTCCCCGCCCCAGCCTATGGCCTGGATATCGCAGGGCATTATTTTCCAGTCTGTCCTCGGTGACCTTTGGATGGAAATGATACACTCTACCCCAGGCAAGGGGAGAACCTTTGCTCTGGTACTTCCCTCACAGCCAGGCCCTCAAAACACTCTCGCTGTTCCCTCAAGAGTTTTACAGTGATCTTTCATTTGCTGAGCAAAGGTCTGGCCTCAGCCCTTTTCTCATTGTGTCTTCCTTATCCCTGTTTGCTTTTGGCACCAACTGCAGCCAAACTGGCTTGAGCAGCAGCTCACCTGCCAGCCACTACCCCAAAGAAACATCCTACACCTTTCCAAGGAAGAGCAGCAGCTTCTCCTCAGCATTTATCATCTCCTTTACCAGCACAGCAGACACAAGACATTATAAAAACACTCATTTCCTCCACTCTCATGTTTGTAAGGGGCCAAGTCCAACAACAGTCCACAGGGGACAAACTCCTTGGGTTGTTTCCTGCCAAGAGGGCAGGTACTGTCTTCAGGGAAGCAGTTCTGGATCACATCAGCCCCTCTCGAACTGATACAGGGGAAAAACTGATCCAGAACCAGGGAAGGGACCTGCTCGAGCCCTCAGTCCTGCATAAAGACAAATCAGAGCACAAAGCTACCTTCTGCCAGGAGAACAAGCCAGGCAGGGAAGATCATGTCACACAAGTGCCACCCCGACCTGGCTAGGAACAAGGAGCTTGAACTGAACTGCTTCAGCAAGAGCATCTCCTTCTCACTCCCAGCCATGGCACACACTGGACAGTGGGACTGGAGGCAAGGGAAATTTTCTTGCTGCAGGCCAGCTTTTTGATCAGTGCCAGAACCAGCAGCTCCTTCGTTGCTGCGAGATAACTACTAAAGCCAGGCCTCAGAGACAGACACCACGCAGCCTGCAGGTGGGGTGGGAAATGCTGCTGTCCTGCTTTAACCCAAAACTCTCTGTTTGGAACTGCTCTGTAGCACAGAACAGGCTCTGGAGGTGCAACCCAAACTCAGCCTGACCCTCAGATCAGAAGATCTACACAAGAAGCTCACTCAGGTCTCAG
Source organism: Acridotheres tristis (assembly GCA_037013685.1). Classification (NCBI taxonomy): domain Eukaryota; kingdom Metazoa; phylum Chordata; class Aves; order Passeriformes; family Sturnidae; genus Acridotheres; species Acridotheres tristis. The sequence continues at coordinate 7,183,282 of CM072911.1, read as the reverse complement.
AACACACTGATAACACAAGGTTAATTAATGAAGCCCCACAGCCCTCGGTTAAAATTGGCTCTTACGACGCTTGAACAGGTTTAGTTGGATCTGTTGCTAAACAACCCAGAGCCAGGCTCTGCACACAGCTCACCAGTGTGGAGTTTACCTTTACTCATAACCCAATGCCCTCAGCTTAAGCTGAAACCAAAACCCCTGGAGCAATGGCAGCACCGACACTGAGGAGATCCAAAGCCATCTCCACAGACAGCTGGAGATCTCTACTTCCCTAAAGCTGGTTGTGTTTTTTCTGCTCTGCCGAGCTCAGCAACGTCCCCCGAACAGGTTCTCCTGACCTTACTCAAGGGTGAGCTGGAATCTCCCCCTTCCTGAGGAATCCAGAGCCGCCTTGAACCCACCAGGCTCGAAGAACCCAGAGCAAGCAGAGGACGAGGCAGCGCGGCAAAAGGCTGGCAGGTGTTGTGGAAGCTCCCCGCACCCAGGTGTGCTCTCACCTGCAGCTGGGCGCTGTACCGCACGTCGGCCCCGCTGGCCGGGGGGCCGCGCTCCATGGCCAGGGCAGTGTGGCGCGGCTCAGGCTGCCATGGTGCGGTGGCGGATCCGGCCGGGCACGGTGGTGGCTCCGGCCTGGCGCGGTGGTGGCTCCGGCCTGGCGCGGTGCCCGGCTCCTCCCTCCCGTGCTCCCGGCAGGTGAGGGCAGCCGGGAACACCCCGCGGTGCTGAGCCGAGCCGCTCCGCTGCGGCACTCCGCACTCCGTGTCCAGCTGCGGCTCCCACCTCTCCTCTCCACAGAAATATGGGAAAACACTGTGCCCAAAAAGCTGCTCCCATCAGCTCTGCATCACCCAAGAGATCCTTCAGCCACAAGCTTTGCTTTAGGAAATGAAACCAGAAAAATCTATCTTTTACCAAGAGAAGCTGCCCCGCAGTTGGTAGGAGGGCTGGGTGGCATGCACAGATGCACAGTTCCTAAAGAAAAGCTTTGTGTATCCAGGGTCTCAGCACGAACAGTTTAACCCAGAGACAAACCTCATGCTCCCAAAAACATTTGGTACACTCAGAAACAAAATATTCCCTTTTCCCAGCCTGAAACCTGCCCTCAGCAAGGCTACAGCGCTGTAGGAATGAGCTTTCTCTTGGCTAACAGAGAGCCGGCTACAAAGCAAACAACACAGCAGTGCTGCAGAAACTGCACCTGCATACAAGTGTGGCACTCATGCTCACTCACACAGCAACAGCTCCTGGGGACTGTGTGGTTTAATATTCAACAGAGAGGGAAAGGAGGGACTGGGGTTCTGAGAATGCTCTAATGCAGGTTTGAAAGAATTTTTAACACTGAAAGCTGCATTCAGTCTTACTTCACCATTTACTCCTTCTTGAAAAGATGATTCATACACACACACTCCAAAATTTAGGTTTGTCACATTCAAGAGCAAGTCAGGATTAGAATAGCTGGATCAAACTCAGTTTTTCATGGAAAGGTTCTTCCTTTCTCCATCTTACATGTGACAGTCCATATGAATCTGCGATATGCCCATCAAAAGCTGAGCTGGCCACCCCACCGCTGATCCAAACCTTTGTACACCGATTGCATCCAGCCCTGAAACTTAATTTTTTAAACACTTAAACACTTAAAATTTTCCAGAAATCTCGTTCTGGTACAAGAATTGCTGATCACACGCAGGAAATCCCTTGCTGAGTCTCCTTTGTTTTCCCTGGCTCTAAATTCTGTCTTCTGCAGAGCAGAAGTTCTGCAGGGTTTTTGCAGCTGGTTTTTTTGGGGAGGAAAAAATAGAGATGGAGTAAGGTCTCCGATCCTGCTGCTGAAAACACAACATAACTTCTGTGCTCCTGTAGAAACATATAAACCACCGCCTTCCCTGCCCCCTCAGCAGCTGCCAGAATTCCACCCACCGCGGAACATGGCACAGGAGGAAGCACCCTGGATTTAAGGTACTCCCCTTAAAAAGGTGCCGTGTTAGTCAGGCTGATGTCCGGAGCTCTCGGTGCTCCTGCTGATACCCAGCCCTGCCCAGCCCTGTTTAAACAGCCACTCCCTTACTTGCCTGGCTGCAGCCGGTGCTAACATCCCCGTGAAACAGCATATTTTGGGGTACAAAGCAGCTGCTCCCCGCTGAACCACTGCTTCTGCATTCTACACATTTTTCCTGTTTGGCGCATCCACTGATCTCCAGGCTGATGCCAGGCAAACACTCGTGCTCAGGGATGTGGATGACGAGGGCAAAATATGAAGATCCACAATCCCTAGTTTGACACAGAGCTGTGAATGCTCATTGTTTCCTGCCATTCAAGCCACTGACATTTTACAAACTAATTCACGAGGCCTCTTTGAACAAGGGGGCACAATCACCGTGGGGAAAACCAGCAAGCAATACACATGCGAAATATAAATATTATATAGCTGGGAGGCAGCTGGTTCGAGGCCTCAATACCACGATTCTCGTTTCTCTGTTGCTGGAGCACAGAGATTTTTTTCGTGGCTGTGCTGCAGCCATTACCGAGTCACCATGGTGGGAGCAGGTCCCCTCCTGGGCACTGTACAGCCCCAAAACATACAATAACAATTCCCAGCCTATCTGCCACGTGCTTTTCTTGGTGAGAGACTGAAGGATGCTGAGCCCAGCCGAGGCACGGTGAAAACGCAATAAAGAGTTCAAGGCACTCACCCGCATGCAATGGCAGGAGTCAGCTGCAAAGGCTCTGTTTGTTGCCGCTGGAACCAGTTTATCCAATAAAAGCTTCCACCTCCTCCTCTCGTTGTCTCAGTGTAGCCACAACAGCATCTTGAGAGCAGATCCGAGGTTTGGAAGGAAGGAGAGCCCTGAAATCTGAGAACCAAGTCCGTCTTGGTCAGAATCTGTGCGAGTTTCAAGACCTAAATCGCCCTGAGTTCGAACCCCAGACGAGGATCAGCTGCAGGAGCAGCAAACACTGTCTGGGCAGGCAGGATCCTTCCACATCATGTTCCAGCCCTGGGAATGCTATGCACGTGAAAGAAGGGAAGAACTGCTTACATAAGGAATGAAGGCCGGCTGCCTGCGGGGGAAAAGTCTTCTGGTGGAGGAAGTTGCCAGGAATTCTAGCATGAGAACACACCAGCGACGGGCCGGATTCAGTCAGAGACAGAGGCTTTTCCTTCCCGCAGAGTGGTTCAAGGATTGTGCTCTTAGAGAGACTCCCAAATTCAAATTTCAGCGACAGTGCCCTCCCACCCAGATTCCTGCCAGGCAATCCCGAAACCACCCCATCTCAAATGCTCAATCCGGTCCGGCAACTTCCAAAGCATTACAAAAGATTGGGAGAGAGATAAAACTCACAGGGTGTCCTGTTACTTTGCATTCCAAAGAGTAAATAAAAGGCTGATTCAGTGGGAGGAGAGGAAAACGTCATCCAGCAGTGCTGTGCTTTCCAGATGAACAGGTAGCTGCCAGAGCAATGGCTGGGTACCGCTGGGGACGGGCACAGTCAACTTGGGCTGATACAGCCTCTCCATCTGCAATGCAAGGGAATAATTACTGACTGTGGAGAATGGGAGCTGGAAAAGTGTAGTGAGTTGCCCTCAATTTGCCACACGCTGCTTTGGGGCAGAACAGGGAGGTGGCATTCCTCTTCCCAAAGCTGTTCAAGGATTACTGTGCCGTTTGGATGGGAACTTCTCCTTTGATCTCAAATGCGTCTTTCAGGAGCTCGGGAATGAGAGCCCTGCTGCCAAAACATTATTTTGGCAGAGATCAGAAGTAGCTTTATCCTCCTGAGATCATGAAAGCTGGCCAGAACCAAGGGGTCTGCTCCATCCCAGGGATGACATGGGCAAGAGAACAGCCTCCAACACACCCTAGACAGCTCCTAGACTGACTTCCAAAATCCAGGGGGGACATTTCCCGTGCTTCTGCTTCTCATGCCGACCACCTGTCAGTCATGGGGCTCCCAAAGGAATACAAAGCACTAGGAAACACTAGAATGAAAGCTTGCTGCTAGGACTATAAAGACAGCCAGGTCTTCTGGGGCTCTTCAATGGCTCGTGAAAGCAGAGAACATCTTTTGTGAGCTCTGAATCATCAGCAGCAGTGTTTGCCAGCCAAACTGTAAATGCAAAGAGTGGACAAGCCTGACCTCCTGGTTTCTGGCACTATGTGTTTCGAAACCACTGGGCACGCCCAAGGCTCCAAGTCAGGTAAAGTCTGTCCTTCTAACGAGCTGCGAATGTGTAAACTGAGGCCTTGACTTAGCTTAAAGCAGAAATGCAGACAATGCACTGGAATTGCCCATTTCTTTTTTGTTTATTACAAACAGGCAGAGCTGCCTCATCTCACCTGCCTTGCCTCCTTATTTTCCACAAGTTCAGATCTTGTGTTGGGGTTTACAACTAAAGCCAAAGCATGCAGCTTGGATTTTTCACTAACTGCCTTTGTTTCCCTGACTTTGTTGGTGCACAGGACCAGGGATGTGGGTACATAGGGAGTGTTTCTGCTGTTTCATGGTCTAGCTCCTGCTGTCTTTCAGACAACGAACTGCCTGATGTTCCAGCTGTTCCAGGATGCTGGACACTGCACATGCTGTTGATGTGCCCACCTAAAGCAGGAAAACAGGCTGTGAGCTCTCTCCCAGATCTCAGTCTGGCAGAGGTGAGAATCAATCCGTGCTCTCCTGGATGGTGCTACAACTTCCCTGCTGGACAGATCATGCTCGCAGACCTGCTTTAGTCCATCTTCCACCCCAAAAGCAGCATATCTGGGTATAATATTTGTCTAGAAACTCTCCTCCTCTCACAACAATCTATTCTACATTATGGTGTCTTTCGAGTTTTTGTAATATCCAAAATACATCTCTCTCACTGCATGAAAAATTGGTGAACTGAGCAATTCTCTGAAGTTCATATATTTGTTGCTGACTCCCAAGGGCTGAAGGACAGCCCTCGGATTCCTTCCATCAGATGGCAGGGAGATGTTGGGAAACCTGCCTCACCTTGCAACCCATCTCAAATCCCGAGAGAAGAGAGCACTTCCCTTGGAGAATCTATGAACTGGGACCATTCTTTCTACTCACTTGTTCTCTATGACGCTTGACTTAGAGCATTAAAAAAACAGGAAAAAGATAAGCAGGGATTAAATCCAGTCCTAATGCAAACTCTGCAATTCTTGACAAAACGGTTAAAATTCAGGTGCATAAACACCGTCAGTGGAAGTTTCCTTCCCACTGGAAGGACTGCTTGGGTTTGCTAAGTGAGCAGAAAACTGTGCCCTGTCACCCTCCCCACATCTCTTTGACTCACCTCCACAACACAAGTCGAAAAATAAGAATACAATGAATCCTATCAATTTAATTCAGCTTTGTAATTATAATTACAAAGGACTCATCCCTCTGACTAGGGGCTCTCCCGGTCACAAGTGCCTGAAAACAGACTAAACGATTCCTGCTGCCTTTCAAAGGAATAGGGTGCTAATTTTCTGCCAAGGAAGTACTTAGGGCTTTTTGGGAAATACTCAGCTTTGCACATTAGCACCTTCCCTCCTCCCAGCAGCTCTCGAAGAGGTTGGAACAACAGCCCAGCTAAGTTTAGGATTTTTGGAAAAGTACAGAGGCTGCATATAACATTGAAATGATAAAAGTGACAGGACAGGTAACAGCCTTTGCACTAGCACCTTCACAGCCATTTCAGGAGCCATCCTAAATTGGAAACTACTCTCTGTGCAGAAGCACTGACAGAAGCAAAAGCTCAGCTTAACAAGTTACTGATTAAGGTACTCCGGACATTCCCAGCCGTGAAACAGAACTGAGTTCCATACACAAACAAAGGAAATTAAAAGGGAGGTCAGTCATTCATAAAGCTGCAGTAACTCGAGGGCTTGTGACTGTCTCATACTAATAATTTCACTGTATAACTGAGTACACAAGAATAATTCTCACCACAGGCTGACTTACAAGCACTTTGCTTAAGCAGTTTAAAAGCCCTCAGTGCATTTTTTTTGAGTAATCAAGCATATTTTTCTATATATAGAAGCATCTTTTTGTATGCATGTCTTGTAAATACCAAGAAGCCATTGCTTCCCTCAGTATAAACCGAAAAATTTAAATTTTCTGTTGCTGCCATAAATTGCTTCAGAATGACATTTAAAGCCATTTACCAAGTTTCAAACAATGCCAGCACCTTGCAGGTCCAGTTAACTCTTCAAGCAGTGTCAGTATGCAGGGAGAACACCGTGACCTCCAGCAGGTTTGCTCTTCTGTTTTCCAGGTCCTTATGGCCTTGCTGTGGGTCAGCACAACCCCACTTATTGATGCTCCTCTGGGATTTGCTTGGCACCTTCTATAAGAGTCATTGCAAAATCATCTGGTCCTGGAGCTCTGAAGGACCAGCATGTTTCTGCTTCAAGGAACTTGGGTCTGGCTGGTGGCTTATTCTGCTCCAGGTGCAAACTGGAGGACAGTGAGAAAAAGTAACATTAGGAGACATGGGTTGCAAGGCTCACCAAATTGGTTTGGTGAACACTTCCAGACATAGAAAAAACAAATTGTTTCTTAAAATACTCACCTCTGACTGAGTTTCAGTTTTCAGGCCTCAATGCAGGATGCTGTGTACAAGAGAAATCCAGGCCAGAATGAACTAATCCACATTGAACGGGTCACTTGACATAACCTGCGTCATCCCTAAATTAAATCATCAATAGTCCAAATTTGCACTACTCATGCAGAATTCCTTTAACAGTCCACAAGTCCAAATGGCTCTATCCAGAGGGTGATTCACCCTACAGGAACAAGAGGGAGGTCAAATGAATTCTCCCTCCTCTGCAGGGATCAGCAGCTGCAAATGCAGTCTTGGGGTAAGAAATTCAGATTTATCTATTGAGAAATTCAAAGCACAAGTTAAGAAAGATGACTCCAGCCTCTCACCTCTGGATCGACACACATCTGGTCTATCCATATAACTAACAATAAATTTCAGATTGAGATGAGTCAGTTGCAAAGGGGGTAAGTACAGGATTAAACCATTTTTCTGTCAAAGCCAGTTTCCAGCATGGACCCAGAAGCAAATTCTCCCTTCCCCATAGCTCTGCAATAAACTGCTGTGTTTAGTGTTTAGGCTCTGGGGCGAAGTCTAAATTCCAGACTGCCATCCTACAGGATGAACAGCACTCAGCCATAAGGGTCCTGAGCTCAGGCACCATGTACCCAACTTGTGGTAGGCACAAAAACTGGGTCTGTTGTGAGAGGTTTGCAATGTGACAAACAAGTAACAAGGTTTTTTGCATATATTAAAAACAATGCCAGTGTTTTCAAAGGTACTAGGAAAATTAAGATCAACTGTTAAAACATGTCCAATTAATTATTCTTTGGAAAGGAACACCTGAGGTAACCTCAAGGTGAGTTCACAGGGTTATGAGGGCATCCTACTGAGGTATATAAATACAGATTTCCCTCGTGATTTAAATAAAATAAAGCAGTTGTTAAAATAAAGGTTAGAAAGGTTTTAAATGGCCTGTGGCTGTTTGTGTAGCATGCTCAGTTTTTTAAAGCAGGTTTTACACAATATTCTCTTGGTGAGAATAAGAATAAAAAAACCTAATAAAATAACTAATAAATTAATCCACAGCTTTTAGGAGATAATCAAGGCTCTTTGATAACTAGTGAGCATCTCACTGTGACAAAAACAGGCTGCACTTAATTTTTTAACTGGAAAAGGTAATGGCAAAGATTCATCAGGCTGAATGCCCCTTTGATTTCAGGCAGGACAGGTGGAAAATGAGTAATGTCAGTATAAATACTTCCTCTAGGCTCTCTTCTCCTGCATGCTGCCCTTGCATCTCTTACTGCAGGACTCATCCAGAACGGCTTTCAAGATGCAGAGCAAGAGGATGTGGGAGCACACACCAACTGGAACACAGTCTAGTTTATAGATACCCTCCCCCAGTCTCAGCACACCCCATAAAATCTCTGGAGTCCTTTTCTGCCCTTCTGCCTCATGTGTAGAAGTTGGAAGTTACTTATTAAAAACAAGGGCTCTTGACTCGCAGTAGTTTAGGGGTTATTTTTCAACCAGAGTGGAGCAGCTCATCAGGTGGCAGCTGAATCACAACAGGCTGTACTTTGTTCTTGAAAGCTAGGCGTAAACACCTCCTATCCAAGCCAGCACATGGCCATTCAAAATCAGAAGCCTATCCAGTGCCTGATGCTCTTTCCCCCCACAATCAGACTGCAAAATAAAAGAGCAGGAACCTATGAGAAGCAGCAAGGATGCAAAGGTTGCTCAAAAGCAGGATGGTCATCAACAGCAAGACACTTAAAACCAGCAGCAACCACCTGAGACACACTAAACGTCTGGGATTAGATGCAGGTTCCCTGTTTTCTTAAGCTTAATACTGCCAAAGCCTCCTGTGTCCAGCAAGCAATTAATGAGGACTGAGAGAAATTAAAGGGTCTTCACAATGTAACCATATTTCAGCACTTGACTGTAGGTTAATTAATAATTTATTGTGAACGGAACATAGAAGGATTATCTTGATTATGTTTTGAATTTAGAGGCTCTTTCATATAAGCAACAGCAAGAAATTGCTTGTTGCCTCCTTAATTTCTTCTTTTAAGTTCACAACTAAAAGGACTTTGGAATGTCCTCACTTCCAAACCAAAACCTTTCTGCTGGCTCCTGATTGATAAATGTGCAAAATATGTACAAAACATGAGAAAGCAGGACAGAAAACATTTATCACTCCAAATTGTTTCTAAAGCATATAAACCATAATCCAAACACTTGCTTTCAAATGGTGAACTGATGTGTCCTGCTAACTCAGTATTTACATCCAGCCACTTTTCTTACTGAAATACTTGTTTTCCTTCAAAGCTGGTCTGAAGTGGGCTGGATACAGTACAGAAAGATCCATAACCCCAGCCTGAAGTCCAGCGAAAGAGTAACACAGAGCTCCAACCACAACAGTCCTGAACTGTGCGATTTGGTTCTTTAACTGTATTATATTCTCTAATATATAGAACTTGGAGGAAATCCCATCTTTAAAAAAAAAAACCTACAAAAAAAGATTAGTTTAAAAAGAACCATCTTACCAAGAAGATGGACAGGCTATTAGCCTTTGGCAAGCTGGACAATGATTGTACACAAAACATACTGTAGAGAACTGAAAGGAGATGGTAGAGATCTGTAAGTCTTTCTACACTTTTATTCTTCTTCTGGTCCAACACATCTTTTGATCTTATTCAGCTTCAAGGTCATGTCAGAACAGTCATAAATTCATCTCCAATGTGTGCAAAATTCAAAAGTATTTACACAGACAGATAAAACTGCAAAAGTAAAACCAAAACTAAGGGCCAGGGTCGTGGGTTAAAATATTTCTTCAGAACCCAAGAGACAACAGTTTGGATGTATCTGGAAACATTTTCCAACCTTTTAAACCAAGGTACAGTTTATTTCCACTGATAAAAAGGTTTATTTGTTGAGGAAAATTAAAAGAGGATCTTTCTTGTGAACATCAACTTTTTCCTTTCCACCACAGTACCATTTGTTGACAGGCTTGTTCACAGAGTGACGTTCTGTATCTCCTCTCCCTCTCTCCCATGGTCACTCTGTTACAGCAAAAAACCACTTTGACTCTCACCCTGACATGGATGTGAGATACATTAACTCCAGTATCAAAGACACCATCCTGAGTCACTAAGTAACAGCAGTGACAGGCAGATGCCAGTAAAAGGAGACATCTTCTCCATGACTTTGAAAAGCCACTGAATAACCCCTTCCAAGCAACTTTCCCTGCTTAATGAAGATCCAGGATAACTGCTTTGTCTACAACCGAAAATGCACAGGAACTGTATTTACCAAAAGTCCTTTGGATGGAAAAAGAACAAAGAATGGGAAGACATTTCTTAAATCATCAGTTCCAAAGAACACGGATTTACACATTTGGACAAACATTTTGTTTTGCAGGTACACCATATTTTTTTCTACCCAGACATTGCAGTGCTGACCCTGGAGAAGCAAGGGCAGAACCCAGTCCAATCTCAAGCCATGGCTGGAGTTAGGCAGCCTCAGGTGGTTGGTTGGATGGAGGATGACAACAGGCTCAGGGAAGTTCTTAGAAAGTGATCCGTGTTCAAACCAGCATTCACAGCTGATCCTGTGTCTGCTTTGGAGACGGAGCTGTTGTCACAACCACAGTGGACACAGCTTTAGTGGAGCCAGAGACTGTTCCCTGTTGGAGATGGGAGGCTGGAACTGCTTGAATTCGTACCTGTGTGAAACGAAAATAAAAGAATCTCGTCTCAAGAACGACCTGGTGACACAATGACTGTACCTGCACTGTGCTCTGGTAAAGTACCTGCTTCTGCTGCCAACAAAAACTCAGTTACCGGAACAACACCAAACACCATAAACACTGCTAGAACAGAACCTGTCATAAGAAGATCATTCCATCCACTGCCCACATGAGATGGTGACAACAGATTTCCAGATTTGAGAGGAAGGACTGAAAACTAGTTTGAATAAAAACCCATATGTCAGCTGCTTTTACACAATTTCGGAAGAAGGATTTAGATCCATTGGATACCTCACTTCTACAAACTTGTCACTATCAGCTGTCAATGCAGATTAATTATTTGGAATTACAGAACACTAAGCTTCCAGACAGAAAGATGGATATGCAAAGCAGTTATGTGATTTCTTCAAGAAAAAGTGACCCACAGAAGCCAAAGTACAAAGCACTACAAAGACGGCTGAGTGTACACAAAAATCCTGACAGAACCTTTGGTTTTACATTCATTAATTATACTGGCAGTGCTTCAAAAACATTCTAAAACTTTATTTGGATGGAGAGAAGGTAAAGATGATAGATTCCATGTCCTTAATGCAGACACTACAACCAAGCTGTGTGCCTGTTCTTTTTTTTGTAACCCCGTGCATCCAGTGTAAAGTCCTCATGGAGATGTTACATCATAAAAAAGCAGATAGATTGATCATTCTAGGTGCCCTTACCTGTGTGGCTTGGCCTTGCTGCTGCAGCTGCTGTAGTTGTTGTGCAGTCAGAAAACTCACAGGCTTGTTCCCAGCAATCAGTTTAGTCCCCGCTGGCATTGTAGTCAGGATGATATTTCTGCCTAATCCACTGATGCTAAGTAAAAGTAATTGTTGAAAGGTTAGTAAAACAGCACAGCAGGTTCAATCTTTCCAAGTCCAAACCATTCTTCAATTGCTAGTAGATTATTGTTCTACCACTTATACTAACCATTTTAAGTAGTGGTTTCTTTTCCCCCATAAAACTGGCAAATACACTAGCAACAAATTTGTGTCAGTATCAGAATTAATTTAGCACACAAAATCACTCCCATTAACTCTGGACCACGCACATCACTGGATTATCCTGATGAGACCTGAACACTTCTCAATGCAGAAAACAGCTGAGCACTTGAAATATTAACCACGGGAGACACTATCATAATTTATGGAAGACTAAACAAAAAGCCTTCAACATCTGAATTCCAGAGGAATTCTCACTAAGGCAGTTAACTTCTTTTGAATAAAGAGATGGCTTCAGATTACAGGTATTTTTCAGTGTGTTAATTCTTGCTCAAACACACAGAACTAATCGAACAGCTGGTTTCAAGGCACAAAATGTTTTTGCTTTGGTGTATTTACCAGAACCTGTGTCTCAAATTAAATAACTAAAACTTACAATCTCATTGTAAACACGATATCCACTCAGTTTCTTGCAGCTGATGGACCTGTTAACAGACTGTAATCCTAATTCCAGCCTCTGCTTGCTTTCTCCCCAGGAACCCACTGAACACAGACCTTCCTCAGCTGATTTCTAAAGCAGAACTACGAGATACAAAGCACTCACTTGGCACCGAGGTTGCCCTTGATGATGGGGGCAGTGACCACGCTCTTGCCCTTCACTGGCTGGCTGATCACTGACAGGGGCACTGTGATCCGTGCTGGAAGTTTGCCCTGGGGAACGGGAAGAACACATGAAGAGTCATGGGGAGCTCTGCAGAGAAACTGCCCGACAACATCGCCTGCTTTGTGGGAGTCCTGTGAGCAGAAACCAGCAGCAGCTTTGCTGATGAAATCTCTGCTCCAGTTCCGGCTCCTTAAAATTCACCACTCTCTCATTCACTACATAGCTGCCTGAACCCTGAAAATCCACATCATCTTTGCACCACAGAATCCATGATTTTTACCCTTAGGAAAATGCCAGTGTCATTTAGCTTATGTAACCACAATACAGTTTATAGTGCCTTCAGATCTGGGCATTAAAATAGCATTAAAGGGGGAAATCAGTAAAAAAAGTTAATACAAGTAACAAGCACTTCTAGTTCTGAACGTTTTATAACACCATTCCAAAGGAAATTATTGCCAAGGTGTGGAGCAAGACACAGAGCTGCATGAGGCAGGACTTCAGATATGCAAAGTTTATTTCATTCACTTGCAAGAGGACATAAGGGAAGTATTTGACTTTTTGGGGGCATTTAGCTGCAATTTGAATAGCATAAAATTAGTTGCAGACCTATACCCAGAAGTGTTTAAGGCCAGTCTGGATGAGGCTTGGAGCAACCTCATCTAGTGGCAGGTATCCCTGCCCACGGCAGGGGGTGGGACCGAATGAGCTTTAATGTCCTTTACAACCTAAATCATTGTATGACTCTGCTATATTAATTTGAATCTCTGTGGAAGCAAAGAGCAGTTTTCAGTCATAAAACATCAGTGTACTTTGGCACCCCCCTTCTTTCCCCATCCCCAGTGAGAGCTCAGCATTACTCACTGCCTGGGACGTAGATACCACTGTGGTGCTGACGGGCACCTGCCGTACAGCCGTGGCTCCTGTGCCGATGGTTATGGGGGTCCCTGCAGCTCCTGAGGCCACAGCAACTGCTTTGGACACTGTGGCAGTCACGGTGGGTAAGGAGGTGTGGCCTGTGCCAGCAACACTCACTGCTGAAGACGACGGCACCTGCTTAGCATGAGTGGCTACAGTGATGGTCTGCCCGGCTTTGGGGGGTAACACCCCCAGCCCCTGCACGATTCTGATCGTGGCAGCTGGCTTGGCCTCCGTGGATGCCACTGAGGTTATGGCTTTGCTGTTCTGATCTGCCACAGTCACGCCCAGGGCAGGCATCAGGCGGAAAGCAGAGCTTGTCGGCTCTGTAGTCTTTAAGTCAGGAGTCACTTTAACCACGGTGCCCCCGGCTGGGCTGGAAGAGGCAGGAGACACTGTGCTTGTCTTGGCTGGAGACTCAGCAGTCTGGATAGGGTTGGATGTCATGTGCAAAGTTGCAGAGATGCCTTTCCCACCAGCACTGCTTCCCGCAGCTGCTGTGAAGAGGTCCTGAGTCAGTTTGACAGTAGTGACTTGAGACTTGGCCAGGGTGGCCATCATGTCCGGAGTAATGCGCAGCACCGTTTGTCCCTTTGCGTCCGTGGTGATGGACGATGGGGGCAGGCGCAACACGTCCTTCCCTTGGATCCGAAAATTGGTCGCTGTGAGTGGGATGCCACTTCCAGCCTGGGTCTTCACGCCAAGTTGTCCTGTAATAGCCACCTATGAAAGATCAGAAAAATGGTTCCATCATGCTAAGACAAGGTCCAAGGCACACTCAAAGCAGAACTTCCTGACAGGATGGTATTTGCTCCCACTGGAATGCAAGTGGAATAAGACTAGCACTCAGTACACTACTGAAAACGGTTCTGGATGTGTATCAGATGGCATTCTCAATCCCATCTGAAATAGGAAATACTTGTGCAGCTGGTTTCTTTTCCAAACAAAATGAAGGAGAGATCACTAAAAAACCTGCACAAACACATCTTTCACCTGCATATGGAAATAGGGCTCAAACACATAAAACCAGCACTGCCCATCAACTCACAAAACATTACAGCTCCCAAATGTTCACATCTGCATATCAAACGGGAAACAATCAGGTCTCGAAGTCCAATTCCTTTTCTCTCCCTCCCTCTCACCTGCTTGATAATGTTCTGGCCAGCCACGTTCTGAATGACAGTGGTGGAGGAGGTGGTGGCAACAGAAGTGCCTGGAGAGCTGGTCACTGGCTTCACAGCAGAGCTGGGCACAGCAGGCAGCCCCGTCACAGTGATACCTGCCTGGCTGGCCATGGAGCTTCCTGCTCTTGGCACCTGCACAGGGCTACTTTGAGCTTTTACAGGCAGAGTCATCACAGCCTACAGAAGAGAGGAAGAAGACTATGAGTAGATTACCACAGTAGGAACAGTCTAGTGATTCTTCTTTGTATTGTGTTAGCTTGCGAGTTCAGGAGAGTTCACAAGAATTCCCTTGCAAGGATTCCAAATGCTTGGAATTGTAGCGAGGTGGGTGTCAGCCTCTTCTTCCAGGTAACAAATGATAGGACAAGAGGAACTGGCCTCAAGTTGCATCAGGGAGGTTAATTTGGGTATCAGGAAATTTTTTTTCACCGAAAGGATTGTAAAGCATTGGAATAGACTGCCCAGGGCAGTGGTGGAGTCACCATCCCTGGAAGCTTTCAAAAAAATGTGTGGATGATGCAGGTGAGGATATGGTTTAGTAGTGAGCATGGTGGTGTTGCTGTGTTCATGGCTGGACTTGATGATTTTGACAGTCTTTTTCAAGCTTAACAAGTCTGTGATTCTAAGTTCTGTGGACTTTTTATGTAATGAATAATTTAATAATGTCAAGTAAATAGGTGAAAAACAGACCACTGAACAGTATTGCGTATGTAAAACTGTTTCTGGGCTCTTGCCTGCAGCTAGTGCATGCTCCAAATGAGCACAGAATGCCTGTGCATCACACCAAAACACCGCAAGTCAGATCAGATGTCAGAGCTACTCTACCCCTTCCAACTCACCTGAGGGAGCACTTTGGTTTGTGTGGCTGTAGCTGGAACACGGATTTGAGGCACCGATGTGGGCTGCTGCTGCTGGGTGACCACGGGAGCTTGCTGGGACATGGCTGGCAGGCTGGACTGGGCAGTGACCATGCGGACCTGTGGCAGGCCTGAGGAGCTGCTGTGACTGACCACACGTGGGGTGGGCGCTGGCCCTGGCTGCGCCTGCGAGCTCTGAGCTGGGGACAGTAACGTCCCCAGCTGGGGCATGGTGGGGGAAGACACCAGGAGAACACTACGGAAAAGATAGAGCCAGTAGGTCAGCAAAAATGTAGGAAATTCACAGAATCACTGAGATTGGAAAAGACTTCTGAGATCATTGAGTCCAACCTGTGACTGATCCTCATCTTGTCACCCAGTCCAGAATACTGAGTGCCATGTCCATTTGTACCTTGGACACCTCCAGGGATGGGGGCTTGACCACCTCCCTAGGCAACCTCTTTCAATGTCTAATCACACTTTCTGTGAAGAAATTCCTCTTGATGCCCAACCTGAACCTCCCCTGGCACAGCTTGAGACTATGCTCTCTTGTCCTGTTGCTGTTTGTTGGGTAAAAAGCCAACTCTCACCAGCCTCCAACCTCCTTTCAGGGAGTTGTAGAGAGTGATAAGGTCACCCCTGAGCCTCCTCTTCTCCAGGCTAAATAATCCCAACTCCCTCATTACTGAATTATACAAATTACTGAAAAACAGCCACCAGCATTTCCAAGTGACACAGGGGACAGAAGCAGTACCTCTGGCTGGGTTTTGGTGGCTCTGACCCAGCACCAGATACACTCTTGCTGACCACAGACACTGGTGGGGATGAGATGGCTGTTGCTGGCAATGCAGGTGCAGTTGGTGTCACGGGAGTCACAGGAGTTGGTGGCATGCTGGAGTCACTGAGGCTCAGCTGGCTGGGTTCTGCTGTGCTGGTGGGGAGGGCTTTCACAGCACCCTCCTTGCTACTTGACTTCTACAAAGCAACCACATCCAGCATCACAAAATCTGGGGTTGATTGCTGTACTCTACAGTAGGCTGAGCACTTCAACCTGAGTTCAGTATTGGGGTGAATGATGCTCAGCTGCTAAATCCTGAAATCAAACACGACTATCTGTCTGCCTTTCCCCAGCTGCAGCCATGGATGAATTGGTGTGTCTGGCTGCTCCTGCTCTCAGGGAAAAGTGCACTTCAGTTGTGACAAACAGTTCTACCTTGGTTAATGTACCAACAGACAAGTACTTCAGACATATTTAATTAAGGCATCCAAACCCACGACTGCTTCAGCACAGCAAGGGGGAAAACAGAGGTGTTCCACACGCTCTGTTACAAATTAACCTCAAAACTAGATCTGAAAGACCATGCCTTTGATAGGGAGCACAAATGAGAAGATAGCAGTGGAAGCTGAGTAGAGGAAAAGTTCCCTCTCTCCCTGTTCATTTTGTGCACTGACATTCATACAAAACATGAATTGCTAACTCACAGGTGGTAATTTTTGTCACCTGCTATGGATGTAGAATAAATGGATTAAATTAAGACTAATCTCCTTCTCAATCCCAAAAGCAGCTGTGCAACCCTGAGCAAAGAAATCTACCATTTTAGCTGGAGGTTTTGGCTTCTGAAGAGCTTTCTTGGCCTTTGCTGCAGCAGCTTGAGCGTGATGGATCCGTTCTGCAAGGACAAATTAATGGTTAGAGCTCGTGAACACAAGCAAACAGATTTAAGAAAGAGGCTAAGTAAGAGCTGCAGATTCTTCTTCAGACATGGAATTAAACACACACAGTCATGTAACAGTGCAAAGAAAAACATCTAGTAAATTAGCTGACAAGGCAGAAAATATGATATGTAAGAACATACATCTGCAGTCCTTGCACGTGGGATGCTATTTTTCAAACAAATGCTTCAAAGTGACACACTGCTTTCTAAGACTGGGTTTAAGTGCTTGAAGGACTAACATGAGCAAACTGACTAGAAAAAAAGCTAGAACGACAAACTAATGTTCATTATCCATCTTTACAAACATTTTTAATTCTTAAGATCTCACCAACCCGGGCTTACCAAACTCTTCCTCGCTCCTGTCCCGGTGCAGGTAGATCCACAACTTCCGCCCAATATCGTATTTCACACAGGGATCTTTCTCATAATGCAATCGGTCCAGAGCACCACTAACAACAGTGTTTACCTGAAGTTCAGAATTCACAGATTACAAGATATCCCTCACTGGACTAGCCAAAACTGATGAACAGAAAAGTGATCCTATTTGGTATAAAACCTGAGTAAGCTGCGAGGAATCTCATCTGAGTGAGAACGGACTGAGGGCAGATGTTGCAGCACAGGATGGTGTTTGCCACCTGGGGATAAATGGAGCTTCCACCAAAGCTCTGAAAATTGACTGTTCCTCAATCTAAAATGTGAGCAACTCCATGACAGCATTAACTGTGGCTTTTATAGCTGGTTTTTCATCATCCAAAGTTGGTGCAGATTTGCAGCAGCTTGCCTCACTAGTACACAGCTCCCTTTTGCTCATCACAGCAGCATAAAAATTACTGGGCCTTTGCCACTGACTACTGCCTGGGTCCATGCAGTGCAGTTTTATGAGAATCTGAGATCAGACAGGACATCCAACTTACCTGAGCACTTGTGACATCTGGAGCTAGGAATTGGGAATCTTTGAGCAGCTCACAGATTTCAGCTCGAGTTCCCTCTCCATTAGGAAGGCGAGCAGCAGCATCACGAACTGAAACACAAAACCAGAGCTTAACCAGCTGTAACTGGGCAGCAGAAATCATGTACTCCATCACATACATTTTGGGACTCTCTATTACCCTTGCTCTCACAGTGTCTACTTGCTCACTAAAATCTCTCAAAAATATGAGCAGAGATTATAAAGGACCATTTTAAAATACATCAACTGTGCCAACTTCATGCTAATAGCGATGAACTTTGGGAACAGCATTCAACGCCAATGTAGATTCCTAAAGTTGTTGTTTGAGGGCTCAGAGGAATGCTTTTCTTCTTTAAAAAAGTTATTTTGGCCATGACCTTACCAAGGGACAAAATGGTGACATATGCTGGTCTGTCTGAGCGCAGGAGAGAATGTTCCCGGGCTTTGTTTAAGGAGGTTTCCTTGTCAAACACCCCCTTCACAGGACCAACAACTGACTCGAAGCCGTGCATGCGGAAGGTGAAGGCTTTGTGGGGCTGGCTGTAACGGTAACGCTCCTGGAGGTGGATACAACAGCAATGACATTACCAGGAAACATATAGCAAAGCCTTGTGCTATATTACAAGGTAAGTTGTTATCATTTTCCAGAGAAAGCCTTTTTAAACTAAAGGCTCAAATACTCCCGCATAAACTTATTTCGGATCAAGAAAATCACAAACTACTTCATGCAAAATAGAAAGCTCCACCTAAGCAAGGTGTGCTGGTGCAATGCATTCACTGTCAAGCAGTTGCACAGACTAGAGAGGTGCCAGAAATACAAGAGATATACCTTCTGTCCCCTTCCCCTTCCTCCCTTTACCTGGCTAAAGAGATTTCCAAAATTTAACTTACAAATTCTGTCCTGCAGACAGCACATGGAGAGAAGGGAGAAAAATCTGCATGATGTGTTTTCCCTCTAATTCCCACTTGCATCTACTACAGGTAACTAAGTGGATGGGTGCACTTATTGACACTTACTTTTTGCTTGCACACATACATTCCCAAAAAGCAGAGAGATAAGTCATCCTCTAATGGTGGGGGATGGCAAAGGAGACAGTGGGGTTGGCACAACCAACTGACACTATCAATTTTGTTAATTTTTATCCAATTAATTTTTACCAAATTAATTTTACCCACTGGAAATACTGATGGTTTTGAAACAAGCAGCTAGGCTATGTCATTAGCAAGTTTTATGCAAGGCCAGGATACTGACTTCAAGGCATTAGCAACAAATCAATTTTTCACATTAACTACGCTTGTGTAGAGCACAAAACTGCCATCCCACAGAAATTCAAAATGTTTCAGCAAGTGCCTTTAAAATAAAGATTCTCTTCCTACCTGTTCTTGAAACACCCGTTTCTCCTCTCCAGTGCTAGGCCGGACTACATAGTCAGTCCTTCTGAAACAAAGGGTACCATCAGTTCTGAGCACAACAAGCACACAACAGTCCCAAAGGAGGAATCCCCTCATCCTTCTGCAAATTCTTCTGAACAAATTCTGAAAGCATTTATGGAAACAAAAGTAAGCCCTGCAGAGATCTTAAAATATGCTGTGTGCACTACCTGAAGGCAAGCAAGGACTATAAATAATCTCATTAGCAGAACTTAAGATAGATTACAGCTTTGCTCTGATAATATATGTGAACTTGGATAAAATCAGTCGACTTTATGAAGTCCAGTTACTACATTTATAAAATCAAACTATCAAATTTTCTCATGTCCCAAGTAAAATTGTTTTATTTTAAGATACAGAGGCACAAGACCCAAATCTCACAGCTTCAGCAGCACTACAAAGGTCTTCAAGCAGTGTTACACACTTACACTCTGGGGAGTGGCATGGCATCCGAGCTGTCTTCATTTTCCTATTGAGAAAGAAATGTCAGTGTTGGGTAGAACACAGTCAGGTTTCATGCTCCTAGAAGATGATTTTTGTCTGACTCACTTTGAAAAAAGTCTGGTCTTTGGTCTCCAGCCAGAGATGAAATAGTGCTGCCAGTTCCTTCTCATGATCTTGGTAACTACCTACTAAGAAATCACGAAAATGTAAAAATGGAAGTTTTTGAATTGTTAGGAAGCCAGCTGCTTGCAAGTCCCAGTCCTCTCCTGTTCCCTCCCCTCCTCAATGTATCACCAGTCACAGATGTTTAAACTTCAATATCTGAACACCTCCAGGCTTAGGAGCTGCTAAATCCGAGTGATTCCCCTGTGCTGATACAAAGGATGGTGCTTCAACTCCTAGACAGAAGGCAAGATGCTGTTTGGGACACAGTCATCTGTTCCCACTCTCCAAAGTAAACGCAGTTACTAAATCCATGAGCAGAAACATTAGCCTACCTAACCTCCACCAAAAACTGTGAAAGGGATCAGAGGAAAAGCTTCCTGACTCCAAATCTCTGCCAGTTTAAGCCTGCAAATATGATCACTAGAATCACCATAGTTAAGAATGGAAAATTCTGTGTAGCAACTAAAGGAATTAACATAAACACATAACATCTGTAATTCAATCATTATGAGCCTGAGCACATTGATCATCAATTTGCTCTTTGGTTCCCACTTTGAAAAATTATAATAGTATCAATTTGCCCTACAGAGAAGCTTAATTCCTTTGCAATTGTAATAATTACTGATTACTCTGAATCATTAGAAGGTATGCTCTACAGAAGAGAAAATATGAAAGTGTTCAGACAAATCTGAAGGCTGACAAACCGGTTAAGTCAGCAACAGAAAGAAATATAGCCCAGTGTCTTTGTTAATTTATGTTACGTCTGCTGCTGATACTGATGTCTTGTGAACACTTCAAATCCAAAACACGTATTAGCTCAGCTAAAAGAAAAGGCCTAACCATGGAATTAACAGTTCTGTTTGTGTTTCACTCCAGACTGCAGTAAGATGAAAAGTAAAGTCCTGGAGAAAACAACAAATCTTTACTATAGGACAAATCACAGAAGAACACAAGGTACTCACCAAGCAATTTCCACTGCTGACTTTTTTCCTTGAATTCAACAAAAGGTGAGAAGCTGGAAGGAGCATCTACAATGACAAATGTGCATGTCAGGGACATGATACAATTGTCAAACCTCAAAATCCTACCGTGATAATGCAAACTGTCAAGTTAAAGACTCACAGTGACAGATAGAGCATTTTTAAATGGTTATGTAAATGCATTTCTAAATTTATCCTTGCCCAAAGGGAAGGTGAGCATCTCAGAGTGTAAGGGCAAACGAAAGGAAAGAACAGAACAAGATAATGAGCCTTCCAATAACAGGCTATCACTGTTCACCATGTTCAGACCAGTTACTTAATACACTGGGATGAGAAAACTCTTAGCTGAAAACTTTATCTTCAAGCTGAAGAGGAAAAAGAAATATGAGGCCCCAGGGACTGTTATTGTACAGTGAAAATTCATGGGCTCACGGGAAGAGAACTTGGGATTTACAGTATTCACCAGCATTATGGATGATATGCTGCAAGGCCACCACAATCTACTCTGTCTCTGCCTTTAAAACTTCCCACTAAGCAAAGCAGAACCACAGCATAATTCAGTTTGAAAGGAATGGCTGAAACTCAGCTGGCCCAAGCCCAAGGTGGGCCAACCTCATATTTCAGTGGATTGCTCAGGGCATCATCTAGTTCATTTCTTATAATCTCCAAAAACAACTACAACTTCATACTGTGGGGGAAGAGACTAAGTCGTTCCTGCTTCAAACACCCTGCCTGAAGCCATGATCTGAACACAAGAAACTGTCTGTCTAGAGGCAATTTCACAGACGTTTTCACATACTTGGGAATCATGCTGGGTCTTATCTATTATCCACATGCAAAACAAGTTGACAGCCACAACTAAGACATGTCAGCCAAACAGCCTATCACAGAAACACTGCCAGCAATATAAGAAATACTGTGGAGATGAATGAAAAGTCGATTCGACCTATAATACAAACCAGCACTGACTAGAACAGAGGAACAAGTACCATTAGTATTTTTAACGTCTCTTCTTACCTCTGCTGTCGCCTGCCAAATACTGCAAGGCAGGTAAAACCAATTCAGACCAATTAGGGGCAAAGGAGAACCAGTTATTTAGTGCACTGGCATGAGAAGATTGCCAATCGAGAACTTTATCTTCAAGCTGAAGAGGAGAAATAATTATTTTACTAATGATCTCACACGTTAAACTACGACTGTCTTCACAGAAGACAAACCAGCTGAATATATGCAGGGGACAAAAGGTTTTCAGGTATGTGAAATAATCACCAGACTTTTTCAAGTAACCATAGCACCAAAAAAGGGGAAAACACTTCCCCATCTCTGCTCTTAATATATAAAATGTATCAAACTATGATCTATAGAACGGGTGTGGAAAGACTCACAGATTTAACTGACTAAACTCATGAAACATGTTAAAACCAGAATGTGGTAGCACTCCCACAGGGTTTAATTTCTTTAATATGTAATCTAAATCTTATTTTAACTTACAGCAGAGTAAGTCTGGAGAAAAATCACTATTACAAAGCTAAAAGCTCCTCTTTTCTTTGATTTTGTTTCCTGCAAAGATTCCTAGATATGTGAGTGGTTCCTTACCAAAGAGAGAGTAACAGGTCCTTCCAGAAACAGTATCTCCAAAAGAAGGAAAAAGAAGCTGGATGATATTTCATTTATTTCAAGGCATGGTTTCATATCTTCAAAAGGTCTTCAGAAGAAAGACAACACAAGGAGAGTAAATTCCCTGAGTAAATATTCACCTCCACATACAAAGATGAACACGATACATTTCACACACCCCAAAACGAATAAAAACAGCCTGCAACAGTCCCACAAAAATGTGAGCTGAAACATGCTGCTTTTTCAATCCATGCAAGGTATTCAGGACACTCTGAAGCACTTACTCCTCTTTGACAGATGACAGAGGGAGGGGGGAAAAATCCTGAGACATTGATGGGAGTCCATCTGCATTGCCAAGAGAGTCAGCCAAATCTTCCACCTCAGATTTAATAATCTTCGGTTTCTTTTTTTTCTTATCTTCTTTGTCCTTCACCTTTTTCTTGAGGGTCGCAAGGTCAAATAAGGCTTTAGATATGATAAAAAGTTAAAAAGAAAAATCAGACAGCTTCCTACTATACCTGAATGAGAATCATAAACTATTTAAGTATGTATCTAGAAATATGTGTTGTGCATACTCGTTCACACCTTAATCATTCCACCTTCCCAGCCACTGCAATAAATCTTTACCTTTCCCCTCAACAGAAAACCTCTAATTTTTAAACCAACATATATGAAATGAAAAAGGCAAAGGATTCACTGACTTGCTAAGGAACCTTTCCTGCCAGCATTCACTCGAGTCATGATGTCCTCAAGGGTCAAGTCTGTCGTGACTAGATCAGGGTGATCCTACACAGGACAGTGGGACAGAAATTAAACAGAGAAAGGACAAAGTGTTAAGATAGCAACAAGGTGAAGAAGTACCCAAGTACGAAAATGCACCAAACTCAATCAGGATCAGCTTATTAAATTATTTACTGCAATAAAAGCTGAGAAGTCTTCTAACCCTGAAATCCAAAATTCTGTCTCCTCAAAACACACATTCAAAATTACAAAATCCTTCTATCCAGATAAACATGGCCAGGAGCTGCATCAATACACTGACACTTGAACCCAGGTTATAATAAAGGACTGATAGGTGGCTGCACACAAAAAACAGCAATCATTTTGTCACCCAGAAGTACAAGTACCCTGATCTTTATGGCAAAGAGATAAAAACACCAAAGATAAAATGTGGTCCCATCCCCCGAGACTTTTTGACATCTTACAGGCTGACGTTTTCGTTTCTCATGGTGTTTCTTCAACATCATCTTTAAATCGCTTTCCCCAAGTTCTATCTTGTCTGCAATGAAAATAATTATTTGCAGTTTTTCACTATTGTTACCTTTCACACTTCTTAGAATGCCATTTTCTATCCATTTACACGTCCAGCAATCTCCAAATTTCAGTAACTAACTTCTCCATATATGAATTTCATTAATTCATTCATTCATTTCAATGCTTCATTCAGTCATCAGATTTCACTGCTGATGCAAGCATGGAAGAGAAAATAAGCCAGAACCAGCTTGAAGAGTTTGCAGAATTGATTACAGTCACTTTAGGAGGGATTCCCAAGTATTTTGAACTGGACTATGCTAATGCTTCAACCACTAAAGGCAAAAAACAACAGAGGAATCAGTATTATTACAAAAACTATGACTCTTGTGTTCAAATATTGGCTTTGCAAGAAGAAAAAGATTAAACTGGGAAAAACGCCAACTGTTGTGGAGACTGAAAAAATGAAGTATTACAAGATTTCCCATCAAACAACAAATTTTAAACATGATTTCTAGCAAGATCTCAAGGTAATTCTCCTCCCTCTATTCATACTGACCCCTTAATTTGGTTCTCACCTGCAGTTTTCATGTCCAAGGTTGACAGTGTGGGGACCACTCGCAGGGGAACTGGTGGACTTGAACAACGTGCTGGAGAACTTGGAGGCCAAGAGATTAGATCTAAAATAGAGATATAAATTTACTTCTGCAAGACTTATCAGCAACCTGTGTAACTATTACCAAGTGTTCATTAGATCCCAGCCACTGGAAGTAGAGCCCAGAATCCATCTTTTATCAAAGGCTCTGTCCCCACATTAAAAATGTGTCTTTTTCCATTCACGCCTAGAGTCTTTAGTTCAGCCCAGGCATTACCTTCTTCATCAGAAGACAAGGTAGTGTCTCCACACTCCTCTTTCACTTCCCTCAGGATCTTCAAGTAGCGTCGATGTGTCCGTCTGTCTCGTTCTTCCGAGTCATATGTCGGTGGGAAGTGCTTTCTCCTTAGGGTCATGTCAGGACCTCCTTTCCTGGCTAATTCCAGCAAGTGCTGAAAGGAGAGATTCATGTGACATTAGCTATGTCAGCTACAGTGCTATAAGCCAGGACAGGCAAGCCCAGCTCAGATACTTCCCAGCAAGGTTACCATGTGGCGCCATCAGCACCTCAGATCTGTGCGAGGGAAACCTTAGGAAGGATCAGTATCTGCCACACACAGAGTTTTAAACCTAGCATTTTAGACCATCACTTAAAGGGTAGGAAAAAAACCCAGGTGAAATATCTGCACCTTCTTCTGCACACATAATCTGTCATTTTATGTGGACTGTTGAGAAGAACTTAAATCATTGGTGTGAGGTGCAGTTTCCACACAAATATACAACAACAACAAGGAACGCTGTCTCTTTTGAAAAAAAAACATTTTACCTCTCACAGCTACAGATGAAATAACTTCCTATGTATTCCACATTGTTGCCCAATGAAGTTGTGGATGCCCCATCCCTGGAAATGTTTAAGGCCAGGAGCAACCTGGTCTAGTGAATGGTGTCCTTGCCCATGGCAGGGGACTGGAATGAGATGAGGTTTAAGGTTTCTTCCCACCCAAACCATTCTGGGATACTCTGTTTCCCACAACATTGTAGGGCATTTTAAAAAACCAGACTTCTTCATCTCTACATGCCATATGTTTCAATGTCTAAGTGTAAGGAAAAATAAATGAACAACAAACACATTTCAGCTGGCAACAACTTACTCACAGAAGTATCCACAGAGGAAGACTTTACCCAGGATTTGCAAGCATGAGAATCAGAGGTTTGGATCCACATATTTTCTAACTATTTAGCAACTGTACTTGTTTCAGAAATGGTAAACAAAGGCAGAATGACTTATTAACAAAATAACAAGTTGTAAAGGGGCAAATGCATGAAGTGGGTACAAGGCGGACATGAAAAGGAGACAGGTACACAGAAGTGAGAGCTATGAGAGTTACATAACCTGAAGTCTGCAAATACAGCAACAGGTCTGGAGTTCTCTCTGGGCCACTGGGAAATCCAGAAGCATTACTCATTCAGCTCCTTAAAGGAACAGCCTCAGAGAACTGTGCACCAAGACATGTTCATCACAGAACACACTCACATTACGGGAAGCAAGGATCTGCTTGAGCAGCCTGTAGAAGTACTGCTGCTGGGCACTCAGGTAGCGCTTGTACTGCGACTTGTAACAGAGCTGCCGGTACTTCACCACCTCGGGATTGAAGTGTCCATCTGTAATACAGACAAAACACACGCCTGGGTTTTCAGCTGCTAGCTGAGAACTTGCCCCAAACCTGCAGGGAAGCTCATGAGGCTGACTGACCCCGGAAGAGTTTCTGGGCAATGTGCAGTGGGTTCCCAAACCGAAAGTTCTCCCCACTGAACAGCGCTGAGATGAGGTTGTTCTGATGCTCTCGGTTGTTCTCAGGGAAGTGAGGCAGGAATTTCTTTAGATGCTCTTGCTGCTTATCTGTCAGGACCTCCTGCCACGTTGACAAGCTGACAACCTCAAAGAAGACCTCAGGCTAAAGAAAGCAAGAAATAACAGTAAAGAAAATGCAGCCACGCCCTCGACCATTTTCTAGCCCTTGATGCTTTTTAAGTAACACCAGTCAAGAGACAGTGTTTTATGAAACACAGGAAACAATACAGCATAAAAAGAAAGGGTCAAGAAATTGATACTACTAACAAGACAATAAATGCAAAGGTTGTAACAATCTTCTTAAGGGCAATTTAAAAATAATAACATAACAGAATTGATTTAAAAGATATTATCCTGAGATTAATCAAAGACTTTCCCAAGACTTTCTTGACATTTTTTCCAAGGCAGTCGGGAACATCTCCCCTTTTCAGTTTGCTCTGTAAGCACCAAAAAGGGAGTTAAACATGTCGTTTATATAGAGGTTATGATAAGGTGAAGTGTCTCAGCACTACTCACATCCTCCAGGAGGTCCTCAGGCAGACTGACCCGGGCGGTGCCTAGCATGCAGTCCTCCATGATCCGTGTGCAATTGCCCTCCAGCTCCAGGGGGTCTGTTAGCATGTGATCCAGGGAATCCATGCTGCACCCCTCCTGCTCCTGGACAACGACAGCAAAACCCTCAACAAACAAAAATTCCAAACCCAAATACGTCCATCCTGATGTGAGAAGTGATGGAGGAGCCACCTTTGATGGGTGGTTGTTTTAATGGAAGGTATAGATTTAGCCCGCAATATCTGTATACATATATAGCAAGGTTATATACATATGCATATACACATATGTACATACACATATATATATATATGACCCACACATACACATATATATATATATATATATATCTATAAACCCCACATATAGAAGCATTTACTCTTCAATTACAACACAGATCATGCCAATGGAGAAATGCTTTTTCAGACAGGCACACTGGGAAGTACGGCTGACCCATCTCACTTTCCTTCCCACCTGCAGGAAATCTTTTCAACACCAGGACAGACTACATATAAATACTGAAGGTGGTTTTAAGGTGCAGAACCAAAGGTCAGGTCTAAGGTGGGGTTTGGTTTGTCTTAGGTTGAACGTGGCAGGGCCAGGAACCCCGTCCCCTCCAGCGAGACACAGCCGGGCCGCTCTGAGCTGCGAAGAAACGCATGAAACACGCGAAATAAGAAAAGAGCAATAAAATCCCGCTAAAACCCGGCTGAGATAGCGAAGAAAACGGAGAAAACAGGTTTATTTCGTACCCCTCACGCGGCCCGGCCGAAAGCGGAAGGCGGCGGCGCTGCCGCGCCTGCGCGAACGCCCCGCCCCACTACGCCTGCGCGCGACCCCGAGTCACGACAGGCCACGATAGCGCAGTGCCCGGCGAGAGGGGCCCGGGAAATGCAGTAGTATAGAAGCCTGAAACCACTTATCAGTCGCAGACTTACAGAGCTTGACTGCAGTCCTGTGCAGCGGATTACTCACTGAGATGCTGTGCTAATATTACAGTGAAGTGTTGAAAGGCTGAATGTTTTGAATTTTAATGCAGCAAATTTTCATAAAGCAAAGGGAGGTTTTTCCTGGGTCGCCACGCCTTTACCCACTGCCAGCCCTCTCCAAGGACTCACATTAACAGTTTCCAGAGTAATACTAATTTAATAAAATCTTGACAGGTTTATGTTCAGGATTGCAGGCGACAGTAAAGCAATGTACAGACAAGCTCTAATCCATGACAAAATCTGGCCCACGATAAATCATAAGAGTGCAGGTCTTACTCAATGAGGAAGAGAAAGATTAAGTGCAGAAGTTACAATGGACTCTTCCCTAACTTCTCCCTGTTTTTAAACTCATACTTTCTTTACACAGGTTATACCATTGGAGAAATAGAGCGTTTAGGTGGAGCTTGAGTCACTTGAATCACACTTCTTAGTGAATGACGGTCACACCTTGGGAGTGCATGTCAGGATAGTACCCGAGATAACCCTGGGATGGGGACACGAGTAACTCCTAGAGGGATTTTGTCATGGTTTGCTGATGCAATGGACATTATCCTTATCTCCCTCTGTTTTCAGATGTTGTGCAGCTGATCAGCCAGAAAGTACTACCTTTTAAATTTAAAAATAGTTTAAAATAACTCCTTACTTTGCAAGGGTTTCGACAGAGACACAGGGGCTCCACTCTGCTCTCCATTTATCTTCCCTTGGATTGTGTTGTGGGAGGTCAGAAATTCTGTGTTCCATCCAGAGAGTAGCAAATGTATTTTTCCCTGTAACTTCTATACTGTTCTATTGTTATCATCCCATTTACCACATCCCACCTCACTCACCCTCTACTGAACACCTTACCCCAATAAACACATTGGTCATTGCGAGTGATTAAAAAAAAGAGAAACAGATTTATTATTTTCAGGTTGGTTTGAGTTTTTTTTACACCTGCACGAGACTCTGAAAACAACAACAGTCACCAAATGTACAATAAACATACACAGTTAAATAACAGGTGGGGCCCAAGCAGTCCAAGAGGTGCAAGATCAGGGTGTGCAGGCTGGGGTTGTTTTCTTTTTCCTCCAAGAAAATACAGAATCTGACCCAAAATGCCTCCAAGAGACAGCATCTCCAAACAAAACATGGACCTTACAGGCAACTGAGAGGACTCTGGATTTACACTTCTGTGGGACATGCCTTAAGAGATCTTTGGGTCGCTTTGGGTTTTAAAACAGTAATAATACATCCTATACCCTTCTGCACTGTAGAAATGGAAAAAAAAATCTGTGCAACCTTTGCCATCTGTCAAATCATTGTAGTTTCTTATTTTGGAAGGAAAATCTGTGGTTCTTCCATTTCTAGGCATGCTTCTTTCACAGGCAATTCATTGAACTTGGGGCACTAAGAATTACTTCACCTGGAGTCAGGCCGATAGCCCAAGTGTGCTGCTACACCAGGGCAGAAAAACTGTGATGAAGAAGCTTTGAGTTCAAAAAGGCTGTTTTAAATGGTTTTCTATTTTAAATAATTTTCAGTTAAGTAACTGGTACAACTGTCCTCATTTCATGAACCGTTCCAACAAAGGTGAATAGAGCAGAATAGTTTTTAAACCCAACATCTGCAACATCATTAATGGGACTCTATTTGATGTTCATCTATTGCCAAACTTTTAAGACTCTTAAAATTGCTCCTGCAGGACAGCATCCCAGTATTCCTAGTCTCCCATTTCCAAGTCTGTTATTTTCCTACTACTTGTAGCATTCATGGCTTATTCAATCAGCAGTAGCCTGAAAAAAGCCAAGATAAAGTCTCCCTACTCTCTTCCCACATGAACAACAATGAAAAACATTGCAAGGCCCAACATTGTAATTCTAAAATCCTCAGCAACATGAATTGGAGTAACTTACTGGGCATTGTGGTTGCTTGCCCACACTGCCACAGGGCTGCCAAAGTCACAGAATTTAATGTCACTCATCATTGCACTTGACCAAATGGGAGCTCTGGTTAATTTTACCTGGCCCATGAGTGTCCCAGTATGGTAGTACAGCAAGAGAAAAGAAATCCCAGAAACAAAGTAATCCACATTTTGGCAAGTCACTTCGAAGTTACCTCGGAACACTTCTGAGCTGGCCAGTATTTGCCAACTGATTTGTCTCAATACTATTTCATGCCATATTAACAGATAAATTAATTACCAAAGCAATACCTGCTACAAGGCTTTGCCCACAAGGAACCAGATTTGCTCTTGGGCAGCCTGAGTGTGGAGTTCTCTCATGTCAAAGAGCTTTAACTCCTAAAACCTGATACCACAACGTGCAGTTCTTACTGACCCGGGAAATCCACACCTGAATCCATGGGAATACCTATGGAACAGTCCCACATTCACACTCAGTGCAGTACAAGAGAAAACAAATCAAAAAAACCTCTCAAGTTCTTCTGTCCCAAGGGCCTCTAAAACACAGTGCCCTTCTTTGCATTTGTTTTATAAATAAATGTATCCTGTTATGCACAGATGTTCTGGGATGGGTTTTCCAGTAATGAATGGAAATTCAGACATACACGGTATATCCCATCAGAAGTCAATGGAGTTCTAGTTATGTTCTTGCAACCACCAGAATGCCTTAAACAACCAACCAAGATGACCTGTGAAGAACTATGTAAGGAAAAACATGTTACATGGCCTTAAAAGATAAACCTTCACTTTCCCTTTCTCCTGGTCCCTAAATAAAACATGAATTCTGCACGTAGACCAGGTCCATCACATCAGGCAACCTTCATGGATGGCTTTCTATGTCCCATAAATAGTGGTCCACTAGCATGTTTCTTATATGTTTCCTGAGTCCAGGGCTGGTTGTTTTCAGAATTGTCCAAAGGAATTACAGTGCATTGTTAACGAGGTTATTTGGAAAAAAAAAAAAAAAAAAAATCAAAGTAACCAACTCTCCATCTAGTCTTGAAGAGGAAAAATATGTTTACTTTGAGGTGGCCACAGAGATAATGACCCTGTCCCTTCAGAGGAGTGCTCTGTATCCTTGTTTTTCTCCTGGCACAACTATCTTGGATCACAACAGAAGCTGCTGTGCAGGTTTAGCTGAGCCTTTTTTTTTTTTGCTTACAGGCAAAAAAGAAATTTTCCCTGCAAACACTGGAGGGAGAAAAGAAGTAACAGTGGCTCTGTACTACCCTTAGGTGATCCTAGGATTTCAATCAGTTTGTTCAAACAACATGGGTTTAAGACTGTGCTTTTCCTGCTTTCTGCATTGCTGGGTAAAACAGGGCAGAGCAGACAGCATGTAAACAGTTCTGGAGGGCTGGAAAAATAATAATTTAATGGACTGCTTCGGCACATCTTCACAGCTTCATTGTTCCATCCCCATACAGGGACATCAGGAGCCACCACTTGGCTGCTGCTGCTCCCTTCTGCAGGCAGTCTGCTCATATGGTGCAGGGACACTCCCCTTTTCACCTTGGCTGCTAGAAGCCACAGGAAGCAGTTCTGCTATGTTCTAGCAATTTACATTATGTTCTCCTGTTTAATGGCTCCTGTTAAAAATATACATACGACAATCTGCCAGGAAGCCTTCAGTTAAGCAATTCTTTTTCCCATACAGTTGAAATAAAATTGTTTGCTGGACACACTTCCAAAAAGGAAAAATAAGGGTCAGCAGACATGCCAAAAATAAAGTCCAGGGCCAACAGAGGTTTCACTTCTCTTGTCCTTTTTCTTAAAAGCTGCATAAAAAGCATCCCAGAAGGATTCTGAGGGTATTTCATAGTCGTGAATTAAACTCTCTTAAAGCATTAACAAGAGCTCCAGGATTTCAGTGGAAGGTAAGTCAGCATACACATTAAAACATATAGAGCCCCAGGGTACCCTCACATCTGGGCTGTCAGGAAGGTGACAAGGACAAGCAAATGGGACCATGAGGCTCTTTCACTCATGCTCTGCTGAGAAAGTCCTGGGTTTGGAGATGTGCACTTCACTCCCGCCACTGCCGTTGGTAGTGGTTGTGATGATGTACTGGGTGGTTTGCTGCTGGTTGCTTGTCTGGGATTCCAAGGGATCCGTGTGGGCTGTGGGCTGGGAAACGCCCACCTGAACCTCACTGGAGAGTGAGGAGTTTTGTTTACCATCCAGATCAGGCTGACCTTCAGATATCACATAGTGAGTCTGCATGGGGAATATAGAAAATAATTAATAACCACTGTATCTTCTGTAACTTCTCTGTTCTAATAGTCTGCTGGCAGACATTTTGGTGTGAACCAGGAAGTTTTAAACTAAGCTCTGTTTCATTTAAATGTAATTGAGAGCAACATAGTGCCTGTCTTTTGATTCGAAGGACATCGGACTTACTTGGCTTTTGGTTAATTTACAAATGGTTAGTCATCGCACAATTAGACCATCACTACAGATTAAAATAGTCATTTTCAATTCAACTATTTTGAAAGGTTTTTTCCCTGCATTATGTATGTTCTAGCAGAAGTTGCACTCCTATTGTACCAGGATCAACTTAGGCCAATGACCTGTCTCCTTATGCTGGATTGCTTACAAGGAATAGCAGGAACTCTTCTTATTTTCTGAATGTTACAGATAAAAGAAAGCTACTGAAATGTTTCCAGAAGCTGTTCTGAAATTTGGTTTAATGGATACTGCTTAATCATAAATATTTTTAAGACTAAGCAGTACCACTAACTAATTTTGTTCCACAAATGTGATTAAGTGAAGATTTTAAATTGGAAGGAGTCATACATACAAGAGCCAGACAGCATGAGCCTTGCAAATGGTTACATGAACCCTATACTGTGCAGTCTGCACCTCTTTAGGTACCTCCACTCTGTGCCCCAGTCATGATTTTGGCATTCTTTAAACCTTCAAGCTGAAGAGCTTTATGCCTGATAATATTCTGGATGAAAAAAAGGCCGTGATGGTTTTCCTTACCTGAGTAACTGCTTTCACTTGCCCTGTGTTGACAGTGGTGACCGGGGTACCCACAGCAGTCTCTGTGATTACATACTGCCCTTGGGGGATGGTCATCATCTGAATCTCTGACGCTAAAAAATTGCAAATTGGATAATCAAGACCTCCAGTCAAACTCAGAGACAACCTTCAACGATTTAAAGTCTGAAACCGTGGGTATTGAATAGAAATCCAGGTAATACAAGGCCTTGTAGAACTATACAGGCCTCAGCAGAATTATGCCAGTTAATATCAGCTGCCAGTTAACAGCAGCTGGAGATCTTGCAATTCATGCAGAGAAAACACATCCTGTTCTCACTCAAATCATCACAGAATTACTATCCAGAACTGCACGACATGAGAAATTATTTTCATGTCATGCTCCTCTTCCACACAATTCTTTCAAGCATGCATCCAAATTTGAACAAGTAGCTATCCAATACATTTATTCTTGCTGTATGCAAGTTCCTTGGAATAAAGGAGCCCAGTGTGCCTGCCCAAACCATATACTGGATCAGTATGGATGATAGTGGAAGAGCTGGTACAACCATTTACACTTGTCTTCTTGATATCTATGAATATTAACCACGAAGCTGAATGAACTCGGAAAACACTGTCACATTTAGTAACTGGAGACATAGGGCACATGTTAGTCAGACAAACTTGCCAGACAAGTAGTTAGAACTACTGCTGACACTTACAGTAGCTCCGAAATGAGTTCCAGTTGCTGGGGAGATATGTGTGCTGGACTGAGGAGCCTTGCTGCTGCTGGAGGGCTTGGTTTGGTGTTGATGTAGTTGTCTGCATCTGTGAGGGGCTGAGTTCCTGCTGAGGTTGTTGCGAGGATGGACTCAAAGGCTGACCCCCAACCTACAGAAAAAAAATGGTGCAAATGCTCTTGCTGTAGTAAAGATTGCACAGCTCTGTGCTGTCACAAATACAACCTTCTCATTACAGGAAAACACAGGACAGGTTCCAGAGCTTATCAAACACACGAACTCTTCTCTCTCCTCCAGCTTGCTTCACTCTATGGTCAGTAAACTCAGACCAGGAAACTGAAATAGTGATATTGTTGCTTGCTAAAATGAGTCTATGGCAGAGACCTGAGATTAGAGGCTAAATTCTACCCAAGAGCATGAAGAGCTGTACTTCAAATATTTGAGGAATGCCAGTTTCCATTTACATCTTCCAACTGACAAACTTCATTTAGCTGCCAATGTGCCTGTTTCCAATCTTTTATCTCTCCTTTGTACATACTGTTGGGGGGAAAAAAAACCCACACGACAAATATCCAAACAAACCCATAACAAAACACCTCCATAAACCCCGAGACATCTAGGCACTGCTTGATGATCTCAATGTGAGAGTCATTTCACGTGTGGTCCTTTAAATGACAAAGAAAGCACTATTACCTGCATCAGCATATACAATATGCCAGCTGAGCAGGCTAGTAGGGAAAGCATTTTCTGAAGAGAAGATGGAAATACCTGTGATGACTGAGTTGCTGGTGATGGCTCTGTGACCTGGATGTGCTGCACCTGGATGGCATGTTGGGTGTATGTCTGGGAGTCATGGAGCTGCCCAACATCCACTGTGGAGTGCTGGGACTGGTGAGGTGAGGTAGCCTGGGGAAAAAATTAAGCAGAGGTCTATACCTCAAATTCTTTACAAAAGCAGTCGTGTAAATCTCTTCTGGGACACAAGGTCTGGAATAATGAAGCAGGAGCTTTAGTGGAGCACACCTGTTGAACTTGGCTGAGTTTCTTTGCACTCCAGGAGATAAAGTACATTTAACAGATGTAATAGCACAGAGATGGTTCTGTCTCAGTGATACCAATGGAAAGGACTTGCCTAACACCATACAAGCTGTTTGTGGCAATTGCTGGACTAAACCAAAGGGTTCAAAAGCCACTATTAGTATTAACCGCTTCTTTGTAAGCATCTTTCTCTACAATGTATACATACTTGAGATCTGCATATCCAGTTCTGTAGTTTGACACAGCTCTGCATCAAGACAAGTGCTCAGAGGTTTTTAAAGGTTTTTTTGAGGAACACTTGTTAATGATATCAATTGCAGTAACTGAATTACAAGTCTTGGATATTTATAAAAATAAGATCTTGCTAATATTACCTGCAGGAATCAGTGTTCATGCTCTTGTATCGTTACAACAGCCACAGTCACTATCAACTGGGGCCATGGTTTAGGCCTTTATTAACCAAATTCATAACCTGATTTGTAATGAGCGGCCAGAGAGAACACAGAATTTCAGATTAAAATATAAACACATGGTAGTTTCTGCTTCTTCTCGTGAGTATCAGATTTCTTACAGCTGCCTGAGCTATTTTCCTCAGACCAGTTACTCTAGTTACACTCTGGTTTAATTTTTAGGGGGCTGTTGAGCATCAAGAGAATGAATATTCTAATAGATGCTATGAAGGGAACAAGCAACCACTCTCTGTAGTCCCAAATTTTGGCTCTGACTCACTGAGGACAAAGAAGTACGAATCAGTCTTGAACTGCAGAAAATGGGTCACCCACTGACCCACCTTTCCAGTTGCTGGAAAACATTCCTAGAGCAGACTTGAGCAAGGCTGCCCAGATGGGTAGAATTAACTCAGGACTGTGTCAGTGTATCTCCAGCAAGCTGACCAAGACTGGCAGGGCTATTTTTCCTTGGTACAAGTTTTTATGAAGGGAACCCTAAGCCTTATCAGTTGATTTATTTGTAAAAAGCAGCTCAGCACCTTTTCTAAGTACTCCTTACTACACTTCTGTGTGCTAGAGCCCCAAGAACACATAGGCTTGGTAGGGAAGGGGTCAAAAGCACACAAGATCCCCACCAGGTTACTCACCTGGGCCACTTGAACAACCTGCAGCTGTATGTGCTGAGGCTGCTGCAAGCCAGTTGTGGATTGAGACACAGGGATGTACTGGATGCGCTGATAATCTCCCTGGGGAGTCCGGTAGTCTGTAGTGAGGGTCTGGGATATCTCTGTCATTGCTTGGGTCAGTAAATCTGTTGTCTGAGCAGGGAGAGAGAGGTACAGATCATCATCACACTGATGTACTACTTCAGGGCTATAATTCTTTTATCTACACTTACAGTGGGTCTGGTCATTTATTTACGGGAGCTCAATGTGTGCAGACGTTGGGGTTGTAAGTCACCAGGGATCATCAAGTAGAATTGCTCTCTTCTGTCTAAATCCTAGTCAGGATCATTAATGGCTAACTGAACATATCATAATAACAATAATTATTTTCATCCTGTGACATACCAGTATTCTGTTAAACACCCAAAGTCCTGGTATTTGTGAAGAGCTGTCTTGGTTTCCAAGTCAAAAAGTGATTAATGGACATAATGAACCTTTCTTCCCCCCCATCAGAGTGACAACTGTATTTCTAATGTGTAGACATTTAGTACGTAAAACTTAATCAGGTTTATGAAACCAAAAGCATCCTGATTGAACCTCTCAGTTTTCAAGCAAAACCGTGTTTTATCCAGTTAGTCTTTAGATAGGAAGTTTTAAACTGTGATCAATAGGACTTTTAAAACTACATAGTATCCTGCAACACTGAAGGACACATTTTCTAGTCTCAGCTTTCACTTCTGTGGCAGCTGATCCATTAACAGAGAGCCACTGGAGATTCATCTTGCTCAGTGCTGTGCTGTCCAAAGGATTACAAAAAGATCTGGCTCCCTGATCACAGTTTGATCCAGTCCCCGGTCACTGTCCTCTTAATGCCAGGAAGTGCATCTCTCAGTTCAGGAGAAAATTCTCAGTGAAAATCCAAGAGATGTGTGTCCCCGAGTTCATTATGTGGAGTCAGTAGGTCTGAATGAAATAAAAAAAATTGATTTGGGGATAAAAGACAAATCTTTAACACTCCAGAAAGAAATTAACAGCTCCTGACAGTGGAAAATCGGACAACACAGGCTCAAAACCAGATGTGATCTCAAATAATGTCCTAATACAGGTTTTAAAGTGATGTCTGCCAAACAAACTACAGTTACTAATACCAGAAGGCTCCTGTTCTGTGCGCTTCCCTGCACTGTCCTTGTGTGCCCCAGCCCTTACCACAACAGTTTCTCCAGTCGTGCTGTCGGTGGTGAGAACAGCTGGCGTGGAACTGATGACGGCCGTTGCCAGTGGTGCATGGATCGTGTTTGGGAGCTGAGCAAACTCTGGGTGCTTCTTGCGGATGTGCTGCACCATCTTTGTCTGCAGAGAGAAGCAAAGGAGCATTGGAAGCACGGTCAGTAATTCTGCTCAGAACACATGAAATCCAACCACCTGGCCAAACACAGCTTTTAGGTTTCCCTCAGTAAAGCAGCATCAAGAAACACACTGTGAGATAGATCCTTTGGTCAACAAAGTTGAAAACAAGGATCATAAACCTGCTGCTGATTAGAGCTGACACTGAAGTATTGTCCTCAACAGCTTTTTTTACCCCAACATAGCCAAGCGTGTTATGATTTTTTTCCAAAGGTCATTTTTTCTGTGTTTTGTTTCCCTGCTCATCTCTCCTATAACTAGCAGAGTGCAATTTCCAAGCCCTTCCATTCATGATCGTGCCCTGGTAACTTTTCAGCACAAACCCTCTATTCATGGCATCTTTTGGCCCTGTAACAACCAGACTGTGCCTGCACTGTCGGCATACAGCACAAAACTAGCACTCTGACTAAGAAGAGAGCTCTGCTTGCGGACAGACAGGTGACAGAGACCATGACGAAAGAGTATGCCCAGGGAGAGGCTGTCTGAGGCCAGAACCCCCCATACCTTACTGCTGTATTGCTTGGAACAGTGAGGGCAGCACACTGGAGGGGTGGCAATGGTGCCTGTCAGCTGGGTGTGGGTACTCAGCATGGGATCTGGCTCTCCCGGGCCTGCAGGACGCAGTTTCCGGATGCTTGGAGGTAGCTCAGCACCAGGATGGTTTTTCAGGATGTGTGCTTTGCGTTTGCTGGCACTCTTGTACACCTGCAGGGCAAAAATTTGGAATTCAAATGTTGCAACCCTAGTGTCTGCACAGGAAACAGCTACTGGTTATCTTGATATGGAAGGTCTGCATGTTGCTTTAGAGAACACATTTAGTTAAATCCCCAAACAATTACAACAAAAGGCATGAACATACGCCTTGTAAAAGCAACTGACTCCTTGTGTAGCACAGAGAAGCCTTGTGAGAACGTATTGTATGCCACAGGAAAACCCTTTTTGCCATATTTGAAGATCAAATGTCCAGTGTTAATTTGTTATGAGGGTCAATGTCTCTACTTGACACAAAGCACCAAACTGTTTTAGTTCAATGATCAACATACCTTTTAGTTCTTTTTAGGCACATCAACAAATACTATTTAATAATTAAAACTATTTTTTCTCCCCTCAAGCAAAAGGAAAAAGACATCACAGAAAGATATATTGAGGATAAGGACAGTCAAAATACATTCCCAGGCGTAAAAGGCAAAGGAAAATAAGAGCAAGAACCCAAAGGCACTGCAAAAGCAGCTTCAGGCTCCACTGACCACTGGGAATTACTGGCACATGACCTAGTAAGCAGCTTACAGTAAAAGGTGTTCAAGACTAACTTTTAAAAGTGATACAGAAACCAAAAGTACTTACTGGCCAGGAATTATACAGACAGGATACTTTGTCCTGGGCTAACACAAGACTAAGGGTCAGTGACTGCTGAATAACAGTATTCAAGTTTTCCAATGCCAAACACAGCAGAAAGGGGAAAACTGCAGCTTTCAATTAGCATTCCACTGCCTTGGCCTGAACGCATTTTGTCTTTTTTTTTTTGGAGAGCACTGCAGCACTGTTGCTGGCAAGCACCTCAGAAAAGCTACAAACCCTGCCAGAGATTTCTATGGAGAGGCAAATTGATTGCATCCAGGACTGGGACTGAGCTATCCTCCAAGGGGCAACTTCCCACACACCTTATCGCAGTATTGACAGAAGTAATCTCTGTTGGGTTTTATGATGGGCAACGTGAGCTCTGGCACCTCTTCTATTTTCATGTCTGGATGTCTCTTTGATAAATGATTCACCTTAGGAGAAACAGAGAAAAAGAACGCATTACAGTTGGAAGCCAAACGATTGGTGCTTCTTCCAGACATGGGTAACAGCCAAACCAAAACTGAACGATGCAAGCCAGCAGCACTGGAAGCATTTGCTGCTGAAAGGGTTATTGTGCACTCACATTTAACTGCTGAAGATAAATGTGGTCTTGCTAGGTCTCATTTACAGTTTCTCTAACCAAAATTAGATAGGAAGGAGTGAAATAGTTTGCCAGAACTGTCTTGTAGCTGATAGCTGTGAGTGAGGTACTATAAAGGGCATCTGCCCACACGAGTACTCCCACGAAGCCTTTGCAAATAATCTCTTGCTGCAGAACAGCCTTTACCCAGAGGCAGTGACAAGACAAGGCCATAAGAGGCCCTCGAGAAGGGGGAGAAACCAAAACCAGGAAAGACAGTCAGAAAAACTCAGGCAGTAAGGCTGAACAAGGCAGTATTTTCATCTCATGTCCACTTAACTACAGTACACATCAGTCAGCATTACTTAGTGTTGAAATATGGTACTGCCAACCAGATGTACAGCACAGGCAGTAAAAATGTGTGTATTTCCTGAAGAGGTAAAACATACAGGTTTAAAAAAAAAGATGTATCACCTCAACTCAGCTAAAATTTGCCAAAATTAGTTTCCCAGCATCCTGGCTGGATAAGATCAGATTGGATGGGGCTTGGAGCAACTTGGTCTAGTGGAAAGTGTCCCTGCCCATGGCAGGTAGGTGGAACGAGATGAGCTTTAAGGTCCCTTCCAGCCCAAACTCTTTTACAATCCTTGTGTTCCAGTGCTGGAATTCCATCTTTATTCCTTATCTATTCATCAGAATAGAGAGACTGTAACAGCACCAGGCACTCACCAACATGCCCCTGCGGCGGAAGCCCATCATGCAGAGGCGGCACTTGAACATGAAGCTCTCATAGTCAGTGGATGCGATCCGGGGCTTGAAGGTTTTGGAGCGGCTGATCCGATCAGCCTTCTTGGCCTCCCTCTCTGGGTTGTGCATCCTCTGCATGTGCTCTCGCAGCTTGTCCTTCCTCTGGGGAGGAGAAATTGAGGAGAAAAATGTCACAGAAACGGCTATACTGTCTATTATGTGTAAGAGCCACAGTTCAAGTTGCTCAGGGATCTCTCCCCAGAGAGAGAGAAATATTCCTTTCAGAAAAATGTGTTCCTTCACCCAGAAGTATCCAGTCCCTCAGTGTCCCATCACACTCAGTGACAGGGAGCAGACTGCTGCCACCACAGTTTACCTGGCTCACAGTCTGCT
This sequence comes from Acridotheres tristis, assembly GCA_037013685.1. Taxonomy (NCBI): domain Eukaryota; kingdom Metazoa; phylum Chordata; class Aves; order Passeriformes; family Sturnidae; genus Acridotheres; species Acridotheres tristis. The sequence continues at coordinate 7,143,590 of CM072911.1, read as the reverse complement.
CCATCTGTTCCGGTGGGATTTGGAAAGGCATCTGGATGACATGTGCTGACAAGATGGATGCCATGGACACAGGCATCTTGGCCAGGAACATTATTAATCCACTAGCATCAGCAAGAAGTTTCTTAACTGAATTGATATAAGCAATGTAACCCAAACAATGGCAATGTTTGGGTTAACTGGCAATGGAGGTATATGATGTCCCAGTTCTTAATGAGCAGATAGAAACTTCCTCTGCTATTAAATTATTAGGGATAAGATCTGTTTGAAGTAAGATGCTGAGGTGGCCTTCCCCTTGTCCTTCAGAAATGGATGTCACAGCTTACACAGGACACCAAGCAATGCGTGCAACTCACAGGCAAGTCTAGCGTGTTTACACGTGTTATTTTCTTCCACCTTTGAGAACATAAGCTTATCTCCTTGAAGGAGGGTAAGGAATAGTTGTTTTTGTACTACTAATGATCCAGCCAAGAGCCACCTCACCTTGAACTGCTTGCCACAAGTGGAGCATAGGAAGTCTTTGCGGTCCGAGTGCCGCAGCATGTGGAGTCGCAGCTTGTCGGGGCGGCAGAAAGCCTTGTCACACTCTGTACACTGGTAAATCTTCTCAGAATGGAAACTGCGCACATGTTTCTTGACCTAAAACGTCAGACCACAGAAAAATGAAGTTTATTTAAGAGAGAAGAGAGTGGTAACACAGTCTAGGAAACTCTTTGCAGTATGAAAAAAAAGCTTTTGAAGGTGTCTAATCTGCTTTGGTTTAAAAAGTATTTGATCAGAACAGTTGATATCTCAATAATAGTTTCTATAAAGCATTAACATCTTTATTACTCATCTGGATGGATGATTTGATTTCCTCAAGACTGATTCTTGAAGGCATCAGCTATTGCACAGTTGCACTAATGGACAACAAAAGCTCACAAGGTATCATTTACAAAGAATGGCCCTCAAGTTAACACATTCATCTGCGGTTTATTACCTTCCTTTCATTTACAAGAAACCAAAACACGGGGACTAATTCCTTTTAATCAGATACAGTGAGCTTACAATTACAATTGGCAAAGAAAAAAAAAACTTAATCAGAAGAACATTTGCACACCATTCCTGAATAGCAATTACTTCTCCATAGTCTGGGACTATCCTTCAACTCTTCAAACATCTAGAGGGGCTTTTTTTCCTCTTTCTTCCAATAAAGGAACTAATGAGATTTGACATTTGAAATGCAAGTACTACTCAAGAAATGGATCTCTAATTAAATCTTTACCATTTCTAACACTGATCATACACGGAACAACTTGGCATCTCTACCTGTTTCACCTAGAAGTACTTCAGTAGGCCGCAGTCACTAGTCTTAATTATTTACATGGTAGGAAGAGGAAAAAAAAATCATTGTTAAATATTCAAAATACAACTGAATAGTTGGAAAAAAGCCATGGGAGTTTCAACTGTTTGCATGGGAAAGTTTAGAGGGAATTAAGTTGCAGGACAGCATTTCTGAATCATCAACATTCTTCCTTGTTGAACACTCTCAGAAGATAAAAGACTTCTGCCAGGATGGAATTATATTAGTAAATCACTTTCCCCATTCTCTCCTTTTTAGTCTAGTGGATAGTCTATCTGTTCCTATTACTGATCTAAACTGGATTTCTACATAACAATTTCAGTCAGGCAGCTCAGTAAGACACATCAACTGCTTTGTCCCTACGAAGGATAATGAATATGTGCGTGGTCCATCTTAGTTTTTTCTTACTGGACATGGAAATAGAATGTTTAAATTCTCCTAATGACCTTGTCCAAGTGCTCAAGCATAGTGCAGAGTAGCTGCATTACTCACTGCTCCAGTGCAGTGTGCAGGAGAATAAAATGCCCAGCTGAAGCCCAGGGGGGAAGTCAGGAAGTAGAGTATCCTGATCTGCTCTGGCATTTCTTCAAGCTGTTCAAATGAATTATCCTGACAGAAAACAGGCAAGGGATTAAAGATGTAAAACCACTAATTTTTTTTTGTTCAGAGTTTTAATGACAAAGGGTAAGGTGTGCTCAAGTACAAGCTGAATATAGCAAAACAGTCCCTTTTTGCACCACGGAGATGATGTAGTCAGGACCTCTGCTTAAGGCATTTTGTGTGAATAAGGCACCTACCCTTTTCCAGTACAGTGCCTTCTAATGCCAGATTGAAGCATCACATCTGATGATTCAGTGGACAGAGCACTTCAGTGTCATAATACACCAACATGCCTAGCAGTCTAGCAGTTTCTAGCAGTGCTTGCTTACTCTTCCTTTTCAATTTCTGACTGTGGTGGACTCCCTGCAGCTTGTAAGAATGAACTGCTGTGCAGTTACACAGGGAGAGCACTGAGAAACCTATAGCTTTGTGAGAGACCCCACTTAAAGCAGCACTTCAAATCAGTACAGCAGCTCACCTGGATAAAATCTGGGAAGCGTTTCTTGCAGGTGGGGCAGGTGAAATAGCCATCATTGACATGGATGGCCACATGATCCTTAAGCAGATCCAAGCGGTCAAAGGACTCGGGGCAGAAAATGCAGGAATATGTTTTCTGGTCCATGTGGAACTTCATGTGGCTCTCAAGGGCACCACTGTTGATGAAGCCCTTGTTGCAGATGTCACAGGTCAAAGGGCAGTTCCCTTCCCGCCCATGGAACCGCAGGTGCTGGTCCAGCTTGTCCTTCTCCCGGAAGGCCTTCCCACACTGCAGGCATTTGAATGGGCGGAAGGATTTCCGGATGAACAGGTGCTGCAGAGCTGCATTCTGAAAGAAGCATCCAAGAGACCATTGTCTTTCATTACTGTGTGTAGATTCCACATCCATATATATTCAGGATGAAATATACCGGATGATCAGTGAACCTAGACTTCAGGAAATTATTTTCCATCATATGCTGCCTCCAATTTACAGCAGGAGAGGCTGTGACAGGCAGAAGTCAGGGAACATACTTGCAGCTACCCCCTGAGTTAGCAGAACACAGTGCAGGAGTTCTCTCCATCTCTGATTTCTTCTGATTTAGATGACTTGTCTTTAAGCATGTCATTTTTCCGTAAAATAAAACTAAGCCCTCTCTGAAGCACAGATCCCGGCCTAAGAAAAGCTGCAATTCCAGCTGAGTATTGGGCATCACGTCCTAAGTTCAGCCACCACACAAAGGAATGGTGAGCCAGCACCCTGTGTTTCCCTCAGAAGCAGGGCTTTTGAAATTCCACAGCCCTTTACAAGAACACCTTCTGCAACAAAGATCACCACAGAGATGTGCAGCAGTGGTTTAGCATTGCCTGGAACATAAATTCAAGAAATGCTGGTCTGAACTTTTTACTATTGCCAAAAAGAACAACTGAGTTTCAAAACATGATGGCAAGGGCAGAATGGCAGCTTTATGAGAAGCAGGTAATAACTTGTGAGCAATTCTCCATTCCCACTGTGCACAATGTCTCTTCTCAGCCCCTGTTTTGTTTTGGTGTGTGTTTGCCTTCAATCTGCCTTATCTGTAACATTTCATGATCATTCTTTGTTTTCTCCCCTTACCCTTCAGATAAATGTAATAGAGCCATCTCAGTCCTGACCCAGCACTCTCTGCTGGAGGAACAGATGCTGCTGGATGCACTGCCTGTAGAAAGAGAGAGAAGGGTCCTGCACCTGCATTTCAGTATTGGATGAGACCTTTCATGTTGGATAGTTGCAAAGCTAGAATTGAGTCCTATGAAATCCTACAGCACGTTGTCACTCATATTGCACTCAAAGTACACTGCAATGCTCGATTCCTTTGCAAGTCTAAATAAAATCCATTCTTCTCTCAAATACTTCTATAAACCATTATTTATTGATGTCTTTTCTTTTCATGTTACACACAGAATCTACATTATGATAGGTAGAGAAATAATGTCGAAGAGCGTAAGTTTAGGTTGCATATTAGGAAGAAATTCTCAGCTGTGAGGGTGGTGAGGCCTTGAGCAACCTGAGATAGTGGAAGGTGTCCCTCCCCATAGCAGGGGGGTGGAACTGGGTGAGTTTTAAGGTTTCTCCCAACCCAAACCACTTGGGATTCCACTAGAATATTGCTGACACTTCTGCTCACGTGTGTTCCGTATGACCCACTTCTCCATGAGACACATTCAAGACTTCTGCAAACAAATTTACCTGGTTTCCTGTCTCCTTTGCTTGTGGGAACATGGCAGCTGATACAACTGACATTTGCTGACACCAACAGCTGACATTGATTAAGTAAAGTTAAGAGCTCTTCTGCTGGAATGACGGAACAACTTGGGAATACTGTGAAATGCTGTGCCAAGAATTAAATTTGTGAACCTGAAAGACCCTTTTCACCATCTGAACTGTAGAGGGAAACCTAGATTTTCATTCCAGGAAAGAATAAGAGAGCAAATATTTTGCTACCAAAAAAAAATTCACCCATTAATATAGGAGCTCCAAATAAGGCTTCCCAGGTGTTGTCATCATCACCATTCTCTATTTTATAAGTGGAGACAATGGGAGACACAGGGATCTGCTGTAATTCACACTGGGAATGGGAAAGACAGCCATGTGCTGTGCAAAAACTGATGTGCTGCTTAGAGTCCAAAGGATATAGTTACCCTCTTAACCACAGGGAGATGCTAATAAAACATAGGTGAAAAGATGTATTTCAAGTCCTGAACTGCACTATTAATTTGAGTTTTGATTACTGGTACCTTAGCAGGGAGCTGACTGCTAATACAGTAGGCCAGATTCAACATAGCCCTGTTGTTATCTCAAGGGCTACAGAAGGTGAAATGTTTTACTGTTCTTTGCCTAGGTAATTTATTGACTACAATAACAGAACAAAAAAACTAACTGGTGTCTCATTAACTTTTAGTATTGATCCAGCACAAACAATTCTGGAAACAAATCCTCCAAAACTTTAGGACTGATATTATGGCTCTTCATCCAAGCAATTTACTCCTGTAAAATCCACATTAAATCTACAAAGAACTACTATGAAAAGAACTAGAAAAATACAAGTTGTTATTCAGGTAACACTTAGTTCTAGACATCGGTTACCTAAAGAAGAACGAACGTGACAATTTATGGTGCAAGGTCAATCAGGAAACACTAAACAGGAGCTGGACAAAACAACATGGAAGGTGGTATTGATACATACCATTGGATTAGATACAGCAAAAACCCAATGAAACAAAACCCCAAACCTACCTGCAGCTCCAGCTGAGCAGGCAGCATTGAGAGAGAAAAAAATACTTATGTTATGCAATGGACTTGAGAAAACAGAAGCCTTGACTTCTGCAGGTCATGACAAGGGCTCTTCCAACTAGAGTTTATGCTTTGAGGTTTTTGCTTCAGGAAACACTAAACAGATCTTCAAGGTTTACTCTGTAGTTAGTAACTGCTCAAGGGGAGAGTTAAAGGGCAAAGATAAAAATCACAGATAATCTTGAAGGTGTTTTGTGACCTTTCCTGTTTTCCTAGGGCTGATTAATAAGGATGCAATATGCACTGCAGAACCACAGTAAGAACAGAATGCTTTCAACAGAAGGGAATAATTAGGGCAGTATGACAACAGGGAAGGGATAGGGAGAGTAAAAAAGTTAAGGAGAAGGGACTTTTTCTAACCTCATTTTTACTGGCTGTGCTCCTTGTTACACAACCAGTTGCATTTCTTTCACCATGAAGAAAGTGACTGCTTTCCAAATCATATTCCTATCCCTTCAGTTTCTGGCATCAGCACAGAGACACCCTACATACTGCCCAGAACTGAACTAAAAGCAAGTATTTTGGCTCTAGATCACCATGTTCCTCTAATTTTCTACAAGAGTTCTTGAAGGATGGGTATATCTCTTTTCAATACTAGAGACAACTGCCATAGTTAAGGTCTGATCTCCAAGGAAACCCCACAGGCTCTAAAGCAGAGGCTGAAAAATGAACTGATCCTATCAGGACTTGAACCCTTGGGCAGGACAATCAGTATTTCCAGCTGGCATGAAGAGAGTCTCAGAGCACCACTGTCTTAAACCTTAGAAAAGCTGAAGCAATTCACAAAGAACTGGTTTTGAAAACTAAATCCTGTCTAAGTAATAAGAAAGAATTAGAGCTACACCGGTTTCAGAATCATAACCAGAAGTCAGGACTTTCTACCGATTCTTTGGAAGTGAATAATGTACCACTAATATCTAAAAATCAAATGTTTGCTTGCTTTTACTATGAAGTGCATATTATTGTAGGCAGGTGCTGTGTGAGTGAGTGTTCAGAGGGTGGTTTCTCAGTGCTTAAAAAATTATGCTTGCTGGTTTAGTCTTATCACAAGTGCTCATTGCTCACAATCTGATGCAATATGGAAAGGTCTGTGCAACCTTCCATCTGCCATTCTGTCAGTGCTCTTGGCTTGAAACATCTCCAGGACTGCTGAACACCAGCTGTCAGATACAGAGAAAGTTCGGAACACTTGAGATACAAACGTATCACTGAACCACCATTGCACTCCTCTGAGTTGTCATCCATTTGTGATGACTTTATAGAGAACAAAAGCTAAGTCACAAGAGAAAGAAGTGACTTCAGAATTTGTCCTTTTCTTCCTATATTCATTATTTCAGAGGACCTTAAGTTCACATATTGGGTTCAAAAGTTCAGGGAAATGGCCAGCACTTTTCTTACTGAGGACGCCGTAGCACACTGTAAGCAGAACACCCCCATGCTCTGTCAAAACTTCAGCATCTCTCTCTGTATTCTATTATACAACCTTCAATACATTCAGTAAAAAATTCCCCAGGTTTTTAACATATGAAAATAAAATCATTGGTAGAAACTTGTCTTTAAGACTGCAAGCATTTTTTATCATTAAAAACTGTGCAGTCTTAATGTGCCCAAGCCAAACTCTTACTTCAAGACATGCCACATCATTTTTGAGGTAACACCACCATTGGTCTTGCATATATATGGCTATAAACTGCAAGCAAAATTTGGCTCAACATCTTCCTATACAGAATAGTTACTCAACTCTTTTCCAATCATTCCTCATCGCCTAAAAATGAACCCTTACCCCCCCACTGCAGCTGTTTCTTTCCTTAATCCAAAGTTAACACATGGAAGAAAAAGATTTTAAGCTAAATAAACTGATCTTCCCAGTTACAAAACTCCAAGGATTATTTGCTTGAATCATTTCCCTCCCACACATAGTAGAGAAAAAAACAGCTCAGCCAGTTAACACAGAGCTCAGTCTCAAAGTGTTTGCTCTTAATGCATGTTTTGCTCACAAAAGACTGGGTTTCTACCCCAAAAAAGGACTAAATCACTAAGTATCATAATCATCTAAGTGGATCCAAACTGAGGCTGTGGTTCCTCTTTGGCAATTATTTGCAAGACAGTTCTGAGAGACACAGATGGTGCTGTGAGCAAGTCATTAGTCTATGCCACAGCACCACAATTCTGCCAGCTATTTTGAAGCACCCCTGCTTGCCAGCTTGGATGGACTATGTTTCCATGGAAGAATTACTGTGATGTAATTCAATCAGCTCCAGCTCCTGACCAGTTCTCACTATCACCTATGAGATACTGGTCCTTTAAGTGAGATCTGTCTTCCTCTCAGTGCAAAGAAAACTGCTAGGAATGAGATGCTTTATTTGGGATTTGCAAATGGATACAACATGAAAGGAGGAGCAGCTGGCCCTGGCAGGCAGGCCTGGCAGTCCCTGGGTTACAGTGGATGTGATCCCCCATCCTCTGTGCTTACCCTGATGCGCTTTGCTCGCCTCATGTCATCTGCTGTCATGGTGCTCTGTGTGGGCACCGTGCTCCCCTCATGCTGCGGCTGGATGTTGAGCACGTGGTTTTCCTGCTGCTCCAGTGCTGCCTGAGGCTCTGGTGGCACCGGAGTCTGTTCCTGCTGCTCCAGCCCATTCAATGGGGCTTGTCCGGCCTCATCAAACTGCCCCTTGCTGGAAAAATGCAGCAAGTCCTGAAATCGCAAATCATACAACCAGTGATTATTCCCCCCACCCACTGAAAAACACTTTGATAATACTCAGCAGACAACAAGATTTGTACATATTTATTCACAAGCTATAAACAAAACAATGTAGTGTGTAGTGTCTATACTAACTCCTACTGCTAACTCCTGTGCTTTCAGCACATCACCTTCACCTACAGCAGCATCACTCAGAGAACCAGGGAGGCAGTGCTGCAGGTGGGTGACTCTCCATGGGGCATCCCTTTGTCTGACCAGCCACAGACAATCAGCATTATCCAGCTGTTAATAGCTGTCTTGGCTTGCAAACCAAGATGTAAGAGAAGTATGTATTCTATCCCCATCTGTTAACCCAGCTGGGGCAGTGTTCTTTATCTTTCCCACAGCCCATCCTCCCTCCAGGGGATATCTCCTGTTAATGGCCATTCAGTCCCAGGGCAGGGCTAATAAAATTCCATCATCCCATGGGGAGATGCTCCACCCAGGGGCAAGAGCCAAGCATTTCCTACCCAGATCAAAGGTGAGATTTGGAACAGCAGAGCAGCCTTTTCCCACTGGATCCCAGAGGAAAACCAGAGCCTTCCACATCATCCCTGGAGCTTTGGAGGAAAACTGCACCTTCTGCAGGAGCACTGCTCCACCAGAACCACATCTGTCACTGCAGGAGGATGCAGCCACCATGGAATGGGACTGCACCAACACCCTGACTGACTGACGGGGTGTCAAACTGTATTCTGACTGTCAGTGGTTTTTTTTTTTGGTTTTTTTTTTGGTATCACTGTATTTTTATTTAATTTCTTTTCCTAGTAAAGAACTGTTATTCCTATTCCCATATCTTTGCCTGAGAGCCCCTTAATTTCAAAATTATAATAATTTGGAGAGAGGGGGTTTACATTGTCCATTTCAAGACAGGTTTCTGCCTTTCTTAACAAACACCTGTCTTTCAAACCAAGACAATAGCCAAGAAGGCTCTTCTGCACTCAGGACTATTTCTGCTTTAACCTCTGCTTTAAAGTGACTAAGGTAGTCCCAGGAAAGGAGAGAATTTCCGTCTCACGGAAACTGTTGTTGCTTTGAAACACTGTGCGTCATTTTGCAGTGTCTTCTCTTTACTAACGAACTGTCTGGAGTGCTGAATTAGAGAGTGACAAACCAGGTGATCACACTGGGCACTATGTGTTTTTTTTATCCAGTTTCCAGCTCTGCACACATCACTTCCATGTATCATACAAAGCTGCTTTTCCTCCTCTTTTGCATTAGCATATAAGGGAGGTGTTGCGAGCAGGAAGCACGTGCCAAAAATCTGCATTCTCTCCCTGTAAGTTCCAACTCTTCTGGAATGGAATAATCTTCAATTATATGAAAAAACACACACAGATCCTTATCTGACACCACATAATGCCACTGAAGAAACTTAAAAGAACAAGCTAGGGAGCAGAGCACCAGAATTAATCTTGAATTATGTCAGCTGAAGGCTGATGCTGCCAAAGCACAAAAGTGGGTGTGGGAGAAGAAAACCAAGGAATGAGGCCCTTAAAGACCGTGAGTGCTTACCAGAAAGAGACCCTTAGTAAAAAATACATGACCTCAGTGTCCAGCTCAGGTGTGGGTGGCAAGTTTCCACCTTGCTTACACTCAGCTGTGCTCTCAGCATCCTGACTCTCCAGATGCCAGGCAGAACTCATGCCCAGCTTTAGCGAGGTGAGCAGACCTCCAACAGCTTGGGACATCACCCTGTCCCACTGTGCAGACACACATGTGCCAGCCCTGGGCCATGCTCCAAACTGGCAGGACATAAGCCACCTCCAGTCCAGAGGCCACTCACACAATGGACTGCACCATCTCCCCAGAGTAAAGGGTTTGGGTCTAGCATTAGGTTTATTTGTCTGAACGAGGCTGGCATGTGTCATGTCAGCCTGCAGAGAGGGTGAGCTTACCACTGCCTGCACCTAAAGCAGCATTTTGGGCATTGCAGCAGGAGTTCACAGGCAGAGTACACATTCCTCCCTCTGAGTCAGCATAGAGCCATGACCCAGTGAGGTACCAGAGGAAAATTACCAGATATTGGCTTTCAGCTAAGTCACAAACCAGGGCACTGATCCCTCCTGTCATTCTCATAAAAGGACTTAGTGGTAACCTAAGCATGGTCAGCATCAGAGAATTTAGCTGTTTACTTAAATGCATCATATTATGTCCTTGCAGAATGTAACCAATAGCTACACACAAAAGAACATTTTGCAATAAGCCTGCCTACAGGCAGCCTTTTGTTAATATTAAAACACCATAGAGAATCATATCTCAAACTTATTAAATTCCACCCCTAACAGTTGTAAGAGCAGGCTGATCTCACATTCCAGAAAGGAAAAATAGGAACCTAAATTCCTATTACAGTTTTACTGTCTAATTTACTTCTGGCAGGCTGCTAAAATGCTGTAAAAACCCACCTCACTGCTAAGTGCTTTGGAGTGAAACTTGCTGCAGAAATCCAAGTGATTTTACAGGTTTTATAGAAGGGAAGTACTGTGCTCTCCTAGCAGAGTATTCCAGCTAGAAACCAAGAATTACTCATCTGCACGTTCAAAGCACACCCTCCATTTGCACTGATGCCCCAATTCTTCTAGTCAAGAGTTTACATTCCATGTGCTATTTTTTCCCCCCCTCCATCTCCAAAAATATACCTGTGTCCCTTCTTCACACTTTTCACCATTTTCACTGGTTACTTCCATGCGCATGAATTTGGGAGGACGCCCAGGGCGTCTGCCAGGTCCAAATCTCCTCTTTCCTCGCCCACGACCTCGGCCTCTGGCTCTGCAGAATACATGAATGCTCCAGGTTAGACACAAAAAAGAAAGTATAAAATCAGTGAAAAATGCAAATAGATGTATCTCAGCATCCCTAGTCACCCATTCAACTCAGCAACAATGATGCAGCAAATAATAAAGCACAGTAAATAATATAAATTGAAGAAATTCTGGCAGCAAAACCAAAGGGTTTCTGGCTGGAATTTATTTAATCTTGTGCTTTACGAGAAACCAAGGTTCAGAACACATTAAAGCTTCTATCAGTAATCATGGGACCAAGAGGACTACTTGCTTCCATCCAGTCCTCTGCCACAGCAAGCCTCCCACTTTTAACACCCTAATGTATGGCGTGCTGGAAGCATTTTCAGCACGATGTAACAAGTACACACGGAAACCCCATTTAAAATCTGAAGCCCTAACATCCCTCCCCAAAAAGCACTCAGCCATTGATGTCAGGCACTAAACAGAAGGGAACAATTTTTTGTCAAAAAAGCAAAACAAAAACAGACTCGCTACATTTCAGGAGAACGAAGGCACCAATGCCTTCTGTTCTGTGACAGGTATTTGTAGATTCAGTTTTTAATAGGTCAGGATAAACTATCTTAGCAGGCCAATGAGGCACTAGAAGCCTTGTTTTCCAAGCTCTGTAGTTTCATATCTCTGAGAAACATAGTATTTCAATAACTGTGATACTGAAACATTACAATTATTTAAAGTCATTGTCAAAAAAAAAAAAAAAAAAAAAGGCAAAACAAAAAAACCTCACCAATTTCAACAGAGTATTTATTTCTCTCAAACTACTTCTTTCACAGAATCTCTTATACCACTCAGCTTCCTGTTGCCATGATTTTTCCTTCTGGTGCTGAGCTGATCTCTCCTGAGTTGGTTACTAAAATTTGCAGGACACAGCCCCTCCTTTCTGCATATTTGAGGAAGCACCACAGTGATTCACAAGTGAAGTTAAGGCTCAGTACCTGCTGAAGAAGTCCAGTTTCTCGTCATGGGAGTTGAGGTGCTGCTGGAGTTGCTCCGAGCTCATGAAACGCCGATTGCACTCGTAACATGGCCAGTTCTTTTCCTGCTCCCTGAGCACTATTGGAAATGTCAATAACACCATTTCACTCATCAATTAAACACCTATTTTTTTTGCCCCCAGCCCCTCTATCCTCTGTGGGACATATTTCTCCCCTGAAGGTTAGACAGACTGCAGAACACCCAGCCCTGCTCCACTGGTCTTTGCTTTTTTTGCCCTCTGCACTGTGCCATGACCATAGCTCATCACAGACACAGAAAGATCACTAGGGACGATTCCCATGGACTATCAACTCTGTTAGAAATTCAAGGGGATTCTGAAATTCACTCTTGTATGGAAGAGCCTACAGGATTGTGCCACTGGCTTAATTTAAGGGAGATCAAGGGAAATTTCTAAATCTAAAGCAGTCACACTTCAGTTCATGATACACAGTAGACACTGAGTATAAAAACAGACCTCTTTCTGGGAGGAACCAATCTAATGCCTCCCAGCAACTGAAGCAAAGGTTTAATTTAAAGTAATATTCTCATGAGAAGAGTTATTGGAAATAAGCCCCAATAACACAATCCAGATCTGGTTTAACTTTTCTCAACCTAGCAAAAATTTGGGAGCGCTATACAGGCCATACACTTGAAAGTAAGGAGTACAACTCGCAACCACCACCACACTGAAAGCAGAAGGTCCCAAGTTACCCTTCCTTTCCTCCTCAGTTATGTCATGGATCTTCTGGTTCACAAACTCAGCATAGGAGGCAGCATACCACACCTGCAGCAGGAGCACAAGGTAATAGGACACTTAGGTGGAGCCAAAACTAACGGAAATTTATTTGAAAATGGGTTTTAAGCAATACATTTACTTCATTTGCCTCAACCACTAACTCTTACTGCTCTTTTCATACTCAATAATAAAGTCTGGTAAGATCAGTGTGCTCCCACCGAGGAATGAAGGAGCTTTGCTCTGGAAGTATATCCATTTAGTTTTAAGGTTTAGTTTTCTAACATGAATGCTACTCTCACGCATGGCTACCAGTAGCTCTAAAGGAAATGAGATTAACCTCTTCAAACCCCATTACATGACTGTAAAGGAAGGATGTCAGCAGAGTACTGATACTTGTACCGAGAGGAATGGAAATGTTATTATCTTGGGGAATTTCCCATTTTTTTCCTGTTCTCCTTACATAGACAATAGGCAGCACCATCCACATAGAGTAATTTAAAATGCTTTTGAGCTCCTGAAGGATTGGAGCGATATAGTCCTGCTTCCCAAAAGAAAGATCTGCCAGGCACCAGCATGATGGACCCACTTTGTCATACAAGGAATTCAAGCCTTCAGCAAAGACAACCACAAGAGGCAGGAAGACAAAGTTTATTAAAGCCTAAAAGCAGATGCTCACATTTAGCTGAGAATTCTTCCATCATTTCATCTGTTTGATGAAAAAGAATGGATTTTAGAAGAGACTTCTCAAAGAACACATCAACAGATTTTCAGCATGAAAAGCTCACACAAGTTTGAACTTGCAGTGGGCCACAGGCAGAGGTGTGTAGGATTTCAAGGACTCTCTAGCAGGTGTGTCACTCTGCAGGAATCTCACCAGCTGGAGAAAGACAAAAACCTGGAGCTCCTGGACTACACACCTGGCAGGCAAATTGGAACTTCCCAGCTTCAACTACTTCAATCTCTGGACAAAATGCACGTGAATGCTCTACATCCACTTGGGGAGGAAATCACATTACTAAGCCTTTCATTTAGCAAACCATCTGACCCCAAAAGACACTACTAACACAAAGTAAGAAAAATTATGTTCCCACAGGGAGGTCTGTACAGATTTAAAGTCTGATTTCAAATAGTTTTAAAAACTATTGAGAAAATGATGTTTGAATACACTTAAAAGATTTGTAAGATTTATAGTAATTCAGCTTAAAACAAAAAACAAGGACTGATTGCAGATAGTCCTGCTCTTAAAGGGTATTAAGTAGGCTTTTGCCCTGATTTAGTAAGTACACTTACTATTGTTGAAATCTACATGCAGGAAGAGATTTGAAGAACAACAAAATTTCCCGATATCAATATTTTTGGTCCCTCCCCCAGTGCCCCAAAAAATGTTGAAAATTAAGGCCATCTCAGCCAACCACACTGCCTTGAACTCAATGTAATCAAGAAATTTTTAGAGGGAAGAAAAAGCAAACCACAGGAAAATCACAATATTCTTTATCATTTTTCACATGCAAAGTTTCAAAAGCTCCAGGAAAGCCAGGTAAAAGAACAGACCATGTTCACTTAAGGCACCAGAAAACAAGCCAGGAACACACAGGGCTAACTGGCAAGGGCATCCAGAATTAAAAAAAATATGACTGCTGCAATAAAAATTAGATTTTATCAGCAAAATATATGCTGTGTAAAGCACGATAGGGAGAGAAATAATTTACATATTTTTATTTTAAATTTCCTCATGAGCCAAAGCTCATCAAAATACCTATGTTGTTGACTAACGACTTACTGACTTCAGTGACATTCAATTCAGGCCATCAGAGGAAAAAAGCCCTAAAACTATTCACAGCAGCAATTTCTGGCACTTATTAGGCAGCAACTTTTGAGGAATTTTAATCAGTAGAAAAAGAGAATCCTGACACACAAGCAATGCCATACCTTGAGTTCCTGCTTGGGCTCCACGTTTTTAATGGTGGTGTAATAAATGTGGTGGCCATACTGATAGGCCACCAGGTTCTGCTCCAGGTGGTTTTGAGCTGGACGCACAAACATCATCCAGTTACACAGAGCCTCACTGGAAAGTTCAAACCACAGGTCCTCTTGCAAGTCTCTGTCTTTTCTGTCACCCTTATCAAGAGAAACCTGTAGCAAAATCCAATTACATGTGACTGTAACTGCCTGGCAGAACATTCAAAAGAATTTGAGTTACTCGGAAAACTAATGTGCCCATGTAACTGTTACATTAGGGGAGCAATGAAGGCATGGCTAATTTTCTCTCTTTACTAACATGGATCCAGAAATGGGCAGAAAAAATATTTAGCAACAGGTAAAGATTAACTAGGGAGGCACAATGGATCCTTGCAAGGCTTTCAGGGACAAGAATCATTCATTAAAGGGGTCAGGCACAGTATGAACATGTGACTGTGACAAATGACACACAAGTAGCTGTAGCTTTAATAGGCTACAGAAACATCTATCAGAAGTTTCTAACTGGCAGACCCACTTTTCCTTTCATTTCTTGACTCATGACATTGCCTCAAGCAGGAAGCAGCACTTCTTTAGCTGAACTTCTCTTGGTTGCTGAATCTGCCTGTGGTCACAACTTGCTTGTCAGACACTGACCATCAGAGCCCTCCTAAGACTGTGGATATAAACTCCAACGAATAAAGGACCAATTTTTTATAGTGAAACCAGTAAATAAATGGATACAAGTCACTCAAATCCATTTTACCACATGCCAATTACTTGGCAAGAGGGAGGGAATAAAAATATCTCCTCTCCCTACATCTTATGAACAGAAAGGTAAGAAAAATATTTTGAACTGAGGTTACAACAAAAGAATGGCTGCAGAACATCCTCAGAAGGGGCTGCTGTTTCAATGTCCAGATGCTGCTTCAGCTCACGTGAGAGTGATTCACAGCCTTCCATGTCATGAATCGATATATACATATATATCCTACCACCATTATGCCATAACATTCACCAGGATTAGTGCGCCACCCTGAGTAACAGCAGATTTGAAGCCAAAGCAATCTGGGTATTTCTTAATTACATTCAGAGATGGAAGTAACAAAATATCTTTAGTGAATTAATCAAGGTAGAGTGACAAATTAATGTAAATCAAAGCTTAGGTACAAATCGATTCCCCCTTTTCTCACCCTTACCTTCAAATGGATGTAGCAGTCTTTGAGCTCAGTCTGTCTGACCAGGGGTCCTTCCACAGGCCCAAACTGTGTACGCTTTGGGATACGCCTTTTGGAGAACACACCTCCCAAAAACCTGTCTATATAGAGCACCAGGGGAAGGCTGGCCCTTGCCCTGGTCAGCACAGGCCGATTTGGGATGGGATGCAAAGGTCCGTGTTTTGGACACACTGAGGGATGTGCGTTATTACACTCCTCACACCCTGCAACACAAAGGCAGAGAGGATGTGACTTTCAGGCAGACACACATCAGCTCAGAGACAGCCTTATCTCTAAACATCTCTGGCTCAGCTGTGGGAACACTTATGCCAATAGTCTGCCTACATTTTAAAATATTAGACAGGCCAGTGTCCAGCAAAATAGGAACAAAGCAGCTTGGAGACTTCACTAAGGACAGAATTTTGTCTTTTCAGTAAAGCAGCCCAATTGAGTTTACATTTCTGGGAATAAAGACTCACATTTACTCATTACTGCTAACATCTGAATGGTTTTTGCCTCTCTTAACTAAAGGGCTGATGGAGAGGGATTAAAAAACCAGGGGGCAGGTAGTACACTATATATTACTGCACATGCTTACACAAATCATTGGGATCAAAGGGACGAGGTGGATCTGGATCCCATTCATCCATGTCAGTGTCTTCCCCATCTTCATCCTCATCTTCATCTTCATCATCTTCCTCTTTTGTTTCTATCCTTTCCATTTGATTCTGCAGAGGTGCTAAAGGATCAGAACCATCCACAGCCTCCATGGGAGGTAACACCTGGTTATGCACCGGTAATGATGCCTGAGGAGAGAATTCACAAACAATTCAAGCTGATTAATGAAGAAAGCCACAAGGAAAAGCAACGAAGGTCCTTGCTAGTCTACCCTTCCTGCTGCCTCTGGTAATGGAGACGAGGACAAGGGAAGGTGCTAAATAACTGCTAAGGGATGTTTTGCATGGCTCACTGCTACTGATACCCTCACTCAAAACACCTGTATTACTCCCTGGCTCTACCCTGCCAAGGACTCAGTTCTCAGAAGAAACTGAACTCGGAGGAAGTACTGGATCCTTGCAGAAAGTTTAAAACGAAGCTCAGGCTCTGTGGATATTACCTAGAGCCAAAAGCTGCATTTTAACTTCTTTTGTACAAGTGAGAGAATCCTGAACTTTGGCACATGATCTTCTCCTTACAATCCAACAAAACCAATCTCTAGAATACAAAGGCAGAGGTCAATAAGGGGTGAGGTAACATGGAGACTAGATATAAACAATGGGACATGAAGAACAGTTGAGGTCATTGCATTCTTCCACTAACTTTCAAGTTTAGCCCTTTCCTTCCTTAAAAGAACCACAACATTTGAAGTTTGGCAAATATTCCATCAGCCACACAGATTTCTCAGGTAGAGAACAAGAAATACTACACCCAGCAGAGCTGTTTGAAAACAATGGCAAATAAATCCAGTGGATGTTGCTGTGACAGTCAGCACTACACTTTCTGTTAACTTCACTTTACAGCACTGAAAGAATTTTAAGGTGGCTGCTCCTTTAATATACAAGTTCCTCCGTATATTAAATACATGATCTCCTAAGCCCCCTCACATTCCATGGTGAGACTATGGAAGATGGTACAAATCTGCACAAGAGCTTTCTCACATTTCCTCCCGGATCACTCAGCCACATTTCATCCCCAGAGATGATGGAGCAATGGAATCAGTGCACTTGTACATGGAAAAGGAAAGGGTGCCTGGCAACTTACTCTATCTGCTTGTGGCCCCTGCTCCAGAGCCACTGGCTGGGGGGGGTCAGCAACGCTGCCGAGCACGGACAGGTTGGTGGGATTCATGCTCTGAGCAGCAGCAGGCAAGAGCACAGTTACCTAAAATCACAGGCACTCATTTTAGCACTGCAGCATTCGCATCAGTCACTTAACACACGGGCAGGGCCCAGCATGCACAGCTCCCTTGAGCCCTGCACTCACTCAAAAACTGCGGCATTCCTGTGATTTTTGGGGTTCAAATAGGGATGACGGGCTTGGACAGAACCTGCAGCTCCTGGGACAAAGGGAAAGGCTTCAAATCTGTAGACTTTGCAAATTGTGAATTACATATTATACATTTTTAAATTAAGGTCCTACCCGACCTGGGCTCAAATTGCATTAAAAACAGATGTTAGGAGCTCTTTAGCTCTTGGCAAAACCAGTGATTTGGGGTCTCTTTTCCTCTATGCCCAAATTTACTTTCGTTTTCAAGGGAAAAGGTAGAAAAGGACTAAGAAACATTTCCTCTTTTTCTGACTTTTTTTTTCCTCAAGCACACCCTGCCAATGGCTGAGGGGTTGGAAATACATAAGTTTTAAGGTCCCTTCCAATCCAAATTATCCAGTGATTCTATGATCCAGGATCCATTTAAAAAAAAAAAAAAAAAAATCAAGGTTGTGTATTGACCTCATGAGAAGACCAAGCTCTCAAACAAGAGGATCCCAACAATTATTTTTCTTTACATTTGGTCACACTACACGTTTTGTTTAGATACTCATTTTTTTGTGCTCTAACAACCAAATTAATGCATAGTACCACACTGTTCTCATCCATTCAGCAATAAAACAAAGCACAACTAAGACCCTAGGAATCACCTTTCCTGCTTATCTATACAGGAATTTGCACCACTAGTCCACTTGACTTTTCATCCTTCTCTACAGCTGACATCATGTGGCTTCTAGTTTGTGCCTCTGACTGTTAAGCAGCCTTAATGCTAAAATCCAAGCTCTTGCCTCTCTGCAGAGTGCTTCATAAATACCAGATAAAACTGAGAACAGCGAATTGGGCCAGTAGTGAGGGAGCAGACAACAAAATCCATAACATAAGCGCTTGATCTTAGAACTCCAAACCAGTTGCTTTGTTTAAAGAAGTATTAAGAATTATTTATGAAATTCCTGAAAAACAACAGCAAAAAGACTTCAAGGAATGGTGTGAAGGTGAGGAGGAAACCACCATGCCACAGTGGTTTTGACACTTCTGATGCCAAGTGACAGCAGAAGAGGCATCGTTATTCTGCCAGTGTGCCAGCAAGGAGAGGGTCACACACACTTGGATCTATTTGTACCCTCTATTAGCATTGCCTACTACTAATCACACCAAACATACCCTTACTTGCACTTCCATGTCAGGAACTGCATGGATTATGGACATTATTCTTATAAACCTCTCACTTTTTTTCTACAATAAAGTTTCTTCTGAAAGACAAGAGGAGCTTTAATTATTATTTTATCATTAGTTGTCAGTTCAGGGATGTCCCACATAAAATACTGATGTAAAAACAGCTGAAAAGGCAGGAGTTGATATAATGAGGGATTAACCGTTCACCAAAAAATTAATACATGTGTTAGGACTGCTGTCAGACAGTGTTGGAATGGAGGCCAGGCTGAGGACACACAGACAGATGCTTCTGGGATAATAACAGCAGATCACCTCTATTGTCACTGCTATCTGCACTACACACAAGTAATCTCTATTTTTAATTAATCATATATTTGTTAAATGAGCTTTAAGACAATTAAACAGGAATTTCTGGCTTCTAAATGCAGGGAAATTGATGGAGCAAAAAATTCCAGAACAAAACTCCAGAGAAAGAGAAGAATGACAAGACAGGTAACACCTGTATTGTGTCGGTCATGGCTTCTCATCTGTGTCTCAACAATTTAGAAGGTCTTTTAGCAAGAAAACTATTTTCAGCACACATTCAATCCCTCACTCTGCCTGAAGACTGTCAATAAACACACATTTTAATGATGGCTTTGGTGATGATTTGGCTCTAACACATCCATTCACACACGTCACTGAAGTCTCACCAAGCAGTAATGATTTTAAGTCTATGACAAGCAGAGAATTCCAACCAGAGATCTGAAAGCACCTGTCTACAGCTGATCTGACCTGTCTGACTGCACAGTGCAGTCCCCAAAGACAACAGTAAGAGCTAGCAACAAAACTTCCCTGTCCATGATGGATGTAAAAACAATAAGGAAAAATCATCATAATATTATAAACACAGGTTGCAGTTTTACTCTCTGCCCAGCACACCCGATAAGGGAGCCAATCACTGAGCTTCTTCAGGTTCTGCACTTAATTTCCTGTGACCTTTCTAGTAAACCCGGAATTTAATCCAATTTTTCTATCTCTCGAGAGCCCTTTGGGGACTTAAAGGCATTTAGACCAGAAGCTGTACGAGGACATAAAAAGGTTGAAAACCCAGCCTTTCCAAAATGGCACATTCAGATGACATCAGCCATATCTGCTGCAGGGACTCTGTCAAAAGACTTTTCACACTATCATGCAATAGATTAGAATTCGTGTTGAATACGAATTACAGAGAATAAACCCAAAATCATTCTTAACTTTTATTGTCATTCATGCTCAAGCTGGCCATTGGTCTTGATCAGGGTGACAGCACAAGATTGTCACTGGACAACTTCAGAGACAGCCCACTACCCTCCATCACCACATGAATGTCCCTTTACCGTCCCTAACTGTTCCCTCACAGTTTTGGGCCCACAATGAATAATATCTCTTCCTTACCTGCTGGGTGGTAGCATCCTGTTGGACGTAAGCCACTTGGGATGGATCTGTAAACAGAGTCTAGACAAAGTGAAAAAGGCTTATCAAACCAGCCCCTGGGGGTTTTTACTCCCAACTCACACAAGTTACCCTGCCACCATGAAACAACCCACATTTGAGCCTTTGTCAGCTTCTAAGCTGCCTGTTATCACAGCAAATTCAACTTACCCAAGTAGACCTACACACACAGCAATTAAAAATTAGGTAACACTCCATAAAGACTTAAATATATTTATGTGGTACTTTGCATCTGTACAGCTAAAGTGTTTCACGGGGTTTATTTTATTTACCAAAACCACTTTGTCAATTGTTGATTTGATAAAATCTACAGGATGAAATTCAATAGCTCTATTTATGCCCTTAATATGCAACACTTAAGGGCATAGCTTAAGGATAACACTTAAAAGATAGAAGGTTACTGTGAGCTTTTTCTTTCTGAAAATTCACAAGACTGCTGCATGCTTTCTTTTGAGGAACTATCATGCACATCCTATATGGGACTATGACATGGAAAGGATGTTGTTTAATTTCACAGAAGTCATGCCAACTTCAATATTCTGCAAGAACAGCCCTGACAGAAAAATAAGGCTAAGGACTGACTGAGCCTAGCCTTGCTTAGCCAAAACTTGAAACCTCTGACCTTGTAGCAGCCCAGCTACAACAAAATAAAGCATGGTGTAATACAAATTCCTTTAGCATTGTGATAATTTCATCTTAGATGCAGAAGAGCGTCAGAATACTACACATCTTTTGACACAGTGACAGCATTCAGAGCTTTGGACTTAGTTGGCCAGTAACTTCCTGGGAGATATCCTCTCAGGACATCCCTCCACATAGAAGCTGGTTTTCTGGGACAGCTGAGAGCTGCACAAGACATTACTGACAGCATAATGAGGGTGTCAGGTACGTGCACTTGGCAGCACAGCTAATCTGCCCTGTCAGCAAAGATATCATAAAACACTCTCGACAAAGCAAGCCTGTTCCTTTTTAATCTGTCCACACAGAGGCAGAGATGCATAGCATATTGATCCCATATAAACATGTGCTGCAAGGAAATAAAGGCCATTTGAGATGATTATGCAGAAGAAAAAGAACATAAAAGGTCTATATAAAATCAGCAACTCTGCAGAGACTACAGAATTACGTTGAATAAACAGAGATGCTCTGCAAAAAGACACAACTGTTATTGTAACTATCAGTTATGACAAGTGCACTACACAAAACAAAGACTCTTCCAAAAGGAAGATGGTTCTTAGCTTTTTATTGAATACAAGAGGAAAAATTTCTGGTGAGATTATCCTTTTTCTGGAAAACGCCTTTGAGTAAATTATAATCTCATACACCTTCAGTGAAGTAACTAGCATTTCATAATTCATAGCCTCACCATCCTTTGATAAGCAGATTTGCACATCAGACAAATGAACAGCATGAAGTCCCTGCTCAGCACTGGGCAGAGAAAACTGCCGAGAGCGACTGCCTGCTATTTTCCAGTCACACCACTTGGCTGGTAACTGGCTTTCATCCCAAACAAGACTGTTGTGTTTTCTAAGTGCCAAAACAAGGGTGGGCTCAGAACCACACGTGCCTGCGTAGCTTCCACGGGGTGGATGTAAACGAGGGTGTGCTCCGAGGTGTCCACAGAGGTGTAGGAGGTGCCATCAGCCGCGTAGACCACCTGCTGTGCAGGGCCCCGCTCCTGCTCGTCACTGTACATGATCTGGGCCACTGCCCCCCCCTCGGGGACAAAGTGCACCTGGGGAACAAACAGATCCTGAGCTTGCACCAACGTAGGCCAGTGGGACACAGCACCAGAGTCACGGGGTGCCTTGGGAAGCAGAGAGAACTTATGTCCCAACTAATCTGAATGCAGTGAAAAACACGTTTCAAATCTCACTCAATCATTCTACCAATAGAAATCTGAACACAACTCCCATCAGTCTCTGGTTTTACTCTGCATTGCAGCTCAAGATGTAATTGCTACAAAGGGCACCCACCCATACTTAGTTCTTGTATACTTCGAAAATTTTAAGGGAACAAGCTCATATTTGAACTGATGTATCTGTTAAATTTATTGGAATATTGTTTCCCTTTATGCTCATCCCTTCCAGGATTTATGATAATGACTTCATTCATTCATTAGACTAGTTCTGCAGTTGGAGGTAATTTTTGCTTCTGATGAGGCTAACAGAACTTATTAACTCTCATACTCCTCAAGTTATAGTATTGCAGTTCTCAGAGGCAGCTGAAGGGCATATTAGACTGGTTCTCTGTAGTATGTATGTGCAGCATCAGCAGAAAATTCAAATATTTAAACACACAAACCCATACCTGAAAACATTAGGCACAGATTCCAAGGACTACTGGAAAAAGTTATGTTTAGGGCAGCACTTTAAATCAAAATAAGTCGATTTTACCAGAACATTATGTTCATAACTGATGATCAGAGGCCTATATTAAATGAGCCAGAATACTGAATTCCAGTGAAAACAGGAACATGTTTAGCTTTTTCCATCCTTTATATGCTGAAAAGCATTTTCAGTGTATGGGAAAAACAGGACAGTGAGCAGGAAACCTAGTTTGAGTACAAGTACTCAGTCACATAAAATGATGCCACAGTTACATATTTTATTTTGTTTCACTTTTTAGCTTATGCTTCAGAAGACACCTGGTACTCCCCCATGGATGCTCAGTGCTGATTATTTACAATAAATCCTTTCACAAACACTACAATTTCACATTTGAAGAGCACTCTGCAAATACTCATTAAGCCTTAGAACTGCCGAGTGCAAACAGCAGCATGGTTATTCAACTGCAGAGAGAAGGGAACACAGGCCATTGAAAATTGCCTTTCTTTGCAAATTTCAAAGCTGGAAATTACTAAGAGAGGAATAATTTCTCAGCTTGTGGGTCAAATACCACACAGCACCCTTTTTCTACAATACTTAACAGAGTAAATCAATTTACAGAATTCTAGAAATTCCCAGCTGCATTGTCTCAGAGATAGAGGGACAAACTGCATACAGCAGAACCTGACTGCATTAGTCGCTTACAACTGACATTTCTCCCTCACTACTCAGATGTCTGGCTGGAAAAAATTGCTCATATTACTTTCCCCAAGGTCCACCCACAATTCCAACTGATTCGAATGATGCCATCAAAAGCAACCACCACAGAGCACAGATTTTGTTCATGTTCATTACTCTGAACACCCTTTACTCTCCCATATGGTTATAAATATATTTGGACACTTAAACTTCCACAGCCACTGCCTGACTTTGTTCATCTCATTTCAGAGCTCTGTATCTTCACTGCTGCCGTTTGCACAGCTCAATTTCTGAAGCTTTAACCCCAAATCACCACAGAAACGTTTGTATTTCTGCTCAAATGAAAGCTGAGCTTCTAGACTCTAAATCAGGGTCAAACAGGAACTAACGCTCCCCACCAATTCCAATCCAGCCTGATCAGAGGCAGAGCTCTGGCTAATCACCTGAGCCGTGTTCTGTTCCTGTCCTGCAGACTCAGTCCACACCTGAGGACTTTCCTCTTTCAAGTCCATCTCCTCCCTGCCTGGGTGCTCCATGAGGAGAAAGATCTACTGGAGGAATGTCTGGATGAAGGGATTCATCTGTTCATTGTGTTTCTGCTTCGAGAAGACAAGGTGATCTTCAGCAACATGGCTGTAAAACAAACCAGAGAACAGAGACATTAAAACCAGCATGACACAGAGCTATGAGGGATTTATTATCAGCTACCACACTTCAGTAACACAGAGTAAAGCAAGTTTGGCTTTACAAACACTTCCTACAAGACCCAAACACCTTAAGTTATGGGAATAAGGGAACAAATCTCACTGAGCATGGTCAAGTCCTGCTGTTCACCACTTTCCATGTCCAATTAAGGAGGAAACAAATCAACCACTGCACTAATTGCACTGAAAGATCACACTAATTTCTTCCTGCATGTCTTTCCTTGGCCTCAGGCCATCTACACCACCTTCTCCTCATTATCCTTTTGGCACCTAAAGGTCAGAAATCAGTAAATAATTCAAAGAATGGACCTGAGGTTTCCAACAAGGAAACAACTATGCAGAGAGATGCATCACCAGTTCCTCAGTTTGCCTCAATGAGGTTTTGTTTGAGCACCAACTGGTTTTCCATGTACAGACACATTTGACCTTGGACAAATCCCCAGTCCCAGGTTAGTACAGCGTTACAATAGCCAACTACTAAAGGAACAATGAAACTTAAACTCTCAAAGATCCTGACAAACTGCTTCCAAGCTTGGTTTTATTCGCCTCTTGCAATTTTATTGGGGCCTCTCAATCTGCCAGTGCAATCCCAGAAGGGTAATTTACAGCTCTGGTGATTGGTTTAGTTGGTGGTTCAGCACCTTCCCAATCCTTCATCTCTAATGTCATATAAAATCACAGGCCAGGAACTAGCATTAGGCTGAGCCCATTTCATTTCTCAGCTACTCCAATTAACTTTATTTTATATCCAGTGCCTTGCTGGGCTGATCCAATGCCAGTACCCATCTGTGCATCAGGAAGGAAGCAGAGGGATCCTTGCTGATTCTTTCATTCATTTACATTTTAAATGCAAATTATTTTAGTCATAATTTATCCTTATAAATGCTAGCTTGTCATTGACAAACTGAAAAATAGATAAGGAGAGGTAAAAAAAGCAGCAGGCACTTTCTGTCTCCTCCTAATTTTGCCAGCAAGGACTAAGCTGTGCAGACCTGAGCACTGATTGTTCCACTGGGCCTGGCAAGCACGGATAGATCACAAGGGCAGGGAAGTCTCAGGCTAACGTCACTGAACTGTGTGGTAGAGCAAAAAAAATCATATTACTTACATAAAGACAAAGAAAAAAACAGTGGGAAAGATATTTCTGGGCATTGCTAGACACCAAGTCATGCTGTTACTAATGACTGGCATTAACACTTGCTGTCTCATGCTGAGCAACCCAGCACACGTGGGGCCCCCAAGAGCAGACACTGAGGAACTCTTCTATCCAAACATCTCTAGTTATGGGAATATAGGGACAGAAAGCTCATCTCTATTAATATTGCTTGATGCAAAACATCCCCAAAAGCACTTAAGAGAAAAATTAAAATTAAATTCATGTACCAGTATTCAATGCCTGAGCTTAGCATGAACAAATTACCTGCAGCAAACATTTAGGAGTGATAAACACCAGCCTTGCTCTCTCATTCACTGACTTCCTTCACTCATTTTATCAGGTATATGTTCTTTATTCAGAATATATAACTATATACATACATCAGGTATACAATCACCTCTATCCATGCGAAACATGACAGCATTTATGTCAGTAACACACTGTGAACAACTTCTTTGCAAAATTTAATACTTATCCTGTTGATATTCTTTAGCTGGCTTATCCACAACAACTCTTTTCCTAGACTGCCATTACTAATCAAGAGCCAATTCAGGTAATTGCACTAACAGTAGCCAGAAGTTTAATCAAGTACCTAACTGCTTAGAAAACGAAAAATAAAAACAAACATTAGAGGTTTCCATTTGGGGTGGTTTGATTAAAAAAAATAATTACCCTGTTAAAAAGAATGCAATTACATTAACTACTAATTGAATTAAGGGAAAGGCACAGTTCTGGCTAACTCCACATGGTGCAACAAGTAGCAGAAATTTTGGCTGACCTTCCCCACCAGCACTGAAGGTCTGAAGGAAGATGCTGACTCACTCCTACAGAGTCATTTTGGCACAGATAACTTACAACTTGAGTACAAAGAAGACTGAAGGGTTCGGGTAGGGCCTTTAAAAGACAAAACTGGGTATTAGGATTAAAAGAAGTTCCATAAAGTTGAAAAGGAAAGCAGAAGACGGTCATTTTGTGATTCTGAAAGTTAGCACTAACTTAAAATCTTGGGGAGGGGAAAAAAAGCAAGAGAGTGGCTCAGTGCTGTGGAGTCTATAAATAGTCCAGTTATTGCTGTTCTTGACAGAAATGAAAATAATAAACAGCTCGGCCCAGCCAACCGTGCAGCAATAAGGGACAATAGTAGGAACTGCAGGATTTGCTGATGCTTTCAACTTCTGTACTTCCAAATTCATCCTAGGATATGCCTCTGGTATGCATTTCCTCAGTAAATTTCCTCATGATTACGTCTGTAATCATGAAAACACACTTTCCCTGGAAAATGGAATAATGTAAAGCACATTTCCCTGTAATAATAGATGTGCTGAGAGCAAAGACAATGCAGGAGGAGACAGGCCACATCCCAGAGAGGTCCCAGGGATGAGCAGTAAAGAAGGTAGGAGGCAGGAGCAAGTGTTGAAATTCACCTGTGAAACAAGCCCTGCAGTCAAGGCCAGGAGCTGCAAAAATCTTATCCAAAACCACTGACAGTAGAACTGCCACAAAACACCAACACCTGAGCAAGTTTTCTGACGCTAATGACAGGAAGACCAAGCTAACTTTGCTCACTGGTCCTCAACTTTGCTCACTGGTCCTCCATAGGGTGCTGCTCCTCATTAATCCTGCACAATCGTATTTCCTTCCCTAGATCCTGCTCTCAATACCCATTACAGCCCTGACACTGATAGCCACAGTGTCTTGAAATTTTAATAATTTCCCTGTGGTCTTCTCTCAGCTTCGGTAGTTCTTTAGCAGAAAAAAATGTGAAACTTTAGACATAAGCATTGCCAAACCACTGGCATGCAAGGAGGACTCTCTGCTTGCTCTCCACAATGTTTGCCCATGGATTATCCTTTGCAACTGTTGATTTTTCTCACCATATTGAACACATCTGATATTTTCAGGCAAGCTAAATAAACACCAAGACATGCACCTCAAAGGGAAGCTCTGTTATGTCCAAGTGATTACCATAAAAATCTGTGCAACAGAAATTGAAACTCAATTGCAGAAATCCTAAAAGAAAAAAGGATAATTAAAAATAAAAGGCATTGGGAAAGGATAAACTCAGTTTTTTCCTCAGTGTGAAGAAAGTAGGCTACATTTTGTAATAAAAATCCATGTAGAGGTTTAGTAAAACAGTAATCCAAATAGCTTGCTTAAACTTACGTTAAATTTACACGTTATGTTTGTCACAACTATATTGTCTCCACTATAAAATATAAGAGGTCTGGCTCAAATATTATTCAATATACCATCTTTTTTTTTTTTTTCTTTTGTATGCTCATAACAAGTACTTCAGTAACTTGAAGATGATGAAATTTCACTGTTCTGGAAGTTGAAAGATTAGTTAATTATGACATATCACCCAATAGTCACCAGCACCCCAATGCTTTCATGCAACACAATGAGCATCACAAACATGAGCAAGAAGCAATGCCAATGGGAGATGTTAATGCGTTTACAGTAACTGCAGACACAGCATTTTCCTCCCCAAATAACAGGCATGCCTCACCCTGTCCGTGCCGAGTGATGACACAAGCTGAAGAGTACAAATATAGTCCAGTACCACTCCAGTATGGCAGTGCTGAAGCAGTGACTGTCTGTCACTATACATTGTGCAAATCGCAACACAAAATAGTCCAAAAACCAGCACAGCTCCTGTGACTTTGAAATATCTCCTTTAGCGGAACATTAGCTCATTCTGAGCTGTGCAAGTAAATTAACCATCCCTTCAGAACAACACAGGTTTGTCTCAGAACACCATTCACATTCACCTTCCTTTTCTCAACACCTTCTGGGACCTACTGCTGCCACAGACCAAGAGCCATCTCTCTTTAGTTTTTGTATTTTACATCCATTGCAGAAAATGTCATTAATGACAAAACTTCTCTGCTGCTCCTGATACCTGGAAAGCACCTCAGTGTCATTGTCTGACAGTTCTTTTTTTTTAAGGAAAAAAAAAAAAAAAAAAATCTTACTTAAAACCTCCTTTTGACCTCTGCGACACTCTCCAACTCCTCCCTCCCATTCCTGTGGGATGGTGTTTCCTCTGGAGCTGTGTTATTAAATCAGCAGCTTCCCTGTGCACTGCATTCAGCTCCAGAGGATAGGAAAGCACTTCTCAGAGGGGCCTATCCACTCACTGCCTATCCAACAGCAATGTCCTTGTTAACTTTGCTGTCTTAGCATTAGACACCCTGAGTCATCACAGCTCCAAGTGTGGCCCATCACAGATGCATCCATGATCCCCCCACAAACACTCAGGAGCGAATGGTGCTGTAAGAGAAAACCACTTACAGCAAAGTCACTGCTGGTTTGTGCTTGGTGTCTAAGCGTTTTTAAACACGAGTTAAACCCAGTGAACTCACCTAGGGCTTCAAAGGCAAGTTCTGAAAGTCAGAAAAAAGCACCACCAAAAAAAAATTAAAATCAACAATAACCATATTTTCTTGGGAAACCTGCTATTAAAGAATGACAATTTCTTTCAATGCTGTGATGACACAAGAAAACACACAGACAGAATCTCTGGGGACATCATCTGCAGCAACCTCTGCGAGGCTCACTAAAAGCATTCTGTTGAAAAATCCAAGCCAGTGGCTACCAAACTCATTTTTGTCCCTTCTTCAGGATGATAAAGAGGGAATATTAAAGCTGAGCAATGGGAAAAGACCACTTCCCTGCTCAGAGAGCAATAAAGCCACTCACTACCTCAAACGAGAACCCACTTTGCAATAATGGTGCATAAACCAGCTAATGTGATTTACTCCCCAGTGTAAAAGAGCCTTGCCATAGCCTGAGGTTCCCTGCAGCAGTAACAGCAGGGACTGTTGGCTTAATCCTCCCACGACTCAGCTCACTGACAACAGTGTGTTACCCCAGCCATGTGCAAGTGCAGTAAGATTGGTACAAAAGGGGTTTTACAACTCTGAGTCTTCCTCCAGCTTTTAATATGAAAATGATTTATTATGCTCAAAAGGAACATCACATGTGCCTGCAAAAAGCTTTATCCCACACTTAAAGTTAATTATCCCACTTTGCCTAGAAGGCAGAGCCAGTGCATTTCCTGAGATCTTTTAGTACGAACATGCTTTCATCAGAGCAAGAAGGTTTCTAACCTCATCGAGGACTGAGTCAGGACTGTCATCACCTCCTCTGCATTCCCATCCATCACAGGCACATACTGTTTCAAGGAACTCTGGACCTGGTGCATTTTGTGTGAATGTTATCAATCAGGTCATGTAAAACCACAATATTTATGTTTTACTGGTAAGTTAAAAATGGAAATCATTCTAGGGCTGGGACAGCAAGAATTACTTATTTCCACAAAGGGAAAAATAGCTTCAATTAATTTTGTCGTATAATTAATAGAGGAGCTCAGCCAAACACCAACTCACTCTTTACTGTCATTGTGCATAACGAATCTATGTATATCCATATCCTTATGGCACATCCACCACCAAAGCAACAAGCTGGAAGAGATCTCTTAGACCAAGGCCAGTCCTCTGCTGCTGCACCCATCATATGTTACAGGCCTTATCCTAAAGAGACAGTGCCCAGGCACTGAAGGTGACAGTACAACAGTCAGACATAACTACCCTCTCACAACTTATCTGAACTTAGCTGAAAATCCATTTCTACTACAGAATACAGGAGAGAATCCAGCCTGAGCACAGGTTAACATCCTCCTAGGGACTACCTAGGCTGGGTTTAGACACCTATTCAGAGATGCTCCAAGGACATCTCTCTTGAGACCTAATTCTTGAATAATAAAATATTTTTCACATTGTCCTCTCTCTCAATGGGCAAAGACTCAACTTCATTACTTTCTACATATGCAAATCTCTTTAGTCACGTCTCTTACCATTTGCTCAACATCTACATATTCACTCCCACAACCGACTTCCTCCCACTCTCAGCTTCCTTAATCTATGGCCACGTTCCTCATGTTGTTGTCGTCCCAGTGTTTCATCCTCTGAGGTCCCTGTGATATCACGGGCTGTTGAATCACATGCTGCAGCTCTTGGGCTCCAGCTGCTCAAGGCAGTGACTCTGCCTTCCTAAAGGATTTGGTTTATAAATCACAGAGAGAGAATCTGATAAAGCAAGGAAGCAAGGAACACATGCATTTAATGTACAGGATGACACAAAAGGAAAATAAATGTCTCTATCAGTGTCTTCCACAGTCCTGCCCACACAACCATCAAGATGGCTCTTTTAGGGGTTACTGCAAGAAAACAAACCATTCCCCTCCAGCTTCTTCCTGACAATTTTTTGTCTCCCATCCCTTCTCCTCCTCCAGTAAACTCTTCCCAGAAGAACTGTCAGTTGGAGGGGATTCTTCCCCTCCTATGTGTGGGTGACTGCTTCCTCTCTCCCATCCTCCTGCACCTTTCCTCTGAATTTACATCACCTGTCGTAAAATTCAAAAAAACAAAACTACCTTGTTTCTGCACATACCTGAGATGGCTCCTTCAGAATAGCTGCTACTCTGCACTACCCCAGAGAACAAACGGACTATCTACACCTTCAAACAGGTGAGGACGACATATAAAGCCATTTCAGGGCTATGATACAACTGCACGTTTTACTAGCAGGAGATAAAAGTGACGAATAGACCCAATCTCATGTTCAAGCCCAAACAA
Source organism: Acridotheres tristis (assembly GCA_037013685.1). NCBI lineage: Eukaryota > Metazoa > Chordata > Aves > Passeriformes > Sturnidae > Acridotheres > Acridotheres tristis. The sequence goes on along the minus strand of CM072911.1, from coordinate 7,112,753 downwards.
AATTCAGCATACAAAACCAGCCCCCTTAATTAGATACACTTAGAAGTCCATTAGAATTCAGTGTACACAGCTGCCAGCAGCTGCAGGTGATCAGGAACACACTGGAAGCGGCTGCTCACTGCAGAGCAAACCCCAGGAGAGCTCATCCAGGGATTTTCTGCAAATGGTACGACTAAGGGTGCCAGAGGAGAGAAGACAATACTACAGACTCGTTTCTCTCTCAAATCTAATTGTCAATTATTTTATCTGAAAATAATAATAATTACAGCGATATCTCACCCTATAAACAAGGTAATAAAGCTGTTTCTTTTCACATAACAGAAGCATTAATGTAGCAAAGTGCCAAAATCCATCACAATTTCAGAGTTTTCCATTCAAGGACAGACCAGAGCAATACACGCTCCTATATTACTTCTCCTAGAAATGAAGGCATCAGAAGGGTCAAAACTACCAATTATTTTATTGTGTCCACAAAAGATGTAAAAAATCCTCTTGTAATGTCAGTTGGCGATTCATTAGCATCTCATTTTCTAACTCAACTACAAGAAAAAAAAACCTGAATTATTAAAATTCTGACAGAAGAAAGCAGAAGTTCAGTATAGTCTTTACTCCCATTGAAACTCACAGGGAAACATTGATAGGCATTTTACACACCCAGCTTTGCACTTGATCATTCTTTAAAGGTCTGTACGAACCATAAATATATAGTGATAGACTGGAAAGGTTGATGCCGAGGTACCAAAAGGTGCATCACAAATACTGACCCTTCATTTCACTATCACGACCACAACTACTTTTAGTAGCCTAAATCAGGTTTAAATTCTAATTCTGGGACCTTGTAAGAGCCCTCCTGAGGCTCTGCAATGTACAGCTGAGAGGTAAAAGGCGAACCACACATAGCTCTTGTACAGGGAAATACCCCTAAAAAGGTGAATTATCCCTTTAGTATAAGTAATTCTGAAAGGCACAGCATCAGGACCTCATTCTTCCATTCCAACACAACCATTTAACAAACTCACATCAACTCACTTTTAATGGAACTGGGACACAGGAAGGAAAACGGGAACAACTCAACACAAACACCCACAGAACAAGAGAGCCATAAGATCAAGCATCCACTTGCTAAAACTGTACCCAAGACCCCAGGAAAAGAGTTTTTGGCACCAAGACCACTGTCAGGAGAGCAGTGAACTCCACAGCTCCCACCTCCAGCAACTGCTGCTACTCACACCAGGACCTTCATGAATGGAACCATCTTAGGGCAATGGGAAAGGCCCTAACTTCCCTCCACACCAAGCCTCGAGGCCACTCAGCCTGGAGCCTCGTTCTGCTGGGGCCGCACTGATGTCCAATGGGCCCCTGGGGCAAGAAAAACCTCATGAGGACAGGACGCCGAAAACATACCCCACCACTCCCCCTCATATGGCAGCCTGGGGGACCCCCACCCCATCCCCTAATATACCCTCCACGGCCACCAACAGCCAATCCGAAGACGGGGTGAGACACCCCCTCCCCTAATTAGGCCAATAGTAGGCAGGGGCGAGAGGCACGCGGCCAATCAGGAGGCGTGAGTGTCCCCCTCACTCACACCGCCCGCTTCCCGCCGCCTCGCCCTCCCATCCGTCCCCGCCTGAGGGCAGCGGCGCCATCAGCCCCCCGTAAGAGCACCCGGCGGCCAGCCAGCCCCAACCACTGAGAGCCGACGGGGGACATGGGCGGGAGGCCTGAGCGGACGGGCCGGGCCGGTCGCCAAGGGCGGGGCAGCTGGCCGAGCGCGGGGCGAGCGGCCCAGAATTATAGTGGAGCGATGAGACCCCCGCAGTGCTGGGGCGGGGGGGGCCAAAAAGATGGCTTCGGCACCCCCCTGCCGCTCAGGTGCCGGGGTCCGGACCGTACCACGCAGGGAGGGGGGAGCAAAGGTGGGGGCACCCCCTTCTCCCCGTGTTCGGGGCGGGCGGGGGATCCCGGCTGGGGCGGGGAGGGGGGGGGAAGCGGACTGTACCTCTCCCGCGGGGTGGGGGGGGGGAAGGGGAATGAGGACGCCCTACTTCCCCTTCCCCCCCCACTGGCGGGAGCGAACGGTTTATCCCGGCCCCGCACCGCCAGCTCCGGGCGCCATCTTGGGTGCGACTAAAACAACAAGTCTAAAACCCCCGGCGGGTCCTCGCGGCGTCCCCGGGCTGCGCTGCCCTCCCGGACCGTCCCATCGCGTTACCTGAGGGGGTCCCGTGCGGGTGCCGCACCCCGGCCGCCGCCGCCGGCTCCGCGGCGGCCCCGAACCCCCCCACCTGTCCTCACCTCACAATGGTAGCTGCAGAGCGGGGGGGGGGGGGTGGCTGCCCGAGCCTCATTACCATAATCTGCCTGGCAACAAGCCGCGGCGTCGCACGCTGATTGGCTGAAACTCGTCCGCCAGCCACGATGGGGCACATAACTCGTCAAGGAAAGACTCGGAGCGCCCGGGTCGATGGGGGGAGGGGGGAAACACCCCGATCCGCGAGGAGAGGAACGGGGCATGAGTCCTCTGCCCGGGTTTTTGCTCCCACCTTCGGGTGCTGGCGGCCAATCAGAGTCCCGCTCTCATCCCCGCCACGGGCATCTCCGCCAATCAGAGCGCGCTTTTCATCGCGGCGCTCCGCCCCCCGGGGGAGGCGGTGTGGGCGCCGCGGGCAGTGCCCCCTACTGGGGGGGTGGGGGGCGCCGGGCTCCCCCTGGTGGAGAGATGGGGCGGAGCGGCGATACCCGCGCCCCGAATCCTCCAGGACTGGCAGGGCCGGGCCCATCCCCCGCTCCCTCGTGCTTAAGGAGGTGACTCCCAAACTTCTCGTGCGCTCCCATCCTGCTGCTCTGCAGCCCGTTGGAGCATAATTACCTAAAGTCGTGTCAAAACCAGCGGATTCCACTGGAATTTTACTTAAAGCTGATAAAGTGAAAGCTGAAACGTGAGCTATTAATATCTGTCGAAAGTAGACAGAACCCATGAAAATGCCCACTGAAGAGCTCCTTCTGCCTAAAACGACCTCAAATGTTGCTACATATTTTTTTTTCATGGCACATGTGTCTGAGTCCTAACTGTCTGCTCAAAGAAGGATAATATTGTTCAAAAATGTAACTGATTGGTCATTCCAGTGCCGTTACTGGCATACTTGTGTTTAGTATTTATCTATTTGTATTATGGTCCCAAGGAAAAACATCCCTTTCTTATCGCTCATTTTCCATTAGCATACACTCAGGTAGCTCTTTAATCAAGTAGGTCAGTGGATGTTTAAGCCAAACAATCCCTGTGTTTAGGACCCTTTAGTTTTTTTTCTAAATGGCTTTATGGACTGTGTATAAATGACTATTCACTGCAGCGTGGGCAGCTACAGATCCCGCAATGGGCCATTGTGGCCAACTTGACCAAATCCCAGGAGGACAGGAAGGGGAAATTTGGGTTAAATATTGATCACTACTTTTACAGAACTGGTTCTGCTCAGTCTCTGTGCTGGGAGAACAGTGAGAAGGTCAGATCTTGGTGCCATTAAATGTAACTCTCCATTAGGTCTGTCCTTTTAAAGCCTGGACTAGCCTTTTAAATTAAGAATTGCTGTTGTAAATTGAAATAATTCCCTTGCATCATGTATGAAATCATGCCTCTCTTCCATAAGCAATCAAATTTTCAAAAACAGCCCACAAAGTTACAAGTTTTCTAAATTGGGTTTATGAACTTGATCTTAAAATGTTAGATATGAGTTTCAAACCTCAAGTCAGCAGAATTAGTTTAATTTAGAAGTTTGTTGGATTTTTTTTCCCCTTAACTATACTTCCTTACACCTCTGGGCAGTTCTCTTAATTTAAACTATGGGAGTCATGGAACCAATTTATTTCTCTGTCCATAGAGCCAGTTTCAATTTCGTTATACTGTGCTGAAACTTCAGGCAAACAAGTACTATAAGGAAATACATAAAAGCAAACAAAACTGCTTTATTTGCTATAAATTTTAAAAGCTGCATATGTTACTTTTTAAAAAATCAAAGTGCATTTTTATTCACCTTTTCCACGTGTATCCCTAACATTTTTGAAGACTTGGTGGCTCCACCATAAGAGATGTAGTCCCATGGTGGAATACAGAACAGTGCCCTTTCCTGAAATAAGGCTCCCGTTGAAAGTTGTTCCACAGGTTATTTTTTATCCCTTTGTAGTCAAATCAGTGCAAGTTCACCGTGAATGCACCAAGCTGCCAGATGCTGCTCTGATTCATCCCCTGCAGTATCCGGCATCTGATGTAATGCCTATTGTAATTCCCACATTTCAAGTGGTGTTTCTGATGCTCCAGGACAGGCTTTGTTGCCCCCATAGCCTTGTGCTGGCAGAGAGAGAGGCCTTCACATGAGGTTAATTTATTTATTCCTAATCTGCATACTTCAAGTGAACTACGTGAAATACCCCTCCTTCCCCTCCAGTCTGGAAGGTGCTGTAACCCTCCTGAAAATCCTCCTTTCCTGCTCAGCTCCCAGGCCATCAGATTCACGTCTCCATTCCTGCATCATCTCATTTGGATGCTGCTGCAGCAGCAATTTCTCTCATCTTGCCTGTTCTGTCTTTTCCCTCCGGTCACTCCAACATTCATTTTTCCACTAGTTCCCACATGGAAGTAAGTGTACTGACTGTCTTCTTCCTCCTTTTCAGATTCCAGGTAGAAAAGCACACTGGAAGTCCACCCCATTAATTTACTCATGAGTATCTTTTTTTTGCCCTCTTTCCCTTGGACCTCCTCATCCCTTCCTTTCACCTAGAAAAACCACTCCTAAGTTTATGCCTTAAAAACAAGCCTCCCACACCTGGATCCCACTCCCTAAATCTGCTCCCCAACCCTCTCTCAGACCCCCTAGAAAGATTTTCTGTTTTTTACCCATCTATATGGATGTTTCAGGTTTTGTTTGGGTTATTGGATTTTTCTCCATGACATAATCCCATTTTGAGAAACATATAGATTAAACATGACAAAGAAAAATGCTCAAGTGCTCTAAACTCATTTGAGTTATAGAAGCAGCCACTGCCTCCCTGCCCCTGGTGACCTCCCAGTCTCATTCTGTGCATGACAAGTAGGTACTTAGGTCTAGATTCCCAAATTAAACTGCACATGGAATTGAGCTATGCTTTGTGGCACCCACTTCCCACCCTCATGCAAGTCAGCAGCTGGCTGTGATTTAGAACTCCAATCTAGAAGATGGAAAAACTTCAGCTCTGTCCCTGTGTCTGTTACAACCTGCTAAATTATAATGCAACTGAAATGTAATTACTTTTCATCCTGCACAGAGAATACAAAACATAAATTCACTAGTTTAGAGTAAGCCACAATAAATTTAATTAACATGGCGTCATGTAAAACACATACAAGTACAATAAAGTTATTTTAATCTGGTTTTCAGGATCACTCCTCCCCCAAAAAATTAGTCTTTTTTTTTTTTTTTTAACATGCTGAATTAATTCCTGTAACTGCAAGGAAAAAAAATGGCTAAAACAAGTTTGAGGGTGTTGTAATAGCATCTGCATCAACTCAAAAATTTAAATTTTATTTTAAATTAAAAACATACAATTGGCTGAAGTATTTCACCTCAAGCATTCACTATTGGTTCTCTTCTTGCCTGATTTGTCCCCAGCCAAGTGGCATTTATCCTCCAATATTTAATTATAAAGAGGCACAAAAATAAGGCAGGAAACAACTTGCGTCACTCCCCCCCAGCCCCCTAATTTTCACTGGTCATTTGTTAAAGATACAGCAAGTTTTAGGAAAAGGCATCTTTTCAGTTCACTGAAAATCCATTTAGCAAAGCCCTGCTGGGGTATTGGGATAGGAAAAGTAAGTCCTGATGCCAAAATGCCTGCAGGGAAAATATTTTGCGAATCACACAGCAATATCTCCCCGACTCCACTGGAACAATATTTATAAAGGCAGCTGCTGCTCCTGATGATTCCTTGGGATCTCCTGGTTTTAAGGAGACAGAAATCAGCTGGGAGTTTGGCATTTCACAGCTTTTCCTGCAAACTGTCTCTTTGCAAGATTTTGCAGGGTTAGAAAGGGATTTTTTTCTTTCTTGTGCTCGGCTGTTCCTGTGGAGCCCCAGCCTTTCCACAGGCAGCAGGTTGTGGTTCCAGTCAGCCCAGTTTAGGCAAACACAGAAACTCCAGTGCAACCCAGTTCTTCTCTGCATTGCCAGACTTGTTCATTCTTGGAGCATTTCCCACAAATTTGTGCTGGACAGATGTAGTTCAAATGCAGGTCAGCTACTTCTTTAGCTGGGATTACTGTTAATTTAGTGCACACATTTCTTCTCTGGGAAGGATCTCAGCTACCATGATCCTGACAGCACTAAACTGCTGATTACCCAACACTACTGGCTGATTTCCCACTGGAGTTCAGGTGTCTCCATGGCCCAGCTCTGGTTGTGTAGAAGCATTGCCATTAGTAGGAAATAATTTGTGCATCAACTGCAAAATAAACACAGAGGATGTTTGGATTTCCTTTCCATTAAGCAGGCCAGAATGACTCGGGAAACTCTCCATGCTTTGGGATATTTCTGAGTTCACTAGGAAGTTAAATAAAGGTTTAATATTCTCTATTAAAATTATTCCTATAGTGTATTATACAAGATTTGTAATTTTTCCAGAAGATTGGTCTCCAGCACTGGGAAAGGATTTGATACAGCCTTTGACAACCTTTTTCAAAACATGGTGATGAGATGACAGTCAGCTTTCCCCCACCTTTGTTGGGAAAGAAGGGGTATTCAGAGATCTTCCTCCTGCTCCTGCATACATTTGGTAGATGAATAAAAGAGGCAACGTAAAAATGCTTTCAGTGATAACTTACGGTAGATGTTTAGACAGCAGCCACATTTTATTTTTAAAAAAATCATATTTTAAGATTTCATTTAGTACATGTACTAACTCTATACTCTGTTTAGTTTGGCTTTTTATAGAACACCTAAAAGTAAGTCTCCTAGCTGGGAAAACTCTGTATTCTTTTTCAGTATGTATAAGGATAAAAATACTTATCTGTCAGATGGTCAGTCTTCCGCCTTCTGCAGAAGTTAGAAATTAGAAGTCTGACCTTCTCATGGATGTAGGAGCTGGCAGAAGGTTTCCAAGCTACCAAGTCCTTTCCATCACAGATACCTCAGTGTATAACCTGAGCAGGCTTTCCCTGATGAGAAACTGAGACTTTTATTCTTGCAGTTTTGAACAAGAGACTAAAAACATCATTGAAGATAAGTTAGTTCTTTTTTCTAAAGTCTATTCCTACTTATATAATGCCTTTTAAGTAGGGTCTTTATCCTTACCCCAGTGTTTACTTCCCCGATGTATGTATAGAGAGCAGTCACATCCTCCCCAAAGTTTTTGTCGGACTACACAAACCATGTTTCTTTAGTTTCCTCCTGTCTAACGCATTCCTCGTTCCCAGCTGTCTACCCAGCCCTTCTGCTGTAGTGGGGCAATAGGGCTTTTACAGAGATTTCATTATAGATGATGCAGTTTTAGAAATTGCTTGATTTTTAAGGGCAAAAACCATCCCCTGGGACATCTCCAGCTCTTATCTAAATGTCTGGATTTCCAAGCTTGTGGAAATACTCAGCAGTTCCCGTTCCATCCTTCGGCACCTACAGAAGATGACTAAGGTTCATCTAGAAATGGCATCCAGAGAGCATTCAAAAATACAGGTCAGCAGGCAAGTTCAAGAGGCCAAGGCAGACCTGAGTCCAGAATTAGAATCAAATTTGCATGTTGTGATGTAGGCTGGTAATAAAAATAAGACAAAATCCATTAGTAACTTACCTAGCCTAGAGCAATAGCACAGATTCCAAATGCATAGCCAGTTACAGTTGGTACTAAGCTAAAACCTAATACTCCTCTAGAATTACTTGGACAAGAAGCAACGGCCCTGAGCTCCGCTTAAATAGGACTCCTGTGCTTGTGCGGGGATGGTCCTAGGTGAAGCTGCTCAGGATCAGGAGGATTTATTAGTGGCCTCTGAAGTCTAACTTAGTGCTGTACTGCTGTTCAGATGCTGAAGGTAGATCCTAGTCCTAATTTAGCCATGGGCTCTTGGAGAAGTTGGTGTGACTTTTTTTCATAAAGGTGTCATTTGAGTCTGTCTTAAATCAAATACTTGTATCATTACCCTATTTGTTAACAGCTTATAGGACTGGTGCACAAAAAAACCACAATTGTGGTTGGGGTTTTTTTCTTAATTTCAAGCCTTTACTTACCATGGTCATAAGTCCTTCCTTGATTTTTTTTATCATAGCATGTTAAAAATTAGGTCTTTGGAAAGAAAAACACTGCTGACGTTTTCTTACAGCATTCTTCGATTTTAAGGGGAAGAACCCCCGATTTTAAGGGGAAGAACCCCCCCCTTATAGCATGTGGGTGGGCTTATATTGCTTGTCACCACCTTGGGGACTGGAGTTTCCTGTGTGAGTCGTGACCCTGCAGCAGGTGCTGTCTGAGCAGACCCTGGGACTGGTGTCATTTTGGATTGCATTCAAAGTATTTTTGCAGCGTGGTTCTTTGCAGTTGGATGTGTCCTTCAAGAGGGTAGTTGTCTGGGTAGAAGAGAAATGTTTGTTTAGTGAGTGATTAGTTTAAAAGGAGGGAATGTTTTCCAACTTAACTGAGTTGGAAGGTAAGTGTATTCCACCCACGCTGTAGACAGGTATCTGAATGCCTTTGAAAACAACTGGTTTAGGAGACCAGGAGGAATCAAATGGAGTGCCAGGCTTTTTCAGGGAGTTAATGCTGCCCTTATCTCTGAAGCTGATAAAAAAACAAATTATATCATCCCAGACAGCCATTAAGATTGAAGCTGCAGCCTCTGCCTGGGTGCAGATGGCTACAAATAAGAAACTTCTGTAGTCACACAGACAGCAAAAACATAAGAATGTGCTGTTCAGGGGAAAAGCACAGAGCTGCCCAGAGCAGGAAATGCTGGCAGGGATTCTGCTGTGCTTCAGTGAAACCACACTGGAGGAAGGATGCAGACACTGTAGCCTGGGAAGAAATAACAAATTTGCTTCCCCAAAATCTCTTAGTGAACAGAACATAACCTAATTATTTTGAGCCAGTCTTTTTTCAGGAAATAATCCTCATTGTCAAAGCTCAGGTGATGTTATCGAGGTGCACCCAAATGTTACATATTCCAGGTGTGCCCAGGCACCTGACAAGCCTGACCCAAAATAAAGATGTTTTCTTCAAAGCAGCAGATTTACATGGTAAAGTTGTGCAGGGCTTTGCATTTCTCTGTGAATTGTTAAACTGTTGCTTTGAACTCCTGTAACCCCAGCCTCCACATAGTGGAAAAATTCCAAATTTGCTTGCCTGAACATGAGGCTGCCGTCACAATGAAAGGTTTGCTGCAGTTCCACCTGAGAGTGCTTATGTGTCCTGCATCATATCGGGTTTGCCCAGCCTTCATTTTGCAGAGATCTTCCCCGGAGACTTGTTTCCAGAGTTTTGCTGTTAGAGTACAGTTGGTATTTCCCAGGGCTCTAAAATCTGTTTGCTCGGGAAGACTGTCTCTAAAGCCAGTATACCCCACTGGGAGCTCAGGTAGGATCTGGACTCTTCAGGTTTATCAAAAGTTCCCAGACTTTGATCCCTGATTTCCAAAATCTGCTGCTTAGTGAATTTGCCTGAATAATAGAGCATGGTAATAGCAATGGCATTTCTCAAAGCAAAATTTGAGAAATTTTAATCAGGAGACTTGCCAGCTGCAGGCCCAGCCCCTCAGAAGCTGATTTTTACACTGGAATGTCTTTGCTGCTGTGGTAAGATTATCTTGAAAGTTATTGTCGTGGTTGCTGAGGTATTCAGGAAGGCAAAGAACAGGAATAGACCTAAGATGACAAGGTCGTTTTTCACTACTTGGATTAGCTTAATATGAGCTGAATTTATCTCCCTAGTGAGTTCTGTTTTACCCAAGAATACCCTAAAAGTTGAATGAGCTGCTTCACATCCTAGTGGTTCTCCTCAACCTCAAAGGTTGTTGTAAACGAGCAGAGAAGATAGGCTGTGGCTGCCCCATCCTTGGAAGTGTTCATGGCCAGCTTGGATGGAGCTTGAAGCAACCTGGTCTAGTGGAAGATATCCCTGCCCATGGCAGGGGTGGAATGAGATGAGCTTTGAGGTCCCTTCCAATCCAAACCATTCTGGAATTCTGTGATTTCCTGTATTCATCTTTGCACATCCTGGCTCCCGTTCTCTGCTCTTTCCTCATTAATTCCCTGCAGAACTTTTAGGAACTGTGCTGGTGATGCCTGTTTCTCTTTTTTTCCCATCACTTACCTAGTTTTACTTTGACCTGTTCACTTTATCTTTTAGTGTAGAAAAAAGTATTTTAAAATAACACTTTTTCATTTAGTACAGAGCAACAGAAACACAGCGAAACCACATGGAAGGTATAATTAAGACTAAAAGTCAGTTTAGTATTTCTGTGACACCTGCTGGGAATTTATCTCCTTTCAAAGTTTTTCTCCAAGTTTTATTTCATAGCTGACATGTTGGTTGATAACAGAAATATGAAATAAAAAGGAATGAAGGAGCCCTGTGCTGTACAGAATACTGGCTTCTCTCAGCATGGAATACTCAATAGTGAATCATGCAATTGTTGAAAAGCTATTGGCAAACACTGGAGGTGAAGATGGAAAAAAGACATAACGTGCAATATTTTTCCTTCCCTGACTTTAAAGAAATATCTTCCCGATAAAGACAACAACTTACATAGCCATAAACTCATTTGAATCTTATTTTTCATTGCTGTACTTCTTGGATGCTCCTTTGGTAAATGATTTCCTGCCCCATGCCAGATGCTGTTTCCATTCACAATGAAGTAACAGTCCTCTGTGAGTGATATCATAGTACTATACCACAGCCCGTATTGTGACTTCTCAAATTTAACTCACTGAAAAACATTCTTTGTTGATTGTTTGGGGACTTTCAGATCTAAGGTTTGCCTGAAAGCAGTTAAAAAAAAAAAAAGAAGACAACAGAGCCTGGAGAACTTGGACACAGTTTGCAGTGTACAGAAAAAAAAAAAAAGGGCAAAACTGAAAAGTTTGACTATTTGATATATTCTTGTACAGACAGAGGGAAAGCTTGAAATAAGGCTTGCGTAAATCGTTGTTTTTTAGGTTTTGAGGTAGTACAGATATTTAATTACTGACCCTGCCAAGAGATCTACTCATGTGCTTTTTTGAGATGGTCCCGCTGATGCTGGATCATCACATGGTGTTGGCCAGGGGAACACCTGGCTTGGGGGCTGCTCCCTTTTCACCCCCTACATGTGCTCCCTGGCCACAGCTCTGCACCCATGTGCCAAAGGAACTGTATCCAAATATAAATAATTTCTAGTTTATCAACTTGATCCCAGGTTTACACCCTTCTAAACATAGACCAGGAATTAAGCAGTTGCCTGCTGTGATCTGTAGTTTTCATCTCATGCTGATGCAGTTCCATCCTTTGCTAAGGTTTGTGAAAACTGGTAGATGTGTTTGTGTCAGTGTTGGTGTGCACAGAAGTGATTCTTTTGAAGGGTTATGTAAAGATATTTTCCAGAAGACAGAACAAATAGAAAGAATCCGGTTGTGGTACTTAAGGCCTGATCATGCAAGGAGTGGAGCACTTTGAATTTTAAATGCAGATTAGAGCACTTGCATCCTCAGGTCCCTATAAGGTTGCAGGGGTGTATCTGTGTGTGTATGTGTTTAAGCATAAATTGATCTAAGGACATAATTATATATGCTTATTTTCCCCCCCCGTTAGAAGTAAAATGGTAGTTATGAAAAAGAAAGGGAGAAAGGGAGATGGAAGACTTTTGCAATTGGATAGCAAATATTGATTTAACATCTTTGCTAAGCAGCTACTTTTCTGGATTGCTTTTTAGCCTTCCCAGTCAACAAGGAGCTGGCAAATGGGCCTGTCATCCAGCTGTATGTTCACTGAGTATGGTAAAGGCCTCATTAGACTTCTTAACAGAAATGAGGATGTTATTTATCATACCCAGCAAAATATTCGTGTGTTTAAATATGCTGATCTATGAGATTTTAAGAAATAGAAAACCTGGTCAAATTTTGCCCTTGTTGTTGTCCACTGAGAGTGTAGCAGGTAGTATGTTGAGGAAGAATTTAGCCAGAAGCAGTTTTGAGGGAAACTGTTAAAATACAGATAAATGAAGATGTCTGCTGACCCCAAGAGTCTGCATTCATGTGGCAAAGGATTCATTACTCACACTGCAATGCTTTCTGATGTATATTTTTGTATCATCATTTCCTATTTTAAATTCAGCTCTGTAATCCCCAAAGGGAATTAACTACCAGCCATTTGCCTTTTAAAGCGAAAACTCAAACCTCAACAGAGTGTTCTACTTAAGACTCTTTTTCTATAACTTAGCCAATGAGCTACATCTTGGTGGAGACCTTGGGGAGTCAACCAAGTGATTGGGACAAGGCAGGAAAGCCTAGAGTTGAAGGAAGCCTTGTAATTTGCTTCCAAAAATGCTGAATACACTGATATCAATCTCAAGCTCTCCTGCAAAATGGTGTTTTTCATTATTGTGGGGCAATATGTCTTTAATTTTGGGGGAGAAAAGGGATCTTTAAGCCATGGCAAGCTGCGATGGCAAAAGGCACAGGCTGTTCTCTCTTCCCATGAGGGAAAATCATGGTAAAATAAAAGGAGCAACTTTAAATTCAGCCCTGTGCAAGATATAGGAAAAGACTATTGGAAAGTTGCAGGATGGGGATTTTGTTAAAGATCTCTTGGGAGCTGACTCATCTTCTGAGAAAATGTGATTCAGAAGAGGCTGTTCTCCCCCTCAGGCCACAGGTTTGGGGTGGAAGTTGTAGGCGGTCCCCTCCTTCCCTTGGAGACATTGGGATTCAGCTTCTACTTGCATGTCCTAGTTCCTTCCAGCTGTGTCCTGCTCTTTGCCTTTATTCAACTGACACTGACTTCAAATACATGTATTTCTTTATTTCTTACCGCCAAGAGAACCTATATTCAAACTTCTTGTTGCCTTAGGAGTTTAAAAGCTGCCAAAGTACTGCTACATCTCGTTTCTTGTGGCACTCCAAAGAACTCCCTTTCAAAGGTTATAAAAACCCCAGAGCACAATACGAAGCCTCTCTCTTGAATGAGTTTGTAAGTCAATAGTGCTGTAGAGCCCAGGGTGTATTTGGGGCACTGAAATAAAAAACTTGTAGAGCAAGGTCTGCAAATATGAATTCCTGTGCCTGGGAATCCCTATTTCCCACAGATTTTCCTCCAACTCTCAGTTGAAGACCAAGCTGCTACTCAGGAAAGACCGTACATCTCCTTCCCAAATGTCCAGGCTGGTGATAGTGCTAGAGGGCAAAGCTGCAGGTCCTGTGTCTCCAGGTGTGAATTTCCAGCACCTAAAGTCAATATTCCTATGTTGAAATAAGAAGGATGACTCGATGTTTGAGTAGTGTGAGGCCCCAATGATGACTGTAACAGGAAATGTCTTAATATTTGCTTAAATAGAATGATGTAAAGTGCAGCCTTCTGTGCTGATACCAAATTAAAATGAGGAGGGGATTTTTGGAGTTATTCTGCTTTTAAGTGCAACAGGAAAAAAAAGCACTTAAAAGTACCATGCAGCTGATGGAAAACTACAGTTCCCAGTAATTTGTATTATCAGACATGGTGTGTCTCCTGGACATTTTAAATTCCTTATTGCCTGTTCCTATGTCATAAATTCCTTCCTCATACACCCTGTTCTTACAAACTGAGTAACTGCTCAAACAAGTGATTGCAGGTGAAAAAAAGGCGACTTCGGTGTGCCATGAAACAGCTTGTTAGCACAGGCAATTCCAGGATGTCTGATGGAACAGCTGCTGAATCAGAGCTGACTGCAGAGGGAGAGTTCAATTTTTTGCTGTTGAATTACACTTATCTTCAAAGATGCAAATGATTCCACATTTATTCAGCAGGACAAGTCCTGAGGTTTTTTTATATTCCATGTTGTTCATTGCTGTGCCATTTGTTATGATGATTTGGCTTTTAATCTACCAATGAATACTGAATGAAGAATTAAATCATGAATCAGACCTCTACTGTTGCTTGCCAGTAACACAAGCCATTTTTATTTTCAATTTCAGGTTTCTTTTACAGTAGAGGACAAAAATAAATTCTGAGTGAAAAGAAGTTAAAATTATTCTTCTCAAGCAAGTCTCCTACATCAATACTTAATCCTTCCATTATGTCTGATGTCATTAATCATTCTACTGTAATATTTGACACTTATATTTGTGGGACAAATTAGGATCTAATATAAAAGCTGCAATAATACTGACTTATGTGGAACTGCAGCTAATTATATCATATTTGAATTTTCATCTTTCATAAAAGACCTCTATAAAATGAACAACCTTTCACACTGCTGAAATGACTGAGATGGGCAAGCAGAAGAGGGTTGAGGGAAGAAACACCCAAGTACAACAGGAGAAATCTCAGCACTATAATGAGCCAATATCAGTTGTTGATGGATTCTTTTTAATTGTGGGTTTTTTCTCTTTCAGATGGCTTCTCTACCACAGCTGTGGGGCTCAGCTTATTTAAGTTGGAATGGTTTGGTTGCCTTGATACATGGATGACGGACGCTGCCATCTTCAGAGGTGAAACATCACTTCAGTCTTCACAGGTAGACTAGGAGAGATAAAGGAGACAGGATGCCATTGTAGGGAGATGTGTTACCAAGCAAGAGGATGAGAGTTAAATATTTTCTGCAAAGCAGCCTCTCCTTCCTCTCTCCCCACCGCGTCTTTTCTGTGCCTTTACTTGTAGATCTCTAGACCCTCGGTCTTTTGAGTTCTCTGTGTCAGGTTCAATGTTTGTGTTCAGTTCCTTAGAGAAGCATCAGGCATTGCTCTGCCAGTGAGATCCTGCCAGTGCTCAAAGCCTCAGATCCATCTGGAGAGAGAAAATGAGCAGCATACATTCCCAGTTTGTGTATTAGCTAAAAAGGTGGTTAGTCTCTGCTATTTCTGCATTCAGGGTTCTCAGTCTGAGTGTGGGCTCATTACTCTATTGAATTATATATTATTGAATTATCAGGAGTAATTTCTTTTCCTGGGAAGTGAATCCTACATCTGTGCGACTCTATTCCAAAATGGATTCCTTGTGTCTCTCAGACATTGCTTTTGACTTGGATAGTCTTCAGAAAAACAAATTGTCCAGTTAAGTTCACCATTGGGTTTACCCCCCATGTAGAAATAAGAGGAGGTCATAGATTTAGCACATTTTCTGGACGCTGAGATTCATATGCAGAGTGTTGAAGGAGCAGCAGCTTTCTTTAGCAGCCACTCTCTTGTGCTGCCCTTAAGCATCCTGGATTGATGCATTTTTCATTTTCCAATGCAATTGCACCTTTCTGTGCTAGTGCTTCAGCAAAGTACCCTAGTATCTCCAAACCTAACAGAAGGGTTATTTTGAAGTTTTCAGTTTTACAGGAGTATTAATGCCAGGCTTGTTTCCTTAACAGTCTGTTACATGCTGTAGGCAAGGATTATGCTGTTTGAGATGAACACAGCACAAACTGCTGTGCAGATCTGCCCACTTCAGACACCTCAGTGGAAGCCAGATGAATGGCACTGTTTCAGGCATGGTCCAGAGCAGTGGGAAAATGGCCATCTAGAGTTAAGGGTTTATTGGTATAATGAAGGGTAGATTTTCTCCTTTCCTTGCCAGTCCCTTTTAAAGAAGTCTCTAAGCAGAAACAGAAAGGCTTGCTGTCCAGCACCATTTACTCTGTCACTTCTTTTCACAGACTTCTGTGCGGCTTTTCCTCACATCTGCGGTTACTCCATTTATCCCTGTTTTTATGGTATGGCCCCACTTGCAATGCATCTGTTCTTAGTTATTCTCCATCCTTTCACTCTTCTAAACTTCACCATATTCCCCCGTTTTTAGGCTCCTGTCTGCCTCTCAAGGCTTCTGCATTTTCTGTTACCCTCTTTCTATGGAGCATCTCTGCTCTCATTGTATGTCTTAAGCCCAGTTTCTTCAGCAGTTTCTTTCATCTCCCTGCTGCTGGACTTCCTACATCTTGTCCTCCGTGTGTTGTCATTTTGAGTCACAGATGGAAGGCTAAGCTGCAAGGGTGCAGGAACCCTGGACTTCCCCACAGAAGTGCTGCAGCCAAATACAGATGTCCAATTCCAGACTAGGCTGTCAATCTTCTCATGTTTTTTATGGGTCTGGAGAAATATTATGTCCCACAGGCACTTAAATAGCTGGATGTTGGATCAAGTTTGAGTTGGCTAATAACAGTTTTGCATTGCTTTCTGCCCCTTACACAGCCTTGGTGACAGGTAGAGGTCTTTTCCGAAGGGCAGGACTGCTCCACGTGAGTTTGGGCAGTTAATTGGGCATCATCTGTGCAAATTGTGCACTATGCTTTTCCTAGAAGCACTGCTTAATATTTCTTATATTGCTGAATTGTGTTCAGCAGTAAAAATATTGGAGTATGATTATGATACTCCAATAATAAGCAATAGGGAGTTCTTTATTTAATCCCACCACATTCTTTAGTTGTTTCTAACTTCAGTTTTCATTCTACCTCCTAAACCCCAGACTGACTCAGCTCTACCTCTGCAAGCTCTACCTTGCACATACCTGTTACTATTACAAATTATATGAACCCCCATTTAAATCTTCAATCAAGTTTAGCTGTATAGGACTACAATTCACTGGCTAGACTAATTTTACTTTAATTTCAGGAGTTTAAGAGAATGGTGGGAATCTTCAAAAATTTCCTCACTTCTCTGAACTCATTCTCCAGGTACTTAGAGAATCTCAATGCATCAGTTTTCTAAAGTTGCTGCTCCCAGAAATTTTAATGGTACCAAATGCATTCCTTGATGACTTCTGTTTGCTCCTATTATCACGATTTTAACATTACTCTTACAGAGCAAATTTTTGCAATCATATATGCTTTCTGTTTACACAATCACGGTCTTGCAAGTGCTAAGGGGCAGAGTTGTTCACTTGAAACATTTCTTCCAGAATAAACATTGGCAGCCAATGGTGAGGATGAGATTCTCAGTGCTTCATTAGCACAGATATCCTGGAAAAGGGCACTAAGAGCTCCAGAACCTGGGTAAAATGGGATTCTTGGAAGTAAATATAAGCTGTCACCTACCTAACAGGTTTAACAGGAGAGGTGTCCTAGGGAATGCTGCAGCCTTGTAGCATTGATTCAAACTGGTGCTGTTGTCACAGGCAACAGACAAGTACCAGTGCTCACCTGAAATAGACCAGTGCACTGAATTAAACACGGCCATCATGAGTGTAACCATGCCTGCAGTGACCCACTGCTTCTGTGTGGACAGGAGGCACCTGGAAACAGCCATCCCCAAAGCCTTGCCATGCTGAAAGCCTTTGGGTTTTTTCCAACTGATGGGATTCCATTTGCATCTTGCTGGAGGCTCTTATCTCAATCTCTCTCCCTGCCACCCTGCACTCATATGAATATAGTTGCATGCAGAGCTCTTGATCATCACCAAGGAATGACCAAGATCTGGGAGATTAAACCTTTTTTTTTCTGGGGACATTTTGTGCTGGTAGGGCTGATCTCTGTATGAAGGGAACTGTGTTATTCTTCAAACCTTGATTTCTCACTTGCTTTTTAGGTAGTGAACTGATCACTGATGGCCTTGCTCTTGAAGAGGAATATCCTGTGTTGCAGCCTCGCTGCAGGACTTTAGCTCTTACACCCTGGTGTATCTACAGTGCAGGACTAGAAGTAGATGAGAATATAGTTGAGGTTGTACCTCATCTGAGAGACTTCCCCAAGAGTCACCAGATTTATAGTTTTTCAGAAAAACAAGGATAATACTGTTGGAGTCAGTGCTGTGAACATAAATTCTCACTAAGCACTACATAAATATTAAAAGTAAATTAATGTAGCACTTTAAATACTATATAAATTCAACCTCGAATGAAAGCCCCTACCCAAAGATTTATAGAGAACTTGTACATTTTGGACTGGGTAGGAAAAAAAAATCTCTCCTTTTCAAGTAAAGGGAGAGGCCTATCTCAAAATGTCTTGTTATTTATTCCTGTATTCATATTGCACATTAAATGTTTACATTAAAATGTGTCCGTTTTCAAAAGCAACTTGTTACTCCATTTTTCAACTGAACTTGGCCAGGCTAAAAAGGAAATTATATATGCCAGAGGACTGCAGTAAAAGAGATTTAAGGGTTTTCAAATAATGTAAGAAAGAAACTATAATAAGTGACCAGTGGACCAGTCAGCAATTTTAATTAAAACTGAGCTGTTTATTGATCTGTCGTACAGATTCACTCCATCTACATTTCAGTAATGTTCCTATTTCAGAAAACTTGTAAGAGCCAGTAAAGAATATGGAAGTTTAGAATGGAAATGTTTTATCACTGTGACATTTTATACAAAGGTCTTTTCCATTCCATTCAAGCACCCATATTTTCACACAAAAATGAAAGCAAATAAATGGAATCTATAGGATATTCTGTCCTTGTTTAGTGGAAGGTGTCTCTGCCCATGGCAGGGGCACGGAATGGCTATTATAACTTAAACTATTCTGTGATTCCATGATACTGCTTTTGTAATTTAATGCTAGTAGGTTCACTGCATGTCAGTGTGAAAAAAAATCCAAGAAGTCCAAAATATATTGGTATTTTTAAAGATCTCATGTTGTTGAAACCAGTAGGATCTTTAGCGGTTGCATCTTCAAGCTGGGCATTTGTCATCCCTGAACTGACTGATGTACATTTCCATTGGGAAATCCTAAAAAGGGGCTAATAAATGCTCTGCACAGATGTGCAAGGTCTATGGTATCAGCAACTGCACTTGGTAGATCTTCTTTGTTCCTGAAGGGTTTGCTTATTTTAAAATTCTAATTATTTAAAATTTATATTTAAATGTAACACGGTGAAATTAAAATACCCTCAATGCCAATTTAGCACAAAAACCTGGTTTTAAAGCCAGAAATGTGTCCTGAAATAGCAGCACCATGAGTGGCAGAACATCTGCACTGGAAGAAACTGCTGCCATGTTCTGATTGAAAAGAAACACACACTGGAGGTGGTGATGGTGATGTGTCTGGTTTTTAATTAATTATATGCATATTGTTTAAAGTTAATGGAGAGTTAATGTGTTTACAGAACAGCATGTGTGGCAGCACGTGAATGTCTTCCAGGTAGTGCCCTAGTGAGTACCCAGTGTTGGCAGCAAGATGAAGCCATCAATGATTATCATTCAATAGCTGCATTTTAAGGGAAAAAAAAATAAGGACATGTGTTGAGTTTTATAATGAAACTCGAACGGCTGAGAACTAGCTGCTTGCACATGGGTCAAGGGCCTTGAGACTTCGAGGATAGCTGTAGAGATGGTTTTTCGAGTGGGAAACATCACTGTATTATTTTTAGATGAGGAAAACGTCTCATTCTGCTTTTATTACCCCAGAGCGCTCCTGCTCGGCGCAGTGCTGGGGTGAAGCGTTTAACCGACAGACGGCCTTACAGGCCACGGTCTTTTCGGATCCCCGCTAGGCGGAGTTTTAGAGTTTTACCTGCGGACTGATTTCTGTGGCGGCCTCCAGTGCCAGAGGCGCCGAGGAACAACCACACCCCAGCCCTGGCTCTCCCCGTCACGGCTCCCGGCAGCCATTTTCCGCCGGGGGCGGTGCCACCTACCATGCGTCTCTTCCCATTGGCTGATAGCTCCGCGGGGGTGGGGCCACCTTCCGCCTTCCAATTGGTGCGCCCAGCTGTCACTCCGGGCGGGGGCGTGGCCTGGCGAGGCGGGTCCCCGCGGGGGCGCTGCGGCCGCAGTTGCGCTCGGGCGGCGGCGGGTGATGGCGGCTCCGATGGGCTCTGCGCTTCTGTTGCTCCTGGTGCTTCTAGGGCCCGCGGCCGCGCTTGCCGGATACATCGAGGTGTGTGGAGGGTGCGGGGGCGGGCAGGGCTTCCCCGGGGGTGCCCGATGCGCAGGCGGGAGGTAAGCGGGATTCGGTGTGTTTCTGCTTGGTGTGGAGCCACCTGGGGATTGTCCAGCCTCTCCGAGACCTTCCCGGGGTGGTGAGCTCGTGTTTTACCCTTGTTTTCGGGAAAGCCGTATCCCTCAGGCCGCTCCTCTGGACGGGAGCTCCGTCTCACTGGGATGCTTGGGGCTGTTTTCTTGGGGACGTGACCTCGGCATTCTTGGCACGGGAGCAGGAGCGACTAGCTTCAGATGCGTCCAGGAGCTTAGAAGACTGTTAGAGGACCATTCCCTAGAGAAAAACGTCTGTTAAACGAATACATTTGGTTGCTGATGGATCCAGAATGAATCTTTGGGTTGGAACTGGTACCTCGGCTTTCGGGGAGGATGCTTCAGCCAAGTATAAAAAAGGCTATGCATTTCATATAGAAATGGCTTAGATGCCCATAGGGGTCTGTGTGTGTACATCTACACGCACACATATACGAATATATATTGCTTCTGTATGTACGAAATACGTATTGTGTTTGCGTACTTGAAAATAACTGGACAAAGGGAATTCCAGCTTTATCTTAAATCTAAAATATTGGTGTAATCTACCCCTTCAAACAACAAGGTGAGTAGGAGAAAATCTTGTGCGTTTAACTTGACACTATAACCTGTCTTATTGGAGGGAAGGAGCAAAGTATGCGCTGAGCTTCAGAAATGGTACGTAAACAGAGTTTAATAATCTACGCCTGAATGTTGTTTGGAAATGCAAAACCAGCTGCATCCGTCTTGTGGAGGTTCTGGGTTATTTAGGGCTGGATAAAGAACAGGCTTGTGGCTGTTACAGCAAGCTTGGTTAAGCAGAACATCTACCTCAGTGTGATGCAAAATTCCAAAGGTCTAAGCTGGTAGTAATTCCTAACTCGCAGTAAACGTGGTTCTTGGATATTTTTAATGTATATTATGTGGAATTGGTCTAGTCCATAATTTCTGCCTATTTGATTGCTATTGAGGAATTTTATTCCACATACTTTGTACCAATCCTTCTGTTAAATTTATGTAGATCAGTGGAATGTGGTTGATAACTATTTGTGGGACACCTTGTGTGCAGGCTATCTTACAGGAAGGATGGTGGAGCTGCTCTCAGCACATGGAGCTAATGCCCAGATCGGGTTCCTTGGCATTGCCTTGATTGCAGGCGACTGTCCTGGCTGCTGCTGATCAAATGTCTTGCACCTGTTTGGCAACTCTTCTAGTTGTAGGTCACTTCCTCTCTTACATCCGAGACAAATTTGGCTGCTATGCACATCCCTTCTGGAATCCGCTGTTTAGGGACATGTGCCATGAAAAATCAGCTTGGAAAACAAATCTAGCTGTCATTTTATTCCAAAGCCTGGTGTCTGCGTGATGAAACAGATCCTGAGTTTTGCCCATCCCAGGACAGGCACAGAGAGAGACCAGCCGTGTTACACCTTGACACTTCAGGAGGGGCCAGCAGCCCCGGAGAGGGGATCACTGACCTTTTTGAGAAGGATTAAAACGAAAATGTTCCTGCAATTCAGTTTGCATCCTCTAAAGGCATGGCAGCCACCTTCGTCTGCTGGCATAAAATGTCAACTGTGGCACTTTAATCCTTATTTTTGCTGCATCCTCTCCCATTGTCTTGTCGATGGACGGACTGCAGCTCTCAAGTCTTTATTGTTGCCAGATTTGCTCAAGAACAGCTCTCGATGCCGAGCTTAGCAAGTAAATGGTTCTGTTCTGGGTCTTACTCTGTGGTCATTACTGGATTTTTATCAGATAATGTGATGAAAAATATGCAAGCAATTGATTTTTTTTCAAAGATGTAATTTGAAATATATGGAAAGCATGCAGCCATGTGTGCAATTATTAGTTCAGCTGGATTGACACTGTCCCATTAGGTAGATTTTCTGTCTCTTGATTATCTTAGCTCCCATGCCCTGTCCCTGGAATGCCTGGTAATCTTCTTATCAACTACAATCTGTTTTTCTTTCTGTCTTGCCCAGAGCAAGGGGAGTGGCAGTTTATTTTTTTTCTCTGAAATTGTTGTATCCGAACTCTTGACACTCCAGGGTGTTCCCAAGGGTTGGTGATGGTCGTTCTCCCTTTCAGATCACAGAGTGGGGATGGCTGATAACCTCTGACAGTCTCTCTTCAAAATGAGTATGAATAGAAGAGTTTAGAGAAATCATGGATCATGGCAATTAACGTGTTTCCATAGCAGTATGTGTCTGAATTTTACTTGTCTTGCTTGTGAAGTCCCCAAGAACCTCAAACAGGACACTCATGCCAACTGGAAAAAGAAAATAAGTCTATGCTAATTTGATCTGTATTCCAATGATAAACTACTTCTGCTGTGCCCTTGAGACCTTTATTGAAGGTGCAAAGTTTTTTGTATTACTTGGCCTTTTTGTGTAATCCGATCTAAGGCAATGCAGACACTTAATACTGCTTTTTTTAAAATAAGGTTTGCTATTTTTCTGAAGCTCTCTTGGATACTTACATCTGTTGCCTGCCTGCTTGAAATCACCATGATTTGGGGGAGGGGGAAAAAAAAGGTGTGTTTTGCACCAGAATTTCATGTTATTATTTTTGTCTTATATTCCTTAAATTCTCCCTGATAAAAATATAGCCTTGTGCCATTTCTGCAGACCTTGGGGACTTCTAATTGACTGCTGCATCGAACAAAGAACTCCACCTAGGGAAATTTCCACTTCGGTGTTCGAGTCCTGAGCAGAAACAGCTCAGGAAAATTCCAGTCTTGAGCCTGTGGCCTTTAGTTTGCTCTCAGTTCCTAAAACTTTTGCTTCTGTTAGGAAATGCAGCTTCCTATGAAGGTGATTATATGTAGTGCTTCTTCGAAGCTTCAGTAAGCTTCTCTGAAGCAAAGATATGGAAATAAAGCAAATCTGATACTGCAGAGAGGCTCTGGATTTTCTGCTGCATTGTAGGATGGCACACGAAGGTAAATGCTCCTTTTTGGAGGATGCCTTCAGCTCTCCTTGTTTCACCTGTGAAATAATTATCACCTCTATTAAATGTCATTTAGGCATTGATAGCTCTACCAGGAATTTAGTGACTTTTTTGTTAATGTGGTCGTTGCATCAGCTGCAAGTTATTCAAAAGCTGTTCTGTAGGTGGCTTTAGCTGTATTATAATTACACACTGGTGCTCCTCCAGTGCCTGGCAGTGCAGGGAAGGATTACTGCAGTTCCCTGTGCTCTGCATCAGTTGTGCTTCTCTCTAGATGTGCCTTATAAAACTTCTGCCATTGCTTTTACCTCTGTGTGTCTTTTGGAGGTGTATGGGCTCAACCTTGGGAGCATAAGTCACTTTGACTGCAGCATCAGCTTCTACACATGCACTTAAACCAAAGCCTTGTTCCTCAGCTGAAAATAGAAGAGAAATACACCATCCCCAACTATTTCTTGCTAAAAGGCAAAGCCTTTCCCTCTCTTTCTACATTTGGGCATTTCACACTCTGTTCCTTAATTCCTCAGGCTTTCAGAATTGATGCAATCTCTGAGACTCTTGTTCTTAATGCTTCTTCTTGTGCAGTAAAACCTGGTGTCACTGAGTTCAGGCAGTCAGCACCTCTGAAACATGGTGTTAATTTAAGATGATGCTTGCTCTTAATTGGAAAGCTTTGAATACTCACAATGGCCTAGAAACCCTCCTGGTGAGGCCCTTAATTCAAAACTGTACTGGAACTTGCAAGATTACCTTTTTTTTTTTCTTTTTTTCCCCCCCAAAAACTGTTGTCTGCATCCATTATGCACATGTTCTGCTTTCTCTACTTGCAGTGAAATGGCATCTCCTACCACAGGTTTTACTTTCTGGGTATCTTAAATGGAGTGCTTAGGGCTCTGTGACTATGCATTAGCTGTATTAACTTTATAATTTGCTTTTCAGCTTTCTTCTATAGGTGCCAGTAAGGTCTCAGGTTTGTGGGGAGAAATGGTTGATGATGTTGTACAAACTCTTAAAACTTTTCCATATGTAGAGATACATGTATATATCTACATATAAGTAAATATATATCTACATTTCCATGTGTAAATATATATATCTACATATATATAGATATATACTTACTGTGTGCTTACTAGTGTGAATTATAAAGCAGTAAGAAGGAAGATGTGAGTGGAGCAAATTGTCAGGTTCTCTTTATTGTGAATCAACCAAAATTACATGTTTTTTCTGGTTTGGAAGGGTTGATGGCTCCTCCTCAGATGCAATAGGATAGAAGTAACTTTAGCTTGTTAATACTGTTACTTATATAAGACAAGTGGTAATTCAAGGTTGGTGCTGTAGGAGCAGCACTGTCACTCCTGAGGGGTAGTGCACAGGGAAAAGTGTGTTTTGGGAGACGTAATTTGTCTGGGGTTTTCTTTGAGAGCAATTTCTTAACATTAGATTTGACTTCTTTTAATTTATGAATTCCTGCAACTGTAAGCAGAGATATATATATACATGCACACGCATTTCACGTGGAGGTCTAGCTTGTGAATGACACTGTTTTTTCTGTTTTGTTCAGCGCTAGATTTACTTTCACCTCCATCTGCCTGCTCAGTTGGAGTTAAATATATAGTTGTGATTGAGTGTTCTCTAAGTTATACTACCTTTTGTGAGAACATGGAAACCCCATGTACCAGAGAATACAGGAGTGAAATCCACCTTTTAGCCTGGCTTTTAAATGTCCATGAGTTCTAATGCTTGCTCTGAAGCATTGATGTTTAAAATGCAAAATTTTGTCTCTATGTGCATTTGTAGGACTTTTAAGTTCCAACCTGAGATGAATGATCAAAACACCAATGTTCTGCAAATGATGTTAAACTCATCTCTCTAGCAGTCAAACCCAGCCTGCTTGGCTTTATGTAATCAGGTGTCCACCTGATCAGGAGCACATGTGGCTAAGCTGCTTATCAGCTCTTCATTTGGAGGTATTACAGGGATGTTTTCTATACAGCCAGTGGGGAAAAGGATGTACTCCTTATTCATGAAAGATCAACCTGTAGATGAACTAAATTGAGTTGTAACTCCTCGTTGTCCTGTTTGCCTGCTGTGATAATGCTCTTGGACAAATGAATGTATTGCAGACCTTCATTTTGGTTTATATCTTCAGTAACTTCCTAATCACTCTTAACTAGTGTGCATAGTCAAATGCTGCTGCTCTGTGTGTCATTTGGTGATTTATTTCACTTTCCATTTTGCTGGTGATAATGGGAAGCCAAATCACATGTTTGCACTCTGTTTCCTGAGAGAAACTCACTGCTGGATGAAGCATGGTCCAGAAAGCCTTTTTTTTCTCTGCTACAAGCAGACCTGGTTCATGTACGTACGTATGTTTTCATTTGTTATAGAGATCTCTCCTGGCAAGATGGCCCTGTAGTCTGTGAGGACTGGAGCAACTGGGCTATGCTGGTGTTGGTGTATTTACTGCAATGATAGTGGCTTCACTTGAGCTGGTTTTCTCCTGGTGATTTGTTTCTCAAGATGACTGTATTGGGTTGTGCGGTAACATCTGTTAGCAGTGGTTTGAGGGAATTTTTAGTTCTCATCCTGCAGCTCAGTTTAGTGTAATCTTCTTTGCCAGTGCTTTCTTGGGAGATTCCTCCTCTGTACGTTCAAAAGTCTCACCAGATATTTCTAGTGCCAGGATTTCCTGCACAGATGAGCTGTGGGGTAGAATGCTGTGTCTAGACAAGGCCTTCAGCTGATGAAGCAGGGTCTGAAGTTGTTATTCCATACAGCGTGTGAGCTTCAGAGAAGCTTATGGAGAAGACAAGTCAATAATTGTTTGGCTTGGATGGCTTCACTGTGCTTTGAGACTAATGGAAAGTCATTATCAAATGATGACTTTGAGCTCAAGTTTTTCAAGCTACCAAGTATGAAGGACATTAAAATTGCCAGCATAACTTAGATGCAGCCTGAAAAAACCCAACAATACCCACAAAAGGTGGGAGCTGTGCCTTGGTTTCCATTGGTGCTGGAGAAGCTTTGGGGTGAGGCACTGAGTCATTGGTGTCTTACAGCTGTTGGCAGTGTCACCGACCTGTGATACCGTGCTGAGGTGCAGCAGATGATAAACATGCCTCAGCATTCAGATCCAGGCTCTGGCTCCGTGACAGGGATGCATTTAGGTAATTTCATAGAGTAAGCTTCTCTCTAACAAAATTACAACAGTGCAAAGTCTGTTTTGATCCAGGTCAAGGACAGAGACAGGCACACCGAGCTGGCTGGGGCTGTGCTTCACTTGACTCTAACAGCAGGTTGATACTCAGTGAAATTTCCATTTAAGAGTAGCTAATTATCATCTCCTTATGGATGACTTCATGTTTAAATAAAAGAAGTGTTTAACCTTGAAAATTCCTGTTCTCATTTAGGTCTTTTTTTCTTCCAACAAATATTTTCTGGTTATATTTTCAAATGTCTGAGATGTTCTGAGGTAGGGTCAGAGGGCTGGTTTCTTTCAATTCTTGCATTAGTGGAAATGTTATTATTCATTAATGCTCTGGTATAGTAGGGCTTGCATTTTCTTGTGAAGATATTGTGCTTGGGTTCTTTAACTTGTCACCACAAAGCTCTAAATGGAGCCAGCGAGGTGAACTCAAAAATCTTCAGCTGGTGATGATGTTGCAGAGATGAAACAGGGGTTTGGGAAACAACTTGGTGTTTTCTAGTAGGTGCCTGACATTAGTACTGAGATGCTTAAATCAAAAGCCAAATATTTGCGTTTTTAATCTTTGGGCTTTTCTTTAAAGGCTCTTATGTTATTTTTAGCTCCAGCTCCCTGCCAAAAGCTTTGTTCCTTTTCTTTTGGATTTTGTGTTGATGAATCCCACTAGTTATGATGTCATTGCATAGTGTGAAGTGACAGCAACAAAAAGAAAAATCTTACCCATACCATCTGTTACCATAAATATTATGCACTCCTGTTAGATTCCAAGTGGATTTGGAGTGCATGTTCACAACAGAAACTGTCTCTGCTTAGATGTATGGTACCCTCTAGCATAAAGCTTTTAATCACAAAATTCTCTATATGGTTTTGGATTTGACATGACACATTGCCAGGTCTAAGTTTACTTGTTTTTTTAATCAGTATTTAATCTTCTGTCATTCATATCAGGCCTAGTAACTTGCCAAAAATGGTCCTAGAGGAATCTGCGTGAATTAGGATAATTCACTGATACCAAACATTGGTTGACTTCTTACACTGGTTGTCTTACAGTAATTGTGGCCTGAAATAGAGAGGGGCAGATTGGCTTTAATCTCATGTGTGGTTGGTGTTCCCAAAGAGTGTATTGGCATTTGAACGTAGTCTTTCCTTGCATAATTTATCAAAGCCCTCACTGAATAAATTGAATTTGATAGATGTTTTGTTTTATGCTGCAAGGTCACAAACACGTTTCGGAACCCTAAAGAAGAATGAAATGCTGTCAAGATCCAAGCAGAGCACTGAGCCTGCTGTAGCCTTGGTCAAAGATGAATTCTGAAATGCAGGATACAGCAGTGCTTGTGCATGGACTGCAGTGTGCTGCTTGCCAGGAAAAAAAGGAGACTGAGAAATTGTTGAGGGTGCATGTTATCGTGGAGACCGGTTATTACTCTTGAATGGAGCAGGATGCTTGCAGCTCCCACTTGGACTTGGGATAAGATTTAAGTGCCTCTAAGTAGTTTGAGTCGCAGGGTTTCAGTAACCACTTAATTTCCAGAGGCTTTAAGTAGAGCCTCAGTGCTGGAAATGACAGGTGGTGGAGAAGGTTTTCCCTTGGTAACCAGCCAAAAAAATTGAGATTTTGCATTTGCAGTGTATTGCTGTATTAGAGCTCAGCCTTTGTGCAGGGATGGACATGATGCTGTGGCTTTCCTGGGCAAGAGCCAGATCTCAGGAGGGGCTGAGGGGATTCTCGAGGGGGTCACAGAATGAAGTTGCGGTGCTCCTGTGGATGTGTGAAGTTTGGGCTTGGGACAGAACATTGTGTCACTGCAAGATACGCTGGGGAAAGAAGGGAAAAAAAGCACGTTCCTGCCCTTGTCACTCCTGATAAAGGCTGTCTTGTTCAAATTGCATCAATACTTGCCCTGCAACAAAGCCAATCAGTGTGTGGATGTCCTGTTTAGGGCACAGCCACTTTCTCGGAAGCAATTTCCCAATAGCTGAGGCAGAGATGAATGAGCTGCCAGAGCAAAGGCTGGATGTGATGGAAGGGTTTGCACTGTTGTATCCCTGCCTTGTCCACAGCTGGCTTTGTGGCCTGGATCACTGCTTGTCACCTGTTCCACCCCTCTCCTTTTGCCTATGTGCTTATGCACTTTTGGTCCTTTTTTCACGGTTTGCACATTTGAGTTTGTGAATAAGGACTTGCACTAATCACAAGAGCTGAAATCTATTACCTTTGTTTGAATCCATAGTTCTGTGTTTTATGCTTAGTGTTTTTGATTCATCCCTAGTTTTAAATCCTTGTATCTTGCTGCAGGGTGTATCTTTGTTTCTCAGGTTAAGAGACAAAGAAATAAGCATAAACCAGCTGATCTCTGCCTGCATAACAGGTCTTTCCCTTTGCATCCTGGCTGCCAGGCAAAGGGACTAGAAGAGCTGGATTCTTTACATAGTAGGGCTTTTAAATGGCAGGAAATCTTCTTTCGAATTTGTTTAAATGTAAAATCCACTGTACAGACAAAAGGCATTTAGAAGTTGAGGCTGAAATTCCTGGGTTTGGATGGATTTGTTGCACTCCATTCTACTGAGCAAGCTTTTGCAGCTTGCTTCACGTGGGAATTAGTGTGATGAGGAGAATACTTTTCAAAGTGTAACTATATGGGAGGCCTTCCACAGAGTATCTACAGCATGCTAGTTCCCTTTTTCACTTCAGGGCCCTGAGTAGAATGCAGCATTGTAGTCCTTTTGTAATAGATGCTGATGGATTTCAGGAGCGGTGTTGTTCTGGAATGGCCACTGTCATACTTTTACTGATGTGTGTGCTAACTGCTAAACTGGGTGCTCCAAGGAAGAATATTATGGAGACACCTAGGAAAATTTTGGGCTGCAAGCTTCATGTGTGCTGTAGCAGAGACATGAGGAGCGCTGCTTTCCAAGACCCTAAATGGCCTTTTGCTCCAGGCAAAAGCAAAGATGACTTTTTACCTCATCTGCTTTGATGTCTTTAGTTTCACTTTGGCTTTTCGAGCTTTATGTCACTGTCTTCAAAGATTTTTTGCAAAAATCTGAATCATTATTCCTCGTTATTTAGGTGGCTGATAACTTTACTCATAATTTTTGTTATTTTATTTATTAGGCTGTGATTCTTACATTTATTTTGATCTTATGACTGGGGGCATAACAAACATTTAGCCACAGCTGGCAGCAGCATTAGCAAAGATGTTTTAATGTGCTAAACTTTTCAGCAGCTCTTCACCTTATGTTAACTTGGAGATGCATTGCCACTAAGAGTCCTTTGTCTTTTTTTAAAGAGGATGCTGCTGACCTGCTGTAAACTGTTTCTCAGGCCATAAAAGAGGGCTGATTTTTACTGTTTATAACGGCAAGCTTTAGATACACCATATCAAGCAAAGCAGAGATTTCTTTTTGTGGTATTTGCCTTGGAATCACTGCTGTGCTTTGGAGTGACTCTTCAGATAGATCTCTGAGCAGCATCCATATCACAGTCTCTCTTTACAGCATGTCCAGGATGATGCTCTTCACTGATGAAGGGGATTAAAATAGTCGTTAAGCTGCTGAATATACCAAATGTCCTGTAAGTCAAGATACAGACAGACTGAACGTGCTGGAGTGATACAATCTGTTGGAATGCATCAGGATAGGAATATCTTTAACTTCAGCCAGATTTGAAACGCTCATATCACAGAAAGATGAAACCAGAGCTTAGTTTGCATATGGAAATGCTTGGCCTAGAGCTATCTGTAGATACACTTTCTTGCTTTCATTTTTCTCTGCTGTGTTTGAGTGAATAGTTGGTTCACCTTGACTCCTGAGTGCCACTCAAAAGGGTGTGCTTGGCACTATTTGTTGGGATGCTTCCTGTAGTGAATTAACTTTGGGAACAACCCAAAGCAGAGGACTGTTCTTATTTATTCCAGCGTCTCTGGGTTAACATTCACATCCTTTAATTGACAGGCATAACTATGAAAATTTGGACGCCTCTAATGCAATTGTGTGACTGAATAGTTGCTCTATTTACCTTTGTTGTCCAGGCTGTAGAGTTACCACGCAGTCTTGACAGCCACAAATCCATTTTGTACTGGTTACCAAACCTGTTTGTCTCTTTCAACAGGTACTACAGTGAGATAGAAAAGTTCTCAGTGCAGTAGTCTCAGAACGTTCCCAGCCTCATAACACAAATCCATGCACTACGGGTCCGACTGCTGTCCAGGCAGGCTGGGAATTGTTCAGGGAGAGGCAGCCTCCAGGATAATTAAAGCATGGTCTGATAAGGAATTCATTTAGGCTCTCAGTGATTTTTTTTTTTGGGGGGGGGGTGGTGGTTTTTTTTTGTTTTGTTTTGTTGGTTTGTTTTGTTTTGTTTTGTTTTTTTTTTGGTAAGGTGTCCAAAGTAAGAATGCTGTTGCATCATCAGGCTATGATTTTAGCATAGCTTTCTGGTGTGCTGCTCTCTTATGATTTGAGACATCTGAATAGATTCTGTGGGGCTAATCTACATCAGCGATTTGCCAGATTCTGGCAAAGTTAATATTTGCAGCTGAGATGTGTGCATAACTGGGTTTCTGAATTAAAAAAACACCTTAGTGGGCCCTGTCTGAAGTCAACCAGTGAAACATAAAATCATCACTCCTCAGAGTTAGAACTTTATGCAACATTTTTGTCCTTTGACTTTGAGAAAGCACTACTGAAATGACTCAGCCCATGGGTAGGAAAATGGTGAGTGGCCAATTGCATCAATAGGCAGATCAATCTACCCTCCAACCACCGTCCCAGCGATCAGATTGGTGTGTTAAGTCAACATTTCCATTGCTGTCCTTGCCTGCTTGTTGGGTCAAGGAAAGCAAAACTTATTTGGAAGGCTGACCATTTATTTATTGTTCATTCAGGCGTGTCTCCCAAGAGCATCCCAAGAGCAGGTGAAGGAAAAGCATCTCTAAGTACAAGTCAATGGTCACTTCTGTCCCGGCCTGATAGCCTTTTCCAAGCAGGAAAATAAAAAATTGTTTGGAATGCTTGTGTTCAAAATAACATATCTTCTCAGCTTTCTTTACAGTTCTTCCAGCTGGTCTTTATACCAAAAAAATAATTAAAAATTTAAAAAAAGCTGCTATGATGGATAGCTCAGTGTTTAAAAAACAAATCAAAAAACACTAGTACATTCAGAGACCTTGAAGAGCAACATCGTTGAAGTGTGGAAGTTCTCGGTGGTTAGCACCTCTTTAAGGCATAACAAGATTGTCTAAAACTGTTCTGCCTGCTCTTTTTCAGAGAGCCATTTCCCTTGCTGTTGCAGAGCAGGCAGTTTTTGCTGCCACCTTTGGAATAAAGCTTTTGTCACCTGATGGGCTTTGTGCTTAGAAGCCCTCAATGAAGTGTCAAATTACTTAAAACTCATCGAGAACCCGACCATCAGGTGGGTGCAGCTGCCAGCATGTAAATTCTTCAACTAATCTTATGATCAATTGTATTTCAGCTAAGCAGACAGAAAAGAACCGTGTTCTCTCCCCTACCTTAAAATTTTTCAGAAAATGCATAAAGAAGCATCAGGGTAAAAATTATTAGTGTACACAGGATTCATTCTTCCCACTGAAACCTGGGAGAGACTATTAACAAGTTAAAGTCTCATTTTATCAAAGATAAAAATCACCTCTCCCATTTTGTTTTATTTCCGTGCAGTGCTCCACAATCTGATACAGCTCAGTAGAGTCAGGAGCTGTAAAATTCAGCGTAAGGAATTCAGGTGTTCAACATGCAAAGCTAGGTAAATATTCTGCAGTGATAGCCCTGAAATTCTGGAGGTTCTAGGCTTGCTTCTGTGGAGCTAGTTTTACTTTCTGGATCAGCAACATCAGTAATAGGCATATCAGCCCAGCCATCTTGAGTCTGTTCTATAAATTACCACTTAATTTTCTAATAGCATTAGGCAGCTGCTCTAAGTAGAGCTCTGCTGTTTCCTGTGAAGGAACTGGTTAATATGTCCATTAGAGCTTGTGTGCGAGCTTAGCTGTGGGGTAGTCCTGTGACTCTTAAACCCCAGCTGGTGAATTAATGCTTCAGAAATAAAATGCTGCTAAATTACTAAGGATTGCTTTTAAAGAGTGGAAAAAATTGAAATACATTAAGCCATTGCTGAGCTCCTTTACTTTCTGTGACTCTGCTGCTGACAAATTTTGGGGTACTTAATAGGCTTTTTCTCATTTGACTTCTCATGTGTCAGACTGCTCAATCCAGGTGTTTGAGTTCCAGGGAATGGATGGAAGTCCACTTTTCATCCTCTGCTTTGGAAGAAGGTATATTGGGAGATTTGAGCCTGAATTCTGCTGATAGTCACAGGATCTTTTGAGGACTTGTTGGCTGTGTGTGATAAGCTTAAAAATGACCAAATAAATTTTTTGCCCTCGGACTCTTGAAAGTAAGAAGTGTTGCTTAGAGCCTTCCTTCTGCCCTCCAACCTCTTCCATACTCAACTAGGGTGGTGCTTGGCATTCTTCATTCTGCCCTTGCTTGAGTTGTTGTTCCCTCACCTTCAGTTTGCTGGCAGTAGTGGAAGGCAGCTGACAGCCTTTCACCACTCTTATTGCTGGGATCAGAAATAGCTGCAGTGAGGAAAATGGAGGAGTGTTTTGGTGACAATTTGAGGTGGTTTTGCTAAGTTAATTCTCTTACTTTTTTTTTTTTTTGGTTTTTTTTTTTTTTTGCTGTGAATGGTAGGAACTTTTCGCAGCTAACTGTAAACTAAACTTTCTTGGCACAGTGTTCACGTTGAAGTTTTCTTCAAGGAAAAAGATCTTGTTTACTGGAGCTGAACAAACTATAGCATCAGTATAGGAATCTCTTTAAAGCACTGATTTCTGCACACCTAGACATTAAAGGTTCTTAAAAGATTTTGTTTTGTACATGAGCAGTCATGTTAGCTGCTGCCTGAAAGATGCTCCATACCAATTCTGAATAAGTAACAGGAGGAGGTGTATGGGAAGATGGTTTTGGTTTAAAATCCCAATTTCCATTATTTTAAAATAGATTTACTAAGAGCCAGAGTTGTCCTGAGTACCTGTTCTTAGTAACACACACTACCTGCTGACTATTTTCATAGACTTGAAGCTTATAGAAGTAACCTGTACTTTTGCATGGACTTAAAAAGTTTAAAATAACCTCAGTTTTTATGCTGGAAAGAATAAGGCTGTTCCATAATTTTTTTTTTTTCTGGTAACTTATTAATTTTGATCTGGATCAGCATAAGCTTGGCAGAGCTCAGGGAGCAGCAGCAAGGACAAATGCAGCCCTGTATTTTAGCTATGGTTTCCAGTTTTCAAAAGGTGGTCATTACCATGGTTTGGAGAGCAAAGACTTGAAAACCTCATGGTTTCCTCTGCAGATCTAAATTGTTTGGAGGACAAAATTACCAATTAATTGGGTTGAGTTTGCGGGTTTTTTGACAGAAGACTGTGAATTTAGGGGTGGAAAGCAATAGGCATGACCCACAGAATTCCAGCATGAGTCAGTGCAGGACCTGTTGAATCATTCCTGTGTGCTGTCAGGAAGTTGCTGTGTAGCCTA
Source organism: Acridotheres tristis (assembly GCA_037013685.1). Lineage (NCBI taxonomy): Eukaryota > Metazoa > Chordata > Aves > Passeriformes > Sturnidae > Acridotheres > Acridotheres tristis. The sequence continues at coordinate 7,078,987 of CM072911.1, read as the reverse complement.
ATTGCAGGGCTTGAAAATCCCGACTAAGTATTTTATTATGTTCAAAAACAAATGCCGTCTGTGCACATAAATAATCAATCTGTGATGCTGAAAACCATCTATAAGGGATGGATACTTGAACCAAACTCAGACTGCATTGCACACCACATTCCTGCTTGTTATTCTTCTTTTATCTTGCTTTTTTTTCCCCCGGGAATTTTTCCTTGCCACTTCAAATTCTCAGAAATGCGCCTTTTGGTTGCCTTTTGGATCATTGTGTTTTAGATAAAAACGCAATCTGTGCAACCTTTTTATCTGGAGTCAGCCTAGTGGTCAGACAAGTGGATGGAGTGAGGAACCACAGGTTCCTGTAGTGGCTCTTTTGTGCAGCTCCCAGTGAGCTTCACAAGATTTGTAAAACAAATGGTCGTGCTGTTTTGAGGAAGGAATTTTGGTTTGTTCCCTCCTAGAATGCTAAATCACTTTGAATAACTAGTAAGGGGTTTATTTTTCTGTCTGCCTAATGCTGACAAATTCTTCTGTCTCCTTTCTGCCAGTTTTGGCCACTAGAGAAGTTAGTGGAGAACTTGTGTGTGTGTGACTTGGGATGAGTTTTTATCCAGGAGTTAGTTTTGCCTTGAACAAATTGCTTTGAAGTGATGAAAGGTTTTCTGAATGTACTTTCCCGTATATTATGGAATCTGTATCCTGGTAACTACATGAGTATATTCCCTAACTCTTGCGTAGCTGAAGTGTCTTAAGATGGCACAAATTCTCATATCAAACCGTGGAGAAGTTACTTACAAATAGCATTTCTCAGTACTCCCCATATGCTGCTCTCAGTGATGCCTTTGTGGTATCAGCAGTGGCGGATCATATTAACAGTCGGCTCAGAAAAGAAAGACCTGAGAGTTAAACTTTTCAGACACCATTAAGCCATGCTGCAGTCCTTAGGCTTTGGTTTGGATCTCCCTTCTGGTAGTCCAGGAAGGCGAAATTGCCCCATGGCCATTTTTTTGGTAGAATATTAGTGAATGTGAAAACGTTAACTTGCACTCTAGTTTTCACTTGCTGCCTGGCTAACAGGACATCCTTGGGTCTCTGTGCCTCAGATGCCCAAATAATTAACGTGGGAAAGCAGTAATTAGTAGGGCCATGCAAGACACAGTGATGACACAGATTGGAGCGAGGAGATGAGCATTAAACGGAGCTGAGCCTGTTGCTGGGTGCTTAGGCGAGTCACTTGACTTTGTGCCTCAGTTTAGCCCAGTGATAAATAGGCCTGGCTCCCTGTGCTGGGACAGGACTTAGCGGGGTGCTGTACAAAGGGAACTTTAAATAGTGCCGTAGCAGTGTTCTGCTGCAAGGGGAAGGAAGTGGCTGTGACTGTGTTTGTCTGACACAGCTTGGAAACTGTCCCTGATGTTCTTGTGACACGTGGAAAGCAACCTGGCTCATGAAACCTATTTGGAACTACCTATGTGCTGTGTGAGGATTATCCTTGTTTATGCTTTCTTCTTCTCTTGCCCTTATTTTTAAGGAGGCTTTGTGTTAAACTGTTCCAGTTCCAGCCATTACACCCAAGCTGTACTTTTGAAAGCTTGAGGCCCTGAAATTAATCTTTTTCAAAGGACAGGGTTCTGGGTACTGTAACATTTGTTCAGGGAATATTCCAGTGGAGTTGTTATGAACTTTGGCATCCTCTTTTCTATCCCTGGAGAGACAAAGGCAGCCGTGTTACACAATCAGTTTCAGGAAGCTGAGGCAGTGCTGAGTTGTGGCTTTCCTGGATTTGATCACCACTCTTGCAGCCCAGCTGTGCACCAGCACTGCCTGCAGTGTGGCACTCCCTATTGAAATGCAGCAGTTCACAGTGCAAATATCTCAAATGCAGATTATGTGCCCACTGACTCATGTACGCCCTTATGGAGCACGATAAACTAGAGGGGGAGGGTGAAATAATCTGATACCTCCTAAGTACAAATTCCAAGGGCAAAAGGCTGCCGATGAGTCGAAGGTACTTGGAAATCTCCCCTTTCTTTGTAGAAAGGCAGTGGAATGTGCAAAGCAGTAAGGAATGCTTCAGGCTGCAGCAGGTTTCTGTAATCCTGCCGTTGCTGTCAGCACATATGGAAGTACATGAATTATTGTCACTGAACTTCCGAGTGTTCAAGGCTTCGTGTCGGCCCTAAACACAGGCATCTAAATATAAACTGTGCCCCAGCTCCCACTGCAGCTCCTGCCTTGGCTCCCAGTTCTCTGCTGGTGCAGACTCCTCTACCACAAAAGTCAATAAAGGACGAGCAGATGAGAACTCCACCCCTTCCAGCAAGTTAAAGCAAGCCAAAGACTGCTTTAGTGAGATTTCTGCCATTTAAATTCAAAAGCAAACACAGGCTGGTATTATCAGCTCACACCAGATCTGCCTGCAGACAGTAATTCTTCCTGTCTTGGACCCATGCCCATGTGCATTATTGTAATTATCAGCAATTTAAAAAAAATAAAGCAATAAAGCTAGGATGAGCTGCTAGTCTGTAGATTTACTGCCTGCTGTGTCAGGCATTCATTAGCCTTCCTGGGTTCAAGCCACCTATCTGCTGAATAAAAGCAGGAAGAGGAGCTAAGGAAAACAAAGCATGAAAAACCATTTGAAGCATGAGTTGAGAGCTCTGCTTGCATTTACAAGTTAGAAACCTAAGACCAGGGGAATTTTAAATATTGTGTCCAGAAGCTCTTGTGTGTAAAGTCCTTCTGCCAACTTCCCTCCCTTTTTAGTTGAAGTGTTGGTTTTCTGAATACTGACTTACCAGTAATTCCCAGGTGAGATTCATGGCAAGGAATGTGAGATTTAAGGGCCCTGTGGCACGGTGTGATCCAGGAGGGCTGAGCTTTACAATGTCAGCCCAGCGGTTCTCCTTCGAATAGGTTCAGTTTGTGACTGCCGCTCTTCTTAATTTTCATTTTGCCAAGGGCTGGCCTCTTCTCCTTGTGGAAGGAAAAAGGCCCGTGGACATTAGCTAGAGGCAACAGTAATATGGGGGGTACAGCTGAAGCAGTTGAGTCCCTGCACAAACATTCACACTGATTTTTTTGAGCCCAGAAAGGGAAAACATTAGAATCCTCACACCCTCAAAAGCAGCAGCCATAGAGGGTTGTTCTTGTAGGAAGGCTGGTAAGGTAACGAGGCTCATTTTTGTGTCAGAGGAGCTGTTAGAATTCCTCAGTGGTCTTGAAAGTGTTCAACTTTATATTCTCAGTATCTGTGGGTATTGCACTGTCATAGGGAGATTTGCAGTTTCCCAGAGTAGGAAATGTAATTAAAAAAAAAAATCCAGAAAAAATTCTTCCTTTCCTTTAATTTAAGGTGGACAGCTTGATTTATCTGAATAAGAACAGTGCTGAACAGCCTGTTCTGAAGTCCCACGTGATTCTTGTGGACCCTCATTTCATAACCAGTATTGCTTTCAAGAGCCTTTGCTTAATTAAAAACAAACAGTGCAACTAATCTTTCCAAGTGCTGCCTTTTTTTTTTTGTCAGTAGCAGCAACTGGTTGTGGAATACATGTAGCTCTCATGAGCAGGAAATCTGATTTGTCCTGTAGAAAATCCTACAAAGGGCCTTGCCTTGTTACTTAAGCCAGGGTATGCCCTGTGGCCACCAAGCCAATTCAGTTCTCCATTGGAGCTTTCTTCAGCAGCTGATAAATTCTGGAGGTTGTAGTTTCAGTCTTAAAACAGCTTAATCTTCCACCGTTTTATGCAGAGAGGTACTCGTATTGCTGCAGAGGAAGCCTAATGGAAAGCGTGGGTGGTGTGGGTTCTCTTCACAGGCTCTCCATCCTTCTAAAGCTCTCATCTACTCTGGTTTTGCTGGAATAAAGGCTCGTTCTGGCTAATCTGATCAGATGGATGAGGATATGGTCATGTTTGACCTCACTGAAAATGCAGAATTCAGTTAAATATGACATTTTGCAGATACCTTTGTGCTATTAAGGAAAGCTCTCAGGAACTAATTTCTGTGAATTATAATTATCAACTTCTCTTCACCTTTCAATCCTCAAGTCCCCAGCAACATGCCAGAAGGTTTTCCAGAATAGCATTCCATAGGGAGCTGTATGGACAGTATGTGAAATAAGTTTTGTTGCGATGACGTTTAACAGATCCTGGCAAATAAAAGGCAAAGGGCATGGATGTAGTTTTCATGTTTAGGTCTTTATAAACCAGAATTGCAATGTACTGCTTGTGGTTCAGGGGTAGATGTAAAATATTCTTTATTTTACTAAAGCCTTGTGTCCCTCCTTTGCGATGGGGTATACTTGCAGGAAGAACAGATATGGCCCTTTTTAGCACCTGGAACCCAGGCCTCCAGATAGGTAATGCTCACACATCAAATCCTGTGTCACAAGCTGAAGAGGCCAGTAGTAAATAAAAGCCAGGATACTTGGGCAGACACTTCCATCAGAGAAAAGGAAGATGTAGAGGCTTGAATTCCAGTGTTTTGGGACCATAAATCATAAATTTTTCCTCCACTGGATGGCAGAGTGAGGAATTTAACTGACATTAACTGGCCAGAGATTTATGTGTTTATGGAATCGAAAACTTGTTTGGTGTTGGAAAGCAAACTGGATTATAGAATTATACCAAAAGGCAGAGCCCAGTTTCTCCTGAAACATCTTGCTAATGCAAGTTCCAGTGAGGAAAGTAAGGGTTTATGGAACAGTCTTTTCTCAAATAACGTTTGTCTTGCTCTCATGTTATGGGTATGTATTAATAGTATAATAACTACTAAAATAATGTTCAGCAAGGACATACACAACTGGATGAACTCTCTTCCATCATGTGTGTGTTGCCCCTCCTGATCTGTCAGGCTGCTTATTTAAGGGATTGAGTAGTTGCTCCTCAGCACTAAAAGAAGCAGCTGCTTCCATTTATTGGCTGGGAAATTCCCACAGAAAAATGTGCTGTTGGTTTGTTCATCCCTTTGCAATGTGGAATGGGTGAATTCTCTGAAGTACTAAAGAGCTTAACTAGGGGCATGGCTTTATCCCAAGCTTCATGCTGGTTTACATGGTCTGTAGCCTTCCTTTTGCAGTGATGCTTGAGTGTAGCCTGAGGGATCTGCTTCCAGTTTTCATACACTGAAGGCAGTTGTGGGAAACATCAGAAAGGTACTCGGTCCCAAAAGGTTCTTCTTGATGACCTTTTTCTCTGTTCAAGTGTCAGTGTTAAAGGTGTGGCCTTCATGAAGTTTGGAGGTCCTGTATTCTCTCATTACAGCTAAAATGAGATTAAAGTACTAAATTAAATAGCTGATATGATTGAGGGCTGGAGTGGTCTGCCAGTGGAGGAAAAATTGAAGCCCATTGCTCAAAAATCTTGCCTTGCAGGTCCTGGGGTTAAAGAATCAACTGGTTTATCTCGAAGATAATTAACTCACCCAACAGCACAATTCAAGGGAAGATTTCTGCCGGTTGATTAAAAGTGATGAAATCAAGCAATTAGTCTCGTTTGTTCAGCTGTGCATTGGGGCTTAGCATGTTCTGGTAGCTACGGCAACAGCACTCGACTGATATGCAAACTATGTGAGCAATCCAAGAAGGAGGAATGATACCTTTGCAGGGAGCAAGCTGGAGAGACAGCAAAACCAAACACTGGCTCACATCAGTATGTAAATAGGGGGTGGTCATGATTTCAGGAGGTTGGTATGTATTTGAACAGGAGTTTTGCTCATGCAAGAGGTGTGATGAATGGATTGCTTACAGATGTTTCTGCCTCTCGATGGAGCCTGCACCTCTCCTGCTTAGGGAGTTCCTTTATTGTGCTGCAGACTTGTTAAGTTTGCTTTGAAGGAGCCAGGTTTCAGGCATCAGCAGTCCCATCATAGCACATACATTTATTCACTTTTGATGCCCTGTATTCTTACAAGGGTTATTGCTTCCCGGGTTCTTGATCTTGCATTTCTTTTCATTTTTTTCCAGGGGTGGAACTTGGATGTGGTTGCAATGTTGCCATCAAACAAAATTGCTTTGGGGATTGTTTCCTTTAGCATGTCATGTCCTGTACTCTCTGGGGAATGGTTGTTGGTACCAAAGTGGTGTTTGTTTGGAGAGAGATAAAAAAAGCCTCGTAAAAAGTTTGTGCATGTTTAGAGAGTTTTGAAGGATCATTCTACCATTGCTTCTTTCTTCTGAAAAGACACATCAGGGAGGAGGATGGTGCAAAGACCTGTCACAGGTTCTGCTATGTGCACTTGTAAGATGTTTATTAAAGGCTTGATTTCTGAAAGATCCAAGTTAATGCACCATATTACCAGCCTCAGTCTATTGCTCAGAGTGCCTCCCGTACCTGAACTACATGACTGTTTTTTTCCTTAGGACAGAGTGTACAACAAATATACCCACAGTAAATTTGAAAATATATGTGAACTTAGCAGCATTTTGATACTGGGACATCAGTGCTGCTATCTCTTACATGTAGTTTGGTATTTCATTACTTTGTGGTCTGTGCTAAAACATGCTGTCATGAGCATCTGTTGGCTGGAAGGGTTAGAGTAAGTAGAAACCAATTGTATAAGACTGCTTCTCTTAAAGGATGCATGGATGAATAGTACTTAAAACTCAAGGGGTCATTTTTCTGCAGTTAATACTTGAATTTATGCTTTTGTGCCTTCGGTTGGTTTTTTCCCCCAAGCACTAATCTTGTGTTCAGCACTAAATAGTCCTTGACTTTCTGAGTGTTGAAATGTCTTATCTGCAGGCAGAGAGATAAGGGGAGGGAGAGAAATGCTCTAATTGTAGTGGAGTTATTCTTTTTCCTAATATCCAGTAACTAAGAGCGGCACAAATAAGTTGTCCAGTTGAATTCTACTCTTTGCTCCTTTATTTCCTTTAAGCATACAAATATTGATATGAGTTGATGGGGGACTGCAGGCAGTAGGGAATGAACAGCGTCCACAGTAATTCATGCATTTTCCAGTGCACAAAAAGTTCAATATGAAGGCAGGACTGGGAGCCTGGGATTGTGTTGCCTGCCAGTGGAAAAGCAGCTTAAGGCCAGCAGACTCTTTGCATTGCTGTTTCTATCGGTAGTTGAAATGGATTCCATTTTCCTAAACACCATAAAGAGCTTTTGGCGTTTATCTGGTCTTTTTGCCTTATAGCTCTTTCTGTTTTACAACAGCGAGTAGTTATTTAAGGAGAACATGCTCAGCTCCCAGCATCCACTTGGTCTTCTGAGAGGAAAAAAAAAAAGTCTGCAATTTAATTTACTCCTCTTTTCCTCTTTCGTTCAGCCAGCAGGATTTCAGAAAGAGGCCCTGACCTTGTTTTCATTGATCAGTCTGCAGTTTCCACAAATGTGGACTGTCAGGTTCTTGTCTGCTGGTACAGTCTGGGAAGTGCACAGAAGGCACATCTGAAACAGCTCCCCGTAAGAGTGCACTGAATGGGACACAGCAGGCTTTGAGAAGCTGGTTGTCAAACTGTTTTTTCTGATTCAGCAGAAATTCTCTTTGTGTGTTTGAGCAAAAATCCTAGGTATTTCTATCCCAAATACTCAGTGATATTAGGATAAATGCTTTTAACACTGAGCAGGATTCTTGCAGTGGGACGCAGTTATTTTATTGGTCGTAGTAATACCTGCTTGTGTATAACCTCACCGAGGTCCTTCTGCCAAAAGTTATTAGTATTAGTTATTTAGTTTTTCAGACTTCTCGTTTAGCCCATGTAAGTGCAGTCTTTTAGTGGGAATTACTCTTAGGTTTGGTAAGCTGTTGTTTCAATTATAAAAATAGGGTTTGGGAAAACAAGCGCCTTGCTGGTGAAAACTTGGGGTGGGCTCAGCATCTCAAGGAATGTTGTTAGAAAATAGTGTGGAAGACTCCGCTGATATCCTGATCGAGCAGGAGCTGTCTGAAAAGATACCAGAGGGTTTCTGATTCTTTTGAGTTGTTGAGCCTTTGATCAGATAATGCAGTTAAGGTGTTTTGTTTTGGTTTGTCTTCACAGGCCCTTGCAGCCAATGCTGGGACAGGGTTTGCGGTGGCAGAACCTCAGATTGCCATGTTCTGCGGGAAGCTAAATATGCATGTGAACATCCAGACTGGGAAGTGGGAACCTGACACTTCCGGGACCAAGAGCTGCTTTGGAAGAAAGGAGGAAATTCTGCAATACTGCCAGGAGGTGAGATTTTCTGTGTAATCATGAATCTTCACTGCTGTGAAGGAATTGGATTCCAATTTACTTGCTCAGTAGCAAACTAACCCTGCAGGAGATGAACTTGCTTTTGCCTAGTCCAATTCCCTGCACTGTCCTGCTGTGTTATTGTCCAGAAAGAGCAGGGAGGACACTGCAGTGGGATTTAGAAGCTGCCTCAGATCAGCTCACACTGCCACAGAAGATCCTTAGTTTGTAAGTCAGGTATCTTACCTGTTTGCAGGGCTTTACCTCGATGTTCTGCTGCTGAGCTGATTAACCAGTATCTCTTCCCTGTTGTGTAAAATGGTACCTGACGCCTATTCTAGGTAGAATACAGCTATGCTGTTCTCAATGACATGTTCAGATTAACCAGAATATTAGAAAAATATTTTCAAAGTTTGTCAGTATTTTTAAACTCTTTAGACTTTATTGAAAAATACATAATCATCTTCTAGTGTGTTCCAGATACACTGTAGCTTATTGGTATTTTCCAGTGTCTTTAATTGCTCCTCTGAGGTGGCAGGCACGTAAAATACCACAAGGAATGTATCTTTTTTTTAAATGGGAAAGAAACACGATGTACCATGACTGGACTGGAAGACTTTTTAATCTGTTTTACAAGGCTGATATAACTGGGGCTGCGTTTTTTTTCATGTGGTAGAAGCCTAAACAGAAGTCAGTGTCTGGACTTGAGAACTTGAGCAGGGCATAAGGATCAAATTACTATATAGTAAATGGACCAGGCATGAGGAAACCTGAGGAGGTGGGTGCATAACTTGACAAGTGATAAGAGAGACTGAAGATGTTGCTGCACCCTGTTTGTTGGTGATTGCTGTTCCAGGGGGTATTGTGCTGCTCCACAAAGAATTAAACAGCTGCATCTGCTGCAAACTCAAATACCCAAATGTTCCTCCTCCACTGCTGTGCAAATCCAGACCTCTCAGCTTAGTGCCGGTGAGAGGACTCTTGCTCTGACCTGGCTTTCTTCTGCCTCAAAGCAGTGGCATATCTGTTTCTGAAGCCCTGTGTGGAGCTTTTTTATGTCTCCAGCTGTTCTGAGCATGGTCCAGAGCAGAGTGTATGTCCATGTGCAAACTCCAACTAGTTCCTAGTAGAGAATCAGCCTCTCTACTCACGTAGGAGCCACTCTTCACATTCTCTGTCCTTTCTGAAGAGAAACTTCTCTGTCTGTGCTGTTCCCAGATGTACCCAGACCTTCAGATCACCAACGTGGTAGAAGCCAACCAGCCTGTCAGCATCGACAGCTGGTGCAAGCGTGGGAAGAAGCAGTGCAAGGACCACACTCACATCGTCGTGCCCTACAAGTGCCTGGGTGAGTGTGTGCTGTGCATTCCTGTGGGACAAGCAAGGAGTTGCCTTCTGGATTCTTACAGAGAGAACAACTCAGTTTGTAAGATTGTCTTGTGTCAGGTTGTCATTGCCACAATTCCACTGAAATGTTTTTCTTTCCAAAAGATGGAACTCTGCCTTTATAGAGCAGATCAACAGCTTGGTAACAGCTGTGGTAGAATAATGGTGCCTGGCATAAAAACCAAATCCCCATTCTCTCTGCAACTGCCATAAAAACCTGAAGGCTATTGTATCTGAGTACCACAAAGACACTGGGATTTAACACTTTGATCCTATTTTTGTGAAGCTTTAATATTTTGTTGCCTTGGAGACTTAAATGCTCAGTGTGCTCAGGCTTCCTGCTTGGTCTTGACAAGAGATCTCTATTCTGTTTCAATGACTATATTTAAACTTTGCTGTTTCAAAGAGGCCCTCTTTCTTGCAGCTGTATCCCCTGTCCCCATTTTGAACTGTGAAAGAATATGAGATAAACTATGATGGATTTCATGGTGCTTTCCAGAATCTCCCCACCCACTGGAATCAGGCAGCATGTTTTAACTGGTTAGCATGTGACTTCTGACCTGTGGGTTGTGGATGACACTGTGTTGCCCCACATGTGTTCTTAGGAGTGAGCTTAGTCTCAGCTGGCTGACTTTCTTTTCAGTTATATGCTGGAAAAGACTTGCAAGAGGTCTTAGGAGTGTCTGATTGCTGGGAGCATTCAGTAGGAACCAGTTTTCATAATTTGTGTCCGTATCTCAGGTTACCCTGTGATTTGACATGGGAAGGCACCAGCAAAGCAGCAGAACCATGTGTGTGCTTTGTTCTTTTTGTAATGCCTTCCACTAGACAATCATAAAGCACTTCATTAAACATAAAATTTATTGTGGGCACATCCTGGGAGAAAGGTGCTTGTCTCTGTAAATTTGGAAAGTGAGGTTTGGGAAACAACCAAGATTGTAAGGAGACTTTCTGATGGAAATAAGGATGAAAGCATGATCCCTGGATTTATAGGGAGTCATCTCTTTTAGAAGTAATCCTTCTGCAAGCCAATTCGCCAGCTGAGAAATAAGCTGATTTTACTGACACTGCCCCAAAATTTGATGAGCATTAAACTATTTATTCAGGTTTTTCATTAGTGTATTTCACAGTGTTCATGACTTGCAGGCCCCAGCTTGTGAGGGAGCTTCAGTTTTCAGATCTGAGTTACAAGTCTGGAGTCCATATATCTGTAAGATTTTTGTCTTTAGCACTCCACAAATTGCTTGTTGTAAATGGATGATGTGTTTCTCTAGAATTACAGTCTAACAGTGGGATTTTGTTCCCTTTCTTGTTTGTGTTTTCCTTGATACATTAATGTAGAGAGTGCCTTGAGGTAGGATCCTGTCATCATACCCTGTTTAATCTTCTCTGCCCCTCTCCACCAAGGAAAACTCCTTTGTATTTCAAAGGTGAAGAGAAGAACCTATGAATCTTGTCTCAGCCCCCAGAACCACAGTCTCTTGGTTTTAAAGTTTGCTCAGTTTTACTTTTCTTACCAGAAGCATTTAGACCTTTGCTGATAGAGTAGGACAAAAGATTATTAACTCGAAATTCTAACTGGCCTGTTTTGAGATAAGAAAATGGGGAAAATACAATCTCTCTGTTAGTTTAAAATGTAAGTAATTGCCAAGGCATGACAGAGGTAATTTGATTTCTTTGTCTTCAATTATCAGGCAATCTAAACTATTTAACTTGTTTGTACTTTGTAGATGTGTCCATGATCTTTTAGTATCAACAGTAAGGAGCTGCAAAAAAATTGGTCATGCAATCAATAGTTAAAATATATTTTGAAAAGTTAGTGTGAAAGAGTGGTTGGACAAAGAATTCTGCTTTATGGAGACTTTGAGAAAGTCTTTGACTTAAAAGCTTTTCTCTAGTTTTAACAGATGACTCCTAAAGCTTCTGGTCATCTGTGCAAGGAATGCTGCTTTGAAACACTTGGACTGCAGATCTTTTTCTGGTCTTCTGAGAGTATCTAGCTCTCTCCTTATTTTAAAATTACTGAAAGCAGCATTTGAATCTGCAAGAAAGAAAGAAAAAGCTCATCTAGGAGAAAATTTCACGTTTGAATTCCAGTGGCAGTGTTTGCTTGGACTTCTGGGGTGAGAACAGGAAGTGATGATCATTTAGTTCTGATCCTTAATTCATACATGTTGGTACCAAACTGAATGATGGTGGAAACTTAGGCTTAAATAGCTAAGTCCAACTAAAGTAGACTCTGTACAGCAGAGATTCTCTCCTGTCTTTGTCAAAAGCAAAAATCTGGGTTTCACACAAAGATTGTGCCAAAACTTCCCCATGCTGGTGAGATTGTGGTTATCTTGATATTGGATGTCAGTGTATTTACTGACTCTGGTTGTACTCTGATATTCAGGCTATATAGTTTTTATTTTCCAGCCCTCTGTGTTTTGGTTAGGGCAGTGAATGTGCTGCCCTAATTTGATTAAACCATCTGGAAAAAAACCAAACCAAAACCAAAAGACACTTGCTCAAACACTGAAAGCATAGATAACACTCTTAGCATATAAAAATTTCCAGGCTGTAACAGCAGCAAACAGCATGAAAGATCTTTAGTATGATGCAGCTCATTTATAATTAGGTAATTAAGTAGTTTGAAACTTGCTGGTGCAAACACGGTCTTCACAAAGATTTGAGTGAAATTTCTTTAGTCCATCTTTTCATGGAAGAGCAACTATTTATTAACTTGCTCTATAAACTCTGCCTTCAGTTCAGCTTCAGGGGTCAGCAGGATTGCGCAGTGGTCAGGGTTTTACCTTGGAATGTCTGTTTTTCTTTAGATTCTCTGAAATAATTTTCAGAGCTGGTGTGACTTGTCTCCTTTAAGAATATACCAAACCCTCAAGGCACATTGTCGCGGATTAACGTAGTTTGGTTTTTAGTCAAGGAGAAAATCCAGGAGCCATGGAAGTGATTCTCTGTGAGGACCTTGGCAGCTTGCTTTGCACCCGACAGAACCAATCAGCTGGCTAGTTTGGAATATTGACGCCCTGTTAAATCAGCTAAGAGAGCTGAACGCGCCTCTGTGAAATCACATGTGAAAACGAGCAAAGCCCGGGAAAAGCTCAGTTGCTTCCATCCTTTGAGCAGCAGCTGGCGCTGGCCGGAGCTTGCTCAGCCCGTGGCCCGGCCGAGGTTGTGCCGCCGCTGATTGCACGTGCGGCCGCCGGGCCCCGCTGCGCTGTGAGCTGCCGAGCCGTCCTGCCGGCACCGGGCAAAGCAAAGCCCTGCGGCCAGGAGGAGAGGCAGCCCTGCAGCCCCGTGCAGAAAGCAGCCCCGCGGCTGGGGCTGGGGCAACCAGCCGTGCAGCCAGAGCGGGCGCCTGGCACAGATGCCATGGCCGTGCGCAGGCCCTGGCAAGCTGCTGACTCTGTCAGTGCACAGCTGAAACTTGCAGCCATCATCCTCTCTCGAGGGAGAGAAAAGGGGAAGGCGAAGGTATGTAAAGAAAACAACGTGGAGACAGCGAGGTCAGTGAAGGAGGAGTCAGATCCCAGATGGGAGGAGATTGAGGAGATGCCTTAGTGTTGGACTGAAATTGTCTTGTAAGGCTATGGTGAAGATATAATTGATCCATCAAACTTTTTTTTCCCCTGTAACTCATGGAATGCACTGGAGGGATGTAATGTTCTAAGCACAGCTATGAGCAGAGGCAGCCATGTTGAAGCAAGCAGATGTCAAAGCAGCTGTGATCCAGTGAGGAGCTTGAACAAAGAGAGAGACTAGAGAGATGAGAAACCTTGGCCCAGGGAGAGAAGAAGAAAAAATCTGTTCCCAGAGATGAGAGAATTTTTTATTTCTTTACTGGAACAGCTCATCCTTAGAATTGCACCCCAATAAGCTGAAATGACCCGTGGTGGTAGTTGTGGGAAAATACCAAATTGTGGGAGGGACTTGACTGTTGGAGATTTCCAGGTGGCTGCTATTTGTGAAAATGAGAACCAGGAGAGAAGTGTTTCTTGTGAACAGTCTCTGTGGCATGGCAGGAGAGACTCCTCTCCCTAAGTGGACTGGAGAGAGATTTCTTTTGAAAGTGGTAAACTGACTGAAAATAGCAAATTTGTCTTTTTACATTCTCAGTGGGAAGAAGAAGGAAAAGCTGGGGTGAGGAGAAGTGTTCTGAAGGTTTATTCTGATTTCTTACTATTTTTTTCTTTGAATTCAGTTAATAAAGTTTTCCTTATACCCTTTAAAGTTTTGAGCCTGCTTTGCTCTCCTCCTCATCTTTATCTTGCATCAGAAAATGAGTAAATAATTCTAGTGGTTACACTGGTGTTTTGCCAGCGCCAGACCCAGTACATGAATTGGTGCATTGGCCGGGAAACTCGTATTGGTGAACCAAAATGGCTCCACTTAAATTGGTGTTTGTGCCCAGTTCGACCAAAACCTCTACACCAATGCATGGAGTGCACTTTGGGGGAGTTCTGATGGAGGCTTTATTTGCTCTTGGGGGCTGCACAAGTGTGAACTGTGGCCATTGTGTTTTGCAGTGGGTGAGTTTGTAAGTGATGTCCTGCTGGTTCCCGAGAAGTGCCGGTTCTTCCACAAGGAGCGCATGGATGTGTGTGAAAGCCACCAGCACTGGCACACTGTGGCAAAGGAGGTAATGGAGCCACTGGGACAGGAGTGTGTGTTCTGGATCTGTTCACTTGGATGCTTGTAGTGTTGGAGCGTAGCAGTGTTTCTCTCTGTATTGCTATTCCTATATTCCAGTCAATGAACTGAGACAGACAGCAAGGAAATAAAAATTTAAAAGTACTCAAGTGACTTTAAAGCTCTGTGTAGCAATTGAGTTATTCTTCATGAAAAGCTGTCCTAAATAGCTTATCTGTATCACAGAGCTAGGAATTGAAATCAGCTTTCTGGGATACTGCTTTAACCAGTGGTTCATCCCTCTTTCTTTTCTCTTTCCAAGGGAGATACAGTGGGCATAGGATAGTCCCTGTTTTTCTTGCGCATTTTGCTTTAATGTGCCTTCTGCTGCTGGGGATTTGGTTGGGAGGGCTTGCCTGGGAGCAATCTGAGTTCTTTTGGCACTGAAAGTGGAGGTTTTACATAAGAGATGGATTATATTCTCAGAATAAATCTAGCCCATGGTTTTTGGGGGGGGTTGAGTTTGTGGTTTTTTTATTTGACTAGCTGAAGTGTTTTAAAAGCTCTGCACTCCTGTTTGAACCTGGGGTAATAACAACAAGATCAAGACAGAATGTACATGTTTTTCATTTTGTAGAAGCAGCAATTGTAGAAACAGCAACACAAAGACCAGTTGTTAATCAGATGAGGTTAAGGATGCTCCGCTTAAAATTTCTATTTCTTTAAAATCCTGTGAGCAAAAATTCGTCTAAACAAAGCTGTATTAGAGGAATTGTCTTTTAATTGAGGGTAAACTTATTAATTAAACTTATTAAAATCATTTACTTTAAATGTAGTTGGAGAAATTTTCCAGCAATATTTGGCTCGTTTAAAATCAGTGCTGTAACAAAGCAAAGCGCGCAAGGGTTCTGATGGATATAATAAAGCTTTTCTTCATTGTTCTCTGAGCACCTCAAAGCCAAGCATTTCCTTAGCTTAAGAGAAGTGTATAGACATAATATCTAAGCATAATTTACATTTGACTTTTTATTGAATTATCTGATTGATTTTCATCTACAGCATGGTAAAATAATCTTGACACAAAGTCCATTCGTGCAATTATTCACTTGCTCCAATGTGAAGTTTAATAGATAAAGTTCAATGAAATGGCCAGCCCAGAAAAGCAAACGCCCTTTCTGGTTCTTCTAAGTCCACATCCCTCGAGTTGGCACAAAATGTTTGGTTTTTCCTTGAATTTTGCCAGGTTGACAAACCAGCAGTTGTTGGGACCAGGGTGTGAAATGTTAGCACCAGGAAGTACTGGGTCTTTCTGAATCTGGGACTTTTGTGGGCTTTTTTTACACTACAAGTTTCAAATCCACTTTCCTTTGATGTTCAGATTTAGGTCATATATTGCTGTTGTTTTTGCTGTAAAACTTAAACCATTCTTGGGATCTCTGATAGGCTAACTTGAACTTTATCCAAAGGAAGAGCATGATGCTGAGCTGACATGAATGGGCTCCCCTTTCAGGCCTGTCTGACAGAAGGGATGATCCTGCACAGCTACGGTATGCTGCTGCCCTGTGGAGTGGACCAGTTTCACGGAACAGAATATGTGTGCTGTCCTCAGACTAAGGTTGTGGATGAGGCTCTGTCCAAAGAGGACGAGGATGAGGATGAAGACTATGACCTTTACAAGAGGTAGAGTTCTTACTGGTGTAGATGTTGACAGCTTTGTACAATGAAGCTGCTGCTTGGGAATATTTTGCACAGTAACTCCCTTATGATGAGGATTGAGCAAATTGCTGTACTTCTGAGTTTCTTAAAGGAGTTTCCTGAGCCTGAAGAGGACAACTGACTTTGCAGTTCCCCTTTTACTGGCGGAGCTAAACACTTGCTCTCCCTTCATCCCTGCAGAGAGTTGAGGTCATTCAGCCTTGAGAAGAGGAGGCTCCAGCGAGACCCTTCCAATACCTAAACAGACTCCAAGAGAGCTGGAGAGGGTCTTTGTCCTGCAGAGGCAGGACAAAGGGGAATGGCTTCACCTGCCAGAGGGCAGGATTGGATGGTATACTGGGAGGGAATTCTTCCGTCTGAGGATGATGAGGCCCTAGACTGCTAGAGAACCTGTGGCTGACCCTGGATCCCTGGAAGTGTCCAAGGCCAGGTTGGATGGGGCTTGGAGCAGCCTGAGATAGTGGAATGCCCAGGGGAGGAGGTGGAACAATATGGGCTTTAAGGTCCTTCCCAACCCAAACTATTCTGGGATTCTACAGTAAGAACCTGCCCCAAGGTTAGACTTTCACTTACTGAAAAATGGAAAGAGGCAGATGAAGCCAGAGCTGTGGAGAAGCTTTTCCTGCAGCAGCAGGAGCGTCTGTAGTGAGGGATGTGCCCTTGCTATGAGTGATGGGTTAATCAATAGTTGGTACATTTATTTTTCCCATTTCTGGTGTTTCTGGAACAGATGGAAAGAATCGTTATTCTGGTACATCCAAATGATTAGCCTTAACTTTGCTCCCTAATTTATCTGTGTCCCTCCAGTGAGTTCCCTACAGAGGCGGGTGTAGAAGACTTCACAGGAACAGCTGTGGAGGAAGATGAGGATGAGGATGATGAAGGGGAAGAGGAGGAGGACGTGGTGGAAGACCATGATTATTACTATGACAGCTACAAGGTTGATGACTACAATGAAGAGACCCCCACAGAGCCCAGCAGTGACAAGGCTGTGGCCGAAAAAGAAGTGAGCAGTGACATGAAATGTAAGACGGATTCCAGTCCACAGGCCTCATGCTCCCCTAAGATCATTCCTCTTGGCTGTCAGTTAGTGGTGGGGTTTTGGTCAAGTCAGTAAGTGCCACTTGGAAGTCTTATTTGCCAGATAAGTTAACAAACAGAAGAAAGCTGATGATGCTTGTTTCAAGTGTTGAAATTAACTCTCTAGAGCATGGGCCATATGTTTCCAGATACTGTTCTGCAGTAAACAGCAGTTCTGCTGGCAGGAAGCCCAGTGTTTGGCATGTTGAACGTGCTACCTCATGAAGGTGCAGTGATGAGTCAGAAAAGCCATATCTGCAAATTTTGGAAAATCTTAAAGGGACCTTTGGGGTACACTGTAAATTTAAAATCTGGTGGTTTATACCAGCTTAAAATGAGGAAGCTGAAAGTGGTAGGTCATACTTTGCAGAGGTGCCATCTGGTCATTTAAGGGTGAGGAATGTCCTTGGTGCTGCCTTGCATAAAACGCTTCTCTTCCACAAAAGAAAGCCAGCCAGCACAACTGCCCCGACTTTATTGTATGTTAAGGTATGCTTTCTGCAGTAGTAGAATCTACTGTGCTGGTGGCAGCTTTTGTTGAGTGGTAGGCGCCCTTGCAGAAGGCTCAAGGTGTGGTGCCTTAGCATTATGTGATGTCCTAACTTTGCATGTAAAAGTGTCTGCAGAGGGGGGAGGAGCAGAGAGGGAATGAAATTCAATTAGCTACAGATCACTGAATCATTGCCAGCAGTTCTTGCATCTTTTTGGTAAAATGCCAGCACGCTGCAGATAATTTTCCTTGCTGAAACAAGGCTAAACTCATACGTGTACAGGGCTGTTGCAGATCTGCAAGTGCTGTAAGAGGCTTGGAGGAATATGATTGGGGTGTCTGTTTTGGGGGTATGCAGTCTTTTTTCCCTGAAGTACCGTGAACAGTTGCTAATTTATACAATATATTTGCTCTCTTGCCTCCAGACAGCCCAGCTGCTATTGCTGGCTCACCATGAAGCATTTCTTGTGCCATGGCTACATGAAGTTTTAATGTTTGGTGCATAGATACTTCAAAACCTCATTGTCTGAGGCTGGCATGGAGATCACTCCCTTTCTTTAGCCTGCTTTTTCACTTACTTCTACACCTGTCCTGTAAGATGTGGGGTGTCTGTCCAGGCAGAGTGCTGTGAACTGGACATTCTTTGATGCTTTAAGCAGCCCTAATTGACTGGCTTTCCATGCTGTTGGTTTTATAGAGTGGAGGCTCTCCCCCTGGGACACCCAGGGCATAATGCTGTGGCATCAGCAGAACAGATTCCTGCTGGCTCTGGAGAAATCTCTCACAGATGAGAGCTCCATGTAGAGACAGAGTGAGCTGCTTGGCTATCTCCAAAGCACCACTTGCAGGCATCTCCCTGACCAGCTTGTGATGGCTGCTTTGGAATGTTAAACCCCCCCCAAAACTGACAGAAGCCCATGGGTTGGTGCAGCAGCGATGCTGAGGCCGGTGCCTCAGAGGAAGGGGTGAAGTAGAGCCACCTCTGCATCATGTAAATCACTCGGCAAGGCCTGTGCTCCTCACCAGCTCATGTTCTCACCCGTCTCCACACAGCTGTCTGCTCCCAGGAGGCCATGACAGGGCCCTGCCGGGCTGTGATGCCTCGTTGGTACTTCGATCCTAACAAGAGAAAATGCATTCGCTTTATATATGGAGGCTGCGGAGGCAACAGGAACAATTTTGAGTCAGAGGAGTATTGTATGGCTGTGTGTAAAATGATGAGTAAGTCCTGCCTCCCACTGGCCCTTTGCAGCTGGCCACTGTCTGTCTGGCGTGTGGTGTCTCCTTCTCCTTCCCTTGGGCAGTAGAGGACCCATCTGTAGCTTATCCCTTTGGTTCTGGTGTCTGTCCCTTTGCAGCCGTCTCCTCCTGTCTCTGCTTCCCTAGGTCCATAGGGTGATTGTTGCTGGGGAAAGGCCACTCACCATATGCTGTCTGTGCTCCCTGGTGACTTGCAGCTCTTGCTGAGGGCTCAGCTGTCCTCTTCCAGATCTGTAGCAGGGACCAGGGGCTGTCTGACTTCTTGCCTAACTGGCTTTTTAATCAAAATGTATGTAAGGGAGCCCTTGCTTTCTCCAGTTGTGTTACCATGCATACATTTGACAGTAGGTCCTGAAAAGCAGGCTGCTCTTCTCCTGGTAGTAGGCATTTTCTTGCTATTTTAATTTTGGAAATTAAAGACCAGACTAGTAGTATAAAATTCAGATTCCCATTTTCAGCTTGGTATGAAATACAAATCACAACTCAATCCCTGTGTTTTTGAGTGCTTAAGGTTTTTGGCACAAATTTCAACTGGCTTTTATGTCGGATGATAAAACTACCAAAAACATTTTAACCTCCTTATTAATCTTATTGTTGAACTCCAGCACTTCCACTTCAGCTACCATTAAAGCTTTTGAAAGGCTTTTTGTGTTATCTGGGGCTTGGCAGCCTGACTGTGCAGCCATAATCCTGTTTACAAAATGTGCTTCATGCAAGTGCTTTAGATTGGGCTGATCTAACTGAGATGGTGAAAGAAAAGATGCGGATGTCAGGAGCTTTTTGTACAAAAGATTGTCCTGTTACAGAAGGATTTGGGGCTGGGAAGAGAGTTCTATGTCCAAGCCTGGTTCAGAAATGCCAGGAGCAGGACCAGAATATGGGACTGATATGACATTGTCCCTTGCACACAACAATAGTGCCTGTGTTGTATGTTGTCGTTATTTCCCCGTTAGAGGAAAGGTTGATGGGTGCAGTGCATGCTAAACTCTTACCCAGTGTTCATGCGGAAGTGCCAGGTAATTTTTTTCTGAAGCATGCTGTCTTTAATGACATGCTGGAGTTTTTTCCACCCGAATAACTAATATGGATGACAGGTTGCCTTAACTGTCTCTTTGTGCCTTCCCTCAGGCAAAGGCCAACAACAGAGTGCATCATGTTTGCCGCAGATCTTTCAGGCTCTGGGTGTGTTGTTCCTAAAACTGTAGCAGGAGCGCTTTCAGCACTTCCTGAACTGCAGTATATGGAATACAGAGCCCCTGATGTGGGTTCTGTAGATGTGTGAAGTTTATCAGTTCTGAAATTTTGTTTTTCCCCTTGTTGAATTTGGATGTCTTGAAGTTGCAAACCATCCAGTGTGTTGGACAAGTCACTTTGTCACACTGAGCCTCTTTCTGTTGCTGTCTTGTCTAATACCATTGCCTGTAAGTCCTGCATGGTGCGTCTGGTAGGGAAGGTAGGTTTGAAGTGTAAAATACTGGTTTTGTGCAGATTTATTGTCAAACTCCCTAATCGTATTAATGATGTCTGGAGCCAGCTTGTCAGCAAACACCTAATGCACAAGTCACTTTAACTGTCCAAAGCCGATACGGAAGGGAAGGGAAAAGGAGTTCTTTATCCTGCCATGCCAGGTGCTGTGTTTCTGGAGCTGAGTGCTGCTCACCTCAGCACTGTGCAGGCCAAACAGTGTTGGGAGCTGTGGTATCGCTGCCATTTGGGCTGATGGAGCTGATGTTGGACAGGAAATTGGCACCGTAAAGATTCCAAAATGGACTCTGAAAGGTGGTGGTTCAGTAGGCTCAGCTTGCCAGACTATTAATTAGGCAGGCATGGAGATTCCTCTCCTTGTCCTCTGCAATCCAGGATTCGGTTTCTGATGCTCTGCTTACCCTTCCCTCTTCATGCAGTGCCAACTGATGATGTGGATGTCTATTTTGAAACCCCTGCTGATGACAACGAGCATGCCCGCTTCCAGAAGGCCAAGGAGCAGCTGGAGGTCAGGCACCACAACCGCATGGACCGGGTGAGTGTCAGCCTTCAGCCTTTGTGCTGTGCCGTTGTTAGTGTGTTGGGTTCTGTCCCCATTTCTCTGGAAAAGTCGGTAGTGAAACGACTTGCTTTCCAATGTCCAGCCTTCTGTATGTTTCTTTCAGTATGACCACACCACGGGAGTCTGATTTTTATTTCTCCAGTGTTGGGAGAGAGGAATTAGATTAGATGCCAGGAAGAAATACTTTGCTCAGAGGGTGCTGAAGCCCTGACACAGGTTACCCAGAGAGGTTGTGAATTCCCCTTACCTGGAAGTGTTTAAGGCCAGGTTGGACAGAGCTTGGAGCCATCTGGTCTAGTAGGTGTCCCTGCCCATGGCAGGGGGTGGAACAAGATGAGCTTTAAGATGCCTTCCAGCCCAAACCCTTCTGGGATTCTGTGAAGCTTGGCTTGTTGCTCAGAGGGATTAAGTGCTAGGCTTAAACCCCACAACAGCTCTCTTGTGCCTTCAAAACCCAGCCAGGCTGTGCTAGGATCTGTATGTGAAGGCAAATCAGCTCATAAAGGTAAGATTTAAATTTGTGTCTTGTTAATGTGTTCTGTCTTTTTCCTGTCCAGGTGAAAAAGGAGTGGGAGGAGGCTGAGCACCAGGCTGTAAATCTCCCCAAGGCAGAAAGGCAGACTCTGATCCAGGTAAGAGTGGAAGGACCTAAAGGGGAAAGTTACTGAAAGAGATTGCGATTATTCAGAGCCAGAAGACAGCTGAGATGCAAGAACAGCCTTCCTACAGTCAACACTTGCCTTTTAGAGGAGGTTTGATTCAACTGCTTGCTTTGTTCTTAAAACTGGAGATGATCTGATACTGTGCCAGGTCCTTTCCTACACAGACTAGTAGAAAGTGATCTTGCTCCTCCAGTGTAGCAACAGTGGAGCCAAACTGTAATTTCAGACCTTTGGCCTGTTTTGCACTAACCACTGGCCTCAGAGCCTGGTTCAGAGTCAGCTCTGGCTCTCCGGGCACACATTTCCTGCTTGGGCAGACTTAGTGAAAACAGCTTAAACAGGAGATGAAGCTGTTTTGGTGCCAAAATGTTGATCTTGTACCTCATGAGGGGAGTTCACTTGGACTGTGAAGTTCATGAGAGACTACAGTGTGGGATCATTAGGGGAAGACTCTTCTGGCAGTGACAACTCTCTGAATTTCTCTCAAACCAACATACAACTAAGTGATTGACTCCAGCTTTTAAGCCCACTTTGTATTATATCCTGGAACACAGTTTTCCCTCTGCATTTTTAATATAAGTCACTGTTTGGAACTATGTGCAAATCCAAAAGTTTGTCATTATCTCTGTTGAAACATAACACTTAGTGGACTGTTCTGGTTGGTTTGGAAATGTGGGTTATGAGCGTTCTAAAAGAATACAGAGAGATTTGATCTGAAGGTGTGCTGATGGAAAATTCCCTATGCAATACCTTTGTAAACTTTTGCAAATTCAAATTAATGGCTCCAGACTGAAGGGGTCAATCCTGTTTTCATGTTGCAGGGTCAAGGGAAAGAGTTACTATTGTTTCAGTTCTTCAGCACAGCCTGGATTTCCCAACCTCAACATGGTCTTTATGTGCAAGGTCCTTTTCACTCTTCAGACCTTTGAAATGGCTTGTGAAGGAAGTTATCATTATCATTACAGAATTTGCAGAGATGAAATCTGCATCAGCATTTCTCCATGCCTTTCTCTCCTAACTGTAAATGGGTTGGATATGGAGTTGGAAGTCTTTGTTAGTTCTAAGGAGTTCCACGAGTTGTTGGTGACACTGCATTTCACACAGATAGCTTTCTTTGTTCTAGCACTTCCAGGCCATGGTGAAATCTCTGGAGAAAGAAGCAGCAAGTGAGAAGCAGCAGCTGGTGGAGACTCACCTGGCTCGTGTGGAAGCCATGCTGAATGATCGCCGTCGCATCGCCCTGGAGAACTACCTGGCTGCCCTGCAGGCTGACCCACCACGTGTGAGTTTCTTCCCAAGGCATTTTTCCAGTAGGATAGCACTGGGTGGCATGGCAGGTGAAAATATCTTGGTGAGAAGATTGCCTGTGACTTGCAGAAACTGGGAATTGATTCCTAGGAAAACTTCTCTATTGTGGAAGTTGGTGCTGCAGATGGAGCAGAGGGTGTGTAATTTACTCCCTCTCCTTCCTGCCTGGGGAAAAAAACTCTGCTTTGTTTGGTGTCCGTAAGGCACAGTTTATTAGGTGTGGTGTTCTGAGTCATACGGACTTAAAATTTAGTGTTCTGGGTCAAACGAGCTTAATTAAAAAAGCCCAAAACTCCAGGAGGTGAGTGCAGATTACAGATCTGTCCAGCACCAAAGTAGGCTAACACCTGAAGTGCTGTTTTGACTCACGGGTTTGGGTTGCTCCAGTGTTGCAGTGACCTGTTCCCTGCTCCTGTCCTGCAGCCCCACCGCATCCTGCAGGCCCTGAAGCGCTACGTCCGTGCTGAGAACAAGGACAGGCTGCACACCATCCGCCACTACCAGCATGTCCTGGCAGTGGATCCAGAGAAGGCTGCGCAGATGAAATCTCAGGTATGAGGGGGCTTCTGTCAGGGGAGCCATTGTTTCCCAGCCCTGGCAGTCGGAGGCTGTGTGTTGCTGGGTACTACAGCAGCTTCATCCTTGTGGAGCTCTCCCTCTCCTGTGCTTACTTCCTGTCACCAGAAGCATTTGCAGGGTGGTTTTTCTTGATGCCTGACTCAGTGTTAAAAATCGAAGCTCTGTTTTATACGTTGTTGGTCACAGTAACAAGTTGAGGGGTTTAGAACTAGGTCAGTATCAGTTCTGTGTTTCCTTTTATCAAGCACCCCTGAAATTTATTTGCTGGGGACTTTGTTATCTTGAGCAGGTTTCTTCACTTCTTCCAAGTGCCTGCCTGTTTCTTTCCTTAGGCTTGCTCTTCATAGTGCAAGTGTTTGGGATTTGTGGGAATTCTCTCATTCCTCTGCAGAGTTGTTATTGCCTGGTTTACAAAGCATAGTTCATAGCCCTGTCCAAGCACTTGATCAATGTCGTTAGCTTTATCAGAAAGTCTGGTTTTGATGAGTTTTGTAAGAGATAATCCATCACTTACGGAAGTGATTCTCTGTGAGGACCTTGGCAGCTTGCTTTGCACCCGACAGAACCAATCAGCTGGCTAGTTTGGAATATTGACACCCTGTTAAATCAGCTAAGAGAGCTGAACGCGCCTCTGTGAAATCACATGTGAAAACGAGCAAAGCCCGGGAAAAGCTCAGTTGCTTCCATCCTTTGAGCAGCAGCTGGCGCTGGCCGGAGCTTGCTCAGCCCGTGGCCCGGCCGAGGTTGTGCCGCCGCTGATTGCACGTGCGGCCGCCGGGCCCCGCTGCGCTGTGAGCTGCCGAGCCGTCCTGCCGGCACCGGGCAAAGCAAAGCCCTGCGGCCAGGAGGAGAGGCAGCCCTGCAGCCCCGTGCAGAAAGCAGCCCCGCGGCTGGGGCTGGGGCAACCAGCCGTGCAGCCAGAGCGGGCGCCTGGCACAGATGCCATGGCCGTGCGCAGGCCCTGGCAAGCTGCTGACTCTGTCAGTGCACAGCTGAAACTTGCAGCCATCATCCTCTCTCGAGGGAGAGAAAAGGGGAAGGCGAAGGTATGTAAAGAAAACAACGTGGAGACAGCGAGGTCAGTGAAGGAGGAGTCAAATCCCAGATGGGAGGAGATTGAGGAGATGCCTTAGTGTTGGACTGAAATTGTCTTGTAAGGCTATGGTGAAGATATAATTGATCCATCAAACTTTTTTTTCCCCTGTAACTCATGGAATGCACTGGAGGGATGTAATGTTCTAAGCACAGCTATGAGCAGAGGCAGCCATGTTGAAGCAAGCAGATGTCAAAGCAGCTGTGATCCAGTGAGGAGCTTGAACAAAGAGAGAGACTAGAGAGATGAGAAACCTTGGCCCAGGGAGAGAAGAAGAAAAAATCTGTTCCCAGAGATGAGAGAATTTTTTATTTCTTTACTGGAACAGCTCATCCTTAGAATTGCACCCCAATAAGCTGAAATGACCCGTGGTGGTAGTTGTGGGAAAATACCAAATTGTGGGAGGGACTTGACTGTTGGAGATTTCCAGGTGGCTGCTATTTGTGAAAATGAGAACCAGGAGAGAAGTGTTTCTTGTGAACAGTCTCTGTGGCATGGCAGGAGAGACTCCTCTCCCTAAGTGGACTGGAGAGAGATTTCTTTTGAAAGTGGTAAACTGACTGAAAATAGCAAATTTGTCTTTTTACATTCTCAGTGGGAAGAAGAAGGAAAAGCTGGGGTGAGGAGAAGTGTTCTGAAGGTTTATTCTGATTTCTTACTATTTTCTTCTTTGAATTCAGTTAATAAAGTTTTCCTTATACCCTTTAAAGTTTTGAGCCTGCTTTGCTCTCCTCCTCATCTTTATCTTGCATCAGAAAATGAGTAATTCTAGTGGGTGCATTGGTGTTTCGCCAACAGTAGACTCAATACATCATTGCACTGTACTTTACTTCTGAGCAGCCAGAAAATCTTTTTCCCTCTGCTGGGTAGTGTATGTGAATATGTTGCTTCAGACTTGTTCCTTGTGCTTGTAAGAGTACTTGCAGATAGTCAAAAGTCTTTGGAATTATGTTGATACTTGTTTTCACTTGTTTTAAAATGTTGCAAGATGTCCTGAAAAGCCCAACTGATTCAAAATTCAAATCAAGAATGGCCTATTAACCCTGAAAGATCTCTTTGAAAGGGTATGCCCTTTCTCAGATTCAGAGAGAACTCACTGTCCTGTTGCAGCTTTAGGAATGTTTTCCTAGTCCCAGTTTGTGGCTGGTATGCTGCTTTGGAGTATCTTTGAATTCTGCAGTGCCCAAAAGATAAGTAAGAAGAAGAAAGAATGGAGAGCTGCAGGGAGAGAATGCAGTGGAGCACATCCAGTGCTGCCAAGAGGAAGAAATACGCACTGAGGAAAAAATGCATTAAAAACTGTATAAGTAGGTGGAAGTATCCTGTGTTAAGGGTAGGACAGGGGCTGGAGCCTGTTGCTGTCACCTCTGGTGAGGGGCAGAGTGCTGTTACAGTGATTTTCCAGAAGCAAACCTCACACTGTGAGGTTTCCATGGGTTCCCCCTTGTTTATGGATGTTGGCAGTGTATGTTCACCTCCTGTCCCCTGGTCTCTCACTGCCTGTGGGATTCTTGTTAAGCTGCATAACCCCAGGAGGAGTGGTGGCAACTGTGGTGGATATGATGATGCTTGGCACTCCATGTGGAATTTGTAGTCATGTTTTCAGAGACATGTCAAGCACAGCCTGGCCCAGTTCTTTTTCTGCTGCTGCCACAGCCCAGGAGAGAGTGTGTGAGCTGTGTTCTTAAGTTATACCCTGAACAGTCCTTAATTCATTCTGAAGGCTGCAGTGTCAACAAATTGACATGCAAGGGATGTGGGTGGTACAGTTCAATTTCCATTCCTTTTACTTTTCACATGCACTTTAAGCTTCTCCGTTGATTTCCTTGATTGACAAGCTGCCACATGGAAAATTAAATTGTTTTCATCCTTGCTCTTAAAAGTCAGGACTGTGAAACAGGTCCATCTGACTAGCTTTTTGCAGTGTTTGGCCATCCATATAAATGTTTTCCTTGCACTCCTTGATCCCTGATTATGCAGCACCCTCTTCAGGTCAGGCCTGACTTCACCACTGGATTTGATGTGCTTGGGAGGAGTGATTTGAGCTTGCCCAGAGCTTGAATGTATTTCTCAAAGGAATGGAGAGCACCGCAGCCAGCGAGTGGATGTAGAATAAATGTAATACCACAGTTGGTTAGAAAGGCACCTTTGTTCTGAAACCAGAGCTGATAAGATACCCTGTCTGCTTCTTTTGCTTGTATCTTTTCTAGCAGTCAGGAATGATAATCCATTTAATAAGGCTGCTATAGGAGATGAATTACGGGTACGTTGAGTACATGGGAAATACCAGCTTTGGTGGCATTTTAGTGTTTCCACTGGTTACAGTGAGAGCCAGCTGAATCCTCTCTTACTCACAACATTTCCCAAACTCCTGAGAGCACCTTCTACAGATGGCCAGTGCCAGTGAAGTCTGAGAGCATCAGTCAGAGAATTGGACTGCATGGATCTGTGTCCCCTATTGCCTGCTATGGCAGAACCACCAGTAATAGGTATTTTATTGAGCAAGGAAAGAGCTGGTACCATGAAGTGACTGACAGGTTTTGCTTACTCCAGCACACTTTTACATCTGCAGGTGATGACACATCTTCATGTGATTGAGGAGCGGATGAATCAAAGCTTGTCTCTGCTCTACAAGGTGCCATATGTGGCTGAAGAAATCCAGGATGAGATTGGTGAGTGTGTGTGCCAGCCCTTATGCTGCTGTGTAAAGACTCCTAAGTTTTTATATCCACTGAGCTCCCAAAAGATAGCTCTCTCCTTTGAGGGGGTGCCCTTGACAACAAGCACTCGAGCTTGGGCTCAGGGAAAATACTGTCTGAATGTTACAAAATAGCCAGTCAGAATACCTTGTTCCCAAGAATTTTCATTTAAAATTTCACTGTCCATTAAAAAAAAAAAAAAAAACCAATGTTCAGAATAGCAAAGCTGTCTACGGGAGATGAAAAAGATCTGTAAAAAAACTCCAGATGCTTTCTCCCTTTATAGGTTAATCCTGTCTTGCCAAAAACCTCTTGCCACATCAAACCTCTTGGCCTTTATTTGAATGTATTTCTAACCAACGCCTTTACTGAGAATTCCAGATGAGATACGCAAGAAAAAATAACCTGGCAGCCCTGAGAGCAGTGTTCCTCTGCAGTCCTGCCTCATCCTGGTTCAGACCATCTGCCCCTCTCTGTTGCTGCCAGGTTTCATGCAATTTTTGTAATAATTCCTCTTATGCCTTTTAGATGAGCTGCTTCAGGAGCAGCGAGCAGACATGGATCAGTTCACATCCTCCATTTCTGAGTCTCAGGTGGATGTCAGAGTGAGCTCTGAGGAGAGTGAAGAAATTCCCCTGGATGGCAAACCTTTCCACCCGTTCCAGGTGAAAACCTTCCCAGCCTTGCCTGAAAGTGAAGGTATGTGCAACTGAACATTGGGTTCACTGGTGGTTTACCTTAGACAGTAGACTCAGCTGGAGCAGAGAAAGCTCCATCCCTTTGGGTGATGTAGAGTAAAGCAGTCACCCTGACAGGACCCCTTGCTCACTGGAGAAGCAGTGCTGCGAGTGATGTCTGCTGAGCTGTTCTAATGATTTTCTGATTCTTCTCTTTGCAAAATTGTCCTCTCTTTTCATTTTGCAGCGAGTGTTAAGTTTTTACAGTGTGTCTTGACTCTGGAATTAATTTTCAGCCTTTAACAGAAACGTTCTTGTGTAATGTTAAATCTTTGTACTGTGACCTAAAGGGCTGAAGGAATTCCCTTTTTAATACATATATCTATTTTTTTGTATCATTGGGTGTTGACAGCTGGTGTGTGCGTGTGTATTTATTTTAAAAATGCTTGAACAGAGTCCTGAGCTTAAAGCTGTAGACTAAAAGCTTTTCCCAGGGTCTGAGTCAGAAATCATGCACAAGCCTTTTTTTCCTTTCTCTCTTAATCTTCTTTCTCTGCTATTTTTGTTTTTGTTTTCCCTCCTGCTAGATCCTCAGCCGGATTTGTACCATCCAATGAAAAAAGGTTGGTTCTAAGCTGCTCCCTCACAGTGTTTTCAATCACTTTCCTACCTCCTCAGTGTGTTTGATAGCTTCATTTTAGTTCCATACTCACCTTGATTTTCATTTCCCTGCTTTCACCTAGATCAGTAATGTTCAGTTTTGCTTGTTTAGGCCTAGTGTTAAAGAAGCCAGCTAGTCTGAGCATCTAATTGTGTGTGTGTTCCTCCCTGTTGAGCTCACAAGGGTCTCAGAGTGCCTGGAGTGGCTCTTAGCCCTTGGGAAAGGTGGCTGTGGCCAGTGTCTGCAGTGGTGCTTTGTATCTCTCCATATGTGACACTTCTCAGATTAAACCCTGCTATGCTGGTGGGGAATAGTCCAGAGGCTCTTCTGCCTCCTGTGGAGCCTGTCCTTGATGCCCCATGACACCACTAAACAAGGAATGAGTGTTCTTCAGGACACAGGCTCTTTCCCATCTGAATGTCCTTATGGAGTACAGCTAGAATGGGACAGATAAATCAGGAGATTTCCTCCTCCACGTTTGTGCTTTCCTCGGCATCACCTTCCCCCATGTAGCATCTCTCCATACCAGCAAAGTATGTGTGGTTTTCTCTTTCTCCCTTAACTCAGGATTAATTCTGCAGTAGATAAGTGCCTGGCTAAAAAGCAGTTCTAAGAGCAGCATAGAAATACTAGAATTAAATAATGTCTCTGTTAGGGATATGGAATCAGGGGAAGATCAGTAGAGAAGGGAGGCTCTTGCAGAGTAGTGCTGCATGAACTGTGTATGGAGTAAACCCAGTGTTATAATCTGCCTTTGATTCCAAATATATTGTGTAGCTCTCAAAGGAAAGCAAAAGATTTTGCTAATTACCATTTAATGTGAGTACACAGTGAAGACCAAATAGCTTGAAACTGTTCTCATTATCTGTGTTTCTCTGCAAATGTAAGTCACCTTCCTCCCTCTTGTGGAACAGTGTACAGTGTGCTGACTGCTCTGGCAAGAATTGGGACAGACGTTAGTTTGATTTTTTTATTTATTAAATTGTTGAACAACTGCTTTGTTGACTTGAGGATGATAAATTTGTGCTAGTTCTCCCTGTATGGGTAAATATGAGTCTCTGATGACCTGGGGACAACGATTGTCCTACACTTGTTCCTCCTCTCCCTTCCCTTTTCATTGAATTGCTCAAGGGCTTCGAAGGACTTTTGGGTTGGTTGGGTGAGAGGGGGAATGTTGTGCAAGTGTGTGTTTTTGGGGTTTTTCCCCTGTGAGGTATTTAATTTAAACTATGCCTTTGAGCTACATAGAACTGGGTCTGTTACTTGGTACAGCACACTGAGACAAACAGCAGAGCTCAGTGCAGCAGCTGAGATCTCAGCACTGGAGACTGGGCTAGGTTGGCTTCCTGAGACTGGAATAAAACAGCTATAGGCCAAAAGCTGAAGCAGTAGTTCTGTATAAACTATTTGTGACTGATTTCTCCTGAAAATCTCAATCATTGACTTCCATAATAACATGACCTGCTTCGACAGCTGTGAGAAGTCAGACTGGCAGTCTTGGCTGTGCTTGGAATCTGATTACTGCCTCCAAAGAAAAATGTGATGCACTAAAACCTGAGATGCTTCATAGTGAAATGTTATTTCTGTGGCATTTTCAGGCAATACAAACTGGTCACTATAAAAGCTTGCCTTGAAGCCAAGTAGCCTTTCCTTGCATCTCATCAAAGAACTTGCTGCCGATTCCAGCAGCAATTGGCATAATGTCTTGGGCACCTTACAAGCTCAGCAGTTTGGGCGGGGGCGGGGGGGGGGCGGCGGTTTGCAGTCACCAGCAAAGCCTGAAGTGCTGTAGTAGAATTTCCCCCACATCATTGGAAAGATCCCACTACAGATTTGAGGCTTCAAATCCTGCTTTTGCACTGATGTGTCACAGGTCATTATATTGTCCCTACCACCAGTGGAACACTGGTGTTCTCCTAGCATGCTGTATTGTGTCAGGGCAGTTGCATCAGACTGTGAATGCATACTGATCTGATCTATTTATAAACGTTTTGGATCAAAACAGTTTATGCAGAGCCTTCTGTTAATTGATGTTCTTCTCTTGAGCCAGTGCTGGTTCCAGCCTGGAAATGGGGTTAGTAGTGTTCTGATACAAAGTCTGGTGCCTCTGCTCCTCTCTTGCCATGGGATTTATTGTTTCTGGGCTTGTGCCAGGTATGGGACAGCAGCTCATTACAGAGCCATGCTGGGTGACCTTGGAATTCTCATTCCTGAGGCGCTTGTTGATGTGCCTGATTCCAGCAGAATGGGTCTATCTGGAAGCATTCCCTGTGTGCCGGCTCTTGGCAGATGGATGTGTGTCCACTCCTGTCCACGGTCACAGAGGGGTGTTGGGGACCTGGGGTGACACCTGCAGCTGTTCCTGCACTCACTGTGTGTTATGCCTTGTCTGGGGCCATCTAACAGAAGCACTTAACAGTGCAGTTTGTCTGGATTGACACCTCAGCCTGATTTTGGTGATGAGCCCTGTCTGCTCCTCTCATTGCTACCTCATTTCCCCTCATTAACAGCCCTCCTAATCACTTGTCACTGTAGCTTGTGAGCTGCCATCTGACACAGCAGCATGGGGACAGGTTAACAGTCAGCAGTCTGTGCAGTTAAACACATGATCCATGGCCGCTCTACACAGAGTAGGTGACCCTTCCAAAACGTTCCTAAGGGCTGATGGGCTCTCCTTGCTCTTTTGGTGCAGGTTCTGGCATGACCGAGCTGGATGGGCTGATTGGTGCTGAAGAAAAAGTGATTAACAGCAAGAACAAGGTGGATGAAAATGTGGTGAGCTCTCCACCTTTATTTTGTGAGGCTAAACCTGCCATGGACACTAATTAATAGCAGTGGCTTGTTTCCATGTCTCGTTCCAGCTCACAGAATGTCAGTGTGTTCATTCTCCATATGGTGTGGGGGAGTCAGTTTGGTGACTGTTGTAGGCTCTTAATGCTGATTAGCATCAGAAGGGTGGGAGGGGGAGGGAAGGAGAGAGCTTCAGATCTCTGAGTCTGAGAACTCTCTCATTTTGGAATGCTTTTCCCAAGCAGAGACCCTTTGATGTCCCTTTATTTTTACTAGGTAGCTTACTGTCTGAACACACTGAATGCTGGTGTGTTCCATCTGTGTTCCCACTTACTTTTCATGACAGGGGAGGCTTCACCTTCCTCCGAAGGTGAGCAACCCAGCAGGAGTTCTCTATCCACAGTTTTAAGAATTCTCTCGGTTCTAGAGACAGCCACTTTGCCTCAGTTCCATGGGTTTAAAAAAATGAAAAAGTCAGTTTTTGAGTTACCTTTCAATACTGTTTTAGAGCCGCAGGTTAGATCTTACATTACAGAAATTCTGGGTCCAAAGCTAGCAAAATTTGTTTTTCTTTGGGGCTTTAGTTTGAGGTAGTCTGGAGGTAATCAACTGTAATCCTATGTCTGGTGGCTGTATAAGAGTTGGAGAACGTTCCATGCTGTTGAGAGCAGAGGGGAGATGGTAAGTGGTCCTGAGCCTTTGCTAGTGTTCATGAAAGTCTCTTGTCTGTCTTTTTCCTTCTCCTCCCTGTTTTGTGTGGATCCTTCCATAAAACACTTTTGTGGCCGTTTTTAGGTAATTGATGAAACCCTTGATGTGAAGGAGATGATTTTCAATGCGGAGCGTGTCGGAGGGCTGGTGGATGAGCCGGTATGTTTGTGGCTGCTGAATCCAGGGACTGGCAAATTCCTAAACCTGGTTTTTGATTCCCATTTTTACTGAATTCGGGGTTTGGTGCCTGGATGCTGCTCTGGGGGCCCATGCAGAGTGAAGTACAGTACAGCTCTTCTGCATAAAGATGTGAACGATGAGCACACATTAGATATTAACTCGACTCCTACTGCAAAAGTGTTTTGTGGGATAGGGAAGTGATGTGGGCCAGTGTCTATCCAGAGCTACTAAGTGGGGAAAGAATTTTGTGTTTGTTGTCCTTTTGATACAATATTTAGAGGTGAAATATTTAGGGGTGGAATACTTAGAGATGAGAGATATTCACTGTCTAGTGTATAATTGGTCATATCTCGATATCACAGAAGGTTAAAGACCTTACCAGAGGCCATGGTTTAGGTGTGTGTTCAGCAGTGCATCTCCCTCATTGCTCTTCCTCAGCCTGCTCTTTTTCTTTCCTTCAGGATAATGACAGCTCCCTCCGTGATGACTTTGGCTTCAGCAGCAGTGCCCTTATTGGGCTGTTGGTGATTGCTGTTGCCATAGCTACTGTTATAGTCATCAGCCTGGTGATGCTGAGGAAGAGGCAGTATGGGACCATCAGCCATGGAATTGTGGAGGTGAGAAACTGCTCCATAACTGAGGATGAAAAGAGTCACTGTTGAATCGCATGTGTGTGGGGGTAGAGGATGGCAGGAGCTTCCAGGCCATGTAGAGTTCTGCTTCTGGCTGGGTAGGAATTAACTCTGTCCCTGCTGGCACCATCATGGCTCGTTGCTCAGTGTGCAGTTGCCAGGCCTGCGTGTGCTGTGCTGGCACCTGCCACTCCAGAGTTGTTTTTGCTTATCACCAGGATTCAATTAGGCTTCCCTGGTTTGGCTCAGGGTAGGATTTAGCAGTAGATGAGCTTTTCAGGGAATATCTTTAGCGGGGCAGTCAGTCAATCCATAGCAATTTGTCCTCCTGGCTAATTGACGATTAAGATGTTGTGATTGGCCAAATGGTGAAGAGCAGCTCCTTCTTCCTTGCACATTTTTATGACAACTTAATGGAGCCCAGAGAAAGCTGCTTTTCCTTTTGTCCCACCCATGCAGGAGATCCTAAGTGTCATTGCAGTGAGCAATGACAGATTTGTGAGAACATCCCCACAGGGGATTGGGTGGGTGGGACGCATCAGCTCCTGAGCAAGGAGCTCCAGTAAACAAATTACTTTTTGCAGTTTATCTTTTTTTCCTTTTTACTGCTCACCACAGTATTCACTCAGTGTTTGTCTGTTGCCTCGTTTTCTGTGGAATCAATCCTGGAAGTGTCTCCCTGAGCAGTATCCTGTGTTTTTTCCAAAGGTGGATCCGATGCTCACCCCTGAGGAGCGGCATCTGAGCAAGATGCAAAACCATGGCTACGAGAATCCCACTTACAAATACCTGGAGCAGATGCAGATATAAAAGAGATGAAGACAGAATAGCCCCGATAGGAAAAGGTGTGGGGTGAAGGGCCAAAGTGGTCCAGTGTTTTGGATCAACTACTGACCAACAGTTGCTTCAAGAGGACTTCATCTTACATTCAGAACTCCTGGATCATTAAGACTATAATTACTACTGTAGAGTTGCAATTTCCATTCTTTTAAATGGGTGAAGAAATGATAATATAACAATATGATATATCAATCTCCTTAAATGGGAAAAATGGATCTATTGCAGATATTTGACTGAGATGTAGTTTTCTTTTTTTAAATAATCTGAAAAATACCAGTTCTGTTGTACTGTTGTCTGATACAAGCTCTATATATATAAAAATGGGAAATGTTGATTTTTATTTCTGATAGATCACCTGTATATTGAGGGTCATTTGTACCAGCCCAGCTTGAAAAAAGGAGACAGTTGTGGCTCTTCAATTATTTTGGCTTTTATATATAAAGCATTAATCTTTTTTCCTTTTTTTTTTTTTTAAAGTGAATTTCACTGGGAGTTGCAAAGAGATTAATTTAGGAATAGGAGCTATTACAACGTAAGCAAAGAAGCAATTGGGAATGGTAATTAACAAAATTCCTTATAATGAGAAAAAAAAAAAGAAAAACAGAAAAACAGAAAAAAACCCTGTCTTCATATGCCAGTGGTGTGCACCCTGCTGCTTAGCAGCTCGAGCTCTAGGAATCAGGACTCCCTGGAGGCAAGGAGTTAAAAGGCTTCTAGCATCTCTGTTTATAGTAATTCTAGTGGAGTGTTAGAATGTGGTTTGTGCATACTGGGGTCTGCACATTCCCCTTCCAGATTTAGTTCTGCTCTAGAGTTGGAAGTTCTGGTATTGAATTGAAATCCTCTCTTCTCAGCCAGTTTCCTTCAATACTCACCTGGCATTAACAGCCCCCTCTTGCTACTACTTTCTAATTTTCCCAGCTCTCCTGCCTCACCAACATGGTAAGTAGTTAAGAGCTGCAGGTTTTTGAGCCTTTGGATCTCCCTGGATGGTGTTGGCCCAAAAAATGACAAATCACTGCAGTAACTGGGACCTTGAGAGCTGACAGAGATCTCTCTCAGCTGAAGAGGGAAGAGAGTGACGTGTTGGGAAAGGGATGCTGCCTGTTTTAAGGGAAATGGGATGCATAGGCCCTAAGAAGACCAAAAGGGGCATTGTTCCACTCACCATCATCATGTCTTTGTAATGCTTGTATAGTTGGTGTTAATGCTCACGGCTTTTTTAAATCTGGGGGTTCTGGTAACCTGTGGTGTATTTTTTCTATTTTTCTTGTGACTTTATTTTTCTTCCCCTTTCCGTGTTTCTTCCCACTATGCACAGATTTACCTGCAAACTCCTTAGTGTGGTCTGTGGGGAATGTACAAAGTTTAAACACATCAATAAACACTTTAACTTCCAGACTGTTTCTTTTCTTTATTCACGGGCTCGCTCTAATTCCCCCTTCTCCCACTGTGTCCTGCTGAACTCACTGTGACCTTTCCCTGATGGTGAGAAGGACTGTACAGGTGTTGATGTATAGCCATGCCTGGAGTCTTTTGTGGTATTTCCAGATTCTGATGACTTTTGTGGAAAGGAGGAGGCAGGATGTTAAACCAGTGGCCAGATCCTGAGCAGTGTTAAAGCAGCTGCTGGAGTGCAGGTTGGGGAGAGCTGGGGCTGCTGCTGCCTCTGGCTGCTTGTGGAAGATCCTGCAGATGGCTCTCCCCATTCCCAGGATGCAGATGGCTGCTGGCACAGCCTGTGGGGAGCAAGCAGAGCCAAGGCTGGCTGTGGTGACAAGCTGTTCTGTCCCTGGCCATCCACCTGCACTTCCTTGGGAGCCACAGGGACTCTGTGCTGACTGTGTGCTCAGGGCCTGTGACACCCACATGTGTCAGGAATGGGGCTGGGCAGAAGGACAGCAGGAAATCTTAGAATTCCTAGATATGAGGGCATGGAAAAAGACCTCCCAGTTACACAGTTTCTGTGGTTCTTCTTGTGGATGGCCAGATCTGAAATAATTTAAGTCTCAGAGCCCAGGGCAGGAGTCAGCTAATTAGGGTTAGTGCTCACTGTTTTGCTGCTGCTGTTTTATGAGGGGAAATAACTGTTTGGTTTAAGTCTCTCTTGCAGAACACCTAAAACTAACAGCCTGTAAAGCTCAAAGCTGTTTCTGCTCTCAATTCTCCTTTGAAGTGTGACCTCAAGCACAGATTCCTCCTCTCTCAGTGAAATGTCCAAAGAGTCATTGCGTTTTAGAGGTCAATAGACAGAATTAATTTTCTTCCATATTGATCTGTGCAGTTCCCAGTCTGGAGGGAAGAGAGGGAGAGGAGGAAACAAGAAAGTTTAGCAGTATTGAACAGGAAGCACTTGTGTATCCTGTTTCTCCTTAAACATGGGCTCCATGGTTCCACTGGAACCTCCATATTCTGGTTAAATTATTCAGACACCGAGGAAAGAGCAGATGCTGTCCTAGAAAATGCCGTCTGTTGGCTTGTCACAACTACTTGGGAAAGAGTTTTGATTTTAAACTAAATTTAATTTAAATTATGCCAAAGCATATCTGCAGCCCAAAGCCATTCTTGGACTGCACCTTCAGGTAGAGTGACCTGCAAGTGAAACAAATTACAGAAGCTGCAGATTGAATTCCAGAATTGAATTTGGGTATTAGATTTTTCCTTTGAATTCTATTAGTCCTGCAAAATAAATGCATCAGTCTGGAATCAAAGTCTATTAATTCTATGCTTTGGCACAGACTGCCAAGCACTTGTGATCGATTCTTTAGGATGGATTTTGACCGTAGCTTTTAAAAAGTCATGTTGAAACGTAGCTGCTTGTAGATGGATGCTAGGGCATGTCCCACATGTTCCTGGTATCAGCTGTGCAAGCGGAGGGGCTGATCCCAGCAAAGTAGCGACAGGGTGGTTTGAGGAAATATCAGCAGTTTCGTGGCAATAAGATGCTTAAATGATTCAGAGCACAGTGAAGCAGTTGGTTGGAGGAAGACTTGCAGTGTGTTGTAGAGAGCTGCATTTCAACAGAAAAAAATTTCTTAAAAGAAAAAGTGCTTTAAGAGGAGCGGTGTAGCTCTCTGGTGAGAAAACGGGATGTTTGAGAACGGCCTTTGGGAATGCTGAGCAGAGGAAGCACTGGGTCCGTTTGTCTCCCTTCTGGAGCTGTTTGTAGCCCTCCTGCAAGGGCACAGTGAAGAACATGAGACCCCTTTTGTGCACAGGAACAAGTGGATGCAACATGGGTGGATTGATTTTTGCCAGCTTTACTTGTCTCTGATGTGCAGAGCAACACTTGCGTGAAATGTTGTTTTGATCATTCAGCCCTGGCCCACAGAAGAGATTAAAGGTGCTCATGAAGAGTTCAAGCAAGTGGTGATGCAGTGGCTGGAGCCTTTCCGTGTTGCCCCATCAAAAGGTGACACTCACCTGATGAGAGTACATAAACCCTCCTAATCCATTGACCTGGGGTGTTTCAGGTAGATGTTTGAGAGCTGCAAGTCTCAAGGTGAGGTGTCCTTTTGGTCCAGCCTGAGTGTGGTGCTTAAAGTTGGTACCGCCACACAGGAATTTGGGTGGTCTTTGGAGCAGGTGCAACTCAGTCAGTGGCGTCAGTGGCTTAGTTGTGGTGACGAAGCCTGCCAGATGTGCACAGCAAGGGGCAACAGTGATGAGCTGAAAACAGACAGTTTTTATAGGATATAGTAGAGGAAGGTATGGAAAGCAAGGGTGAGTGGAGCTGTTCCTGCCTTCAGGTCTCAGTGGGACCACTGCAGATCACCTGGCTGTGATCCTTAGCAGCATCATGGGATGGAAGTCTCAAGGAACTGTAAAGCAGCAGGCTCAAAAGCTGTTTCTCCAGTGCAGGAGTCAGAGCATCCTTAATCTTCTGGGTGCCTCTTCATAAATTCACATTTTGATCCCAGCAGGCACCGGTAGTTTTGCTGCAGAGGCAGGGAGAAGATTCTGCTGAGCACAGCACCTGACAGAGATGAGAGTTTAATTTATGTATATGTGTTCTACAGGAGTGAGTGGGCTAAAAACGTGAGCATTTTGCTGCATTTACCACTGTATTTGCTTCACCTGTGTGGAGATTGTGCTTTGTAGCAAGAGCACTTAACCCCTGTCCCGGAGGCTCTCGGTGTATGCTGCCAGGATGGGCTAATGAATACTTTCATTTCCAGCAGCACTGCATTCCTGAGAGCAATTTGAAAACTGGCTATGGGCTGAATGAGCTGGTCGTTTCAGTACCATCAGTCTCTGGATGGCATCAGGGAGGTTCTCTGGGCCCATCTCTGAACAGACGCTGGTGCTTGGAGTATGGGGCTGAAGGTGGTGGGAGAGGCTGGACCTGAGAGAAGTGGTCCCATCTCCCCAAAACCTTGCCATGGTGTGTGTAGGTGGGAGGGTGTAAAGACTCTGAAGGGGATAGATGAGGTGATGAGACAGAGTCTGCGGAACTTAATACCTGAATTGCTGTGTCTGACTGGAACAGCTTGGGGATCCAGTTTTCTGAATGCTTCTTCATCCTCCCATGTTAGAGCTTCATGGACTCTGGGTCCCACAGCCTGGGTGTGCTGTGGGAAGGTAGGAGCCTTAGCCAAAGTTCTGATTCCATGCCTTAGATTTCCTCATATGATCCCTAAATATGAGAGCAGAAGGAGTAAGGGGAGTCAGTTTGCCTATGAATGATCCTCCTGACATCCTCAACATCCTTGAAGTCTCCACAGCAACATGAGCTGGTCCAAATCCATCCTCTGGACACAGGCTGGAGGCCACTCTGAAGGCAAGAACTTCTCAGGAACGTCTCACCAGTTGCATGTGAGAGCAGGGATTTCCTTCTTCCTCCTCCTCACCTGTTTCCTGGGAACATTCCCTGGCAGGGAGCACAGCTGCTCCCTACTCTGAGTCCCTGCCTGCACACCAGGGGCTTTTCTCTGCCTGACTGTTCAGCAGGAAGTGAAATACCTGAGACTTTGAATGTGTTTACTCTTGACTTTGAACTTTTCTGCTCATCCCATGTCTGTGGGGCTGTGAAGAATCTCTTCCTGTAAAACATATTGCTCTGATGTTGAAGAGGCTGAGGGTGCTTCTAGTTCTGGTGCTCTGGACAGTGTCAGTGAGATGCAGATGGTTGATTTGGATTTAATATCCCTTCTGGATTGTATCATAACAGCTGTTTGGTGTATCATCCTGCGAGGTCTCTGAGAGGAAAGGCTCTGTCTATGGCAAGCTCAAAAGAGAGGGCAACTCTGGGCTCTTGGATGGAGCCAAGGTGGATTTATTTCTTCAGATGAAAGCACAGGCACTTCAGAGAAAACAGCTGCAGGGAGAAAGTGCTGTAAAGGCTTCTGAGCAGAGGGATTGGCTCCCTCAGCTGCTCCCTGGGTGGCTGCTGGCATGAGGACTTGGCACAGAGCTGCCATCCTGCAGCTGGGCTAGGTGCTTCCAGGTGTGTTTGTGAACATCTGGCAGAGGGCCTGTTCTTGGAGGAACCTTGTTGAAAAGAGGCCTTTCAGGTATTGCTGCCTGGGTTTGCAGGGTGCGTGTGTGGAGGGGAGGGCACAGGCTGTTCTCCTGTGTGTTTGCCCACGGTGGAGAGCAGAGTGGGGCTGGCACTGCCTCGCCAAGGGGAGGAATAATTAATAACTCTTTACTCAGTGTGGTGGCAGGGAATAATCCTGCAGCTGGTGCAGGCTCGTGGACAAAGGAAGGCTGGAAGGAGCTTCTGGAGGGCATCACACTGAGCTCCCAGCTTGGCTCAGAGCAGGTCTCTGGGCGGTTGGATGTAATGCTGCCTTTTTCAGTGCAGCTCTCCCTCTGTATCCATGGGCTCTGGGGCAGGAAAATCTACGTGATTATCTGAGGCCAGGAAAGTCTAAAGGGGGATCCCCACTTATACTTTGAGAGCAGGCTGCAGGGAAATAGCATTTTTTCCTCCTCTGGGCAAACTTTTTTTTTTTTTTGCGGCTTTTTCTGTGGCTTAGCCTTTGCTGTGCTACCTTTTGATGTCACTTTTTTGGATGTAACAAGATCATCTGTCTTAGATTTTGTGCTATCCTGTGAAGGTGCAATTATGTACGTGAGTTTTCAGCAGGCACAAGGAAGGAAACACTCCTCATGGCCATGTGAGCATCTGGACACTGGAGAAGATAAATGCAGGTAAAATAATGATCCAGCCATTCTCTGCTGGGATGGATTCCCAGTGCTTTGAGGTTTTTGAGAGCTGAATTTTGGGTTTACCCCTTGCTGGTGACACAAGTAAATTACTGGAGCTCACTCCAGATACTGAGAATCAAGGACTAGACTGGGACTATCCCAAGGCTTGGTCATAAATCCAGCCTTCAGCTATTCCAGTCACTTAATTAAGAATCCTTTTTGTACAGATTATGTTTAGTGCCTTTCTCTGCTCATAGTTCTGGGCATGCTGTTTGTTTCACCTTTTGCTAATTGCTTTCTCCTTTTTTGAAGAGTGAACACCAAAACCAGCTTTTTGGGTTGAACTTGAAGCACCCTTTGTTTTTCAGGGTGATGGATTAAGAACTATAAATCACAGATGAGATAAGTCCTTGCAATATAATTTCAGGCCTATTTACTCAAGTTTACTTTAAAAAAAGCAGAGAACATTTGTATTTCCAATGGCCCAGTTTGTGCTCTGAATCACACTCCGGGTTTAGATGGTGCATCTATTCCTGTTCTGTCAGTTCATATTTTTCCAAGACAATGGGTACGTGAGGATGTTCAAATGTTTTTTACTTTTACAGGCTATCATATATGTATATATGGTTGTTTATATATATATATGTATATATATATGGATGTATACTATATAGAACCTGGCACATGTCCATCTACCACAACACTTCACAGGTATATTTGGAATATCTTGCTCAAAAAAGGAGCTTCAGCATGGAAATAATGGTGATTTTTTTCTGATGAAGGACTTAGAATTTTTGATATTCTGTGTTTTTGGGAGCCCAGTACACCAGAGGACCACACTTCAGGTAGTTGGTATGTTACTTCTTTTCCTGGGGGGGCTTTTTTTTTTAAATGTGTAAACTCTAGGGGAGGGGAGGCCCTGCAATTTTCATTTTTACAGTAGTAAACATCAGGGCAGAACCTCTCAACAGAGAGACAAGTCTGGGGGGAATGGGTGGTGTTTGTATTTAAATTTTTTAAAAATCCATATTTATTTTAAAAATAAAATTAGAAATTAATATAAAAATAACTGAAAATAAAAACGAAAATAAAAAGGTGAAAATTACGGTAAATAGTAAGCAAAAATAAAAGCTTGGAGAAAAATAAAAGTAAAGCAAAAATTATTTTTACTTTTTAAAAAAATTATTTTAAGGGTGTTGCATCTTGCTTGAACAAAGATCCCATGTATTTGGTTCAAATCATCTTTGATTGTGAAGCTTTTCCTCTTCCAATTAAACACAAAATACAGAATAAACTTGCTCTAATCAAACCAGAACAGGAATTTCTTTCCCCACAAAACACCTTTACAGTGATGTTTACACATGCAGTGCTGTCTGAGAGGCTCCAGCTCTGCTGTACAAACTGATCTAAAATATAAAACTGGTTTCTACAGAAGCTCAATCAAGTAATCCATGTGCTCAAGTAATAATTAATCAATTGGTTAATTAAACTCTACAGTTGTGCCTCCAGGAATTAAGCTGGGAAGTGCATCTCCAGCTCTTATTTTGTCATTTAAATCCAAATTTTACCTGGAATTTGCTTCAGAACATCAGGAAACCTAAATTGTACACAGATATGTACACTGTAACTTAGTTTTCCTTCAGTCAATAATTAAAACCAGCAGCTGAGCATCTTCCATTCTTTATTGGATCCCTAGGAAACACAAGGATTTTGGGCCAACTCCGCTTTTCTGCTCACACCTTCCAAAGGCTTTCAAAAATGTTTGATACAACATTAGGCTAAAGCAGAACTACAGTACAATAAAAGAGAGAGTTTTTAGATTTAAGAAGTTTTTGTAAACCCCAAACCTCCTCTTTTAAACCCCAAATCCCCTCTTTTAAACCCAGCTAAAACTCTCTTTAAAACCAAACAAACTCAAACTCCTGGCCCTGTGTAGAACATTACACAATCTAAAACAAATACTTTGAATTTAAAGGGAAACTAAATCAGTTTCACATTTATTTAAGAATAAAACATTCTGTTCCTGTGACACTTGGTTGGGGGCCAAGGTTAAGTTAGTTAAGACTCAGCCCTCACCTGAGCTGTGCCACAGCTTGGCCAGGTAGAATTTTTTTTCTGATAAATTGCAGAATTAGGTAGGTTTGGTCCATTGTGCTGCAAATAGGATCTCCCAGTGAGGAAGAAGCAAAGGAAGAAACAAGAGCTGCACCATGTCCACCAGATGCCAGCAGCCCACAGGGGGAAAAAGAACCACCTAAACCCAGCAAGAAAGGACATTTTTTGCACCCTTTCATGGCAGTGGCAGCACTCCCCAGAGCGTGGAGCAGCTGATGGAGCACTGGTGACACTGTAGGGCAACACTTCATGTCAGCAGAACCGATCAATCTGCTACAAATCAAATAAAAATTATGTTATTTGATAGAAACACCTCTCTACACTCGCACATCAGTGCAAGAACTACACACTTTATTTTCCAACAGTATAACCCTGGGAAATGAAGGGCAATTGAGCTCACCAATGTAAGAAGGTGAACAAGAGGCACCTGCTGTTCTTGCAGCATCCCAGCACCAGCTCTAGAGAGCAGCTTTTCCAAGTTTTGCTGTACTATTGATGGCTTCAGCTAGGTTTCCAAAGCAGTGTTGGCAGCTCACGGTTCAAATCCAGGTAACTAATTTTCTAATCCAGCTAACTCATGTCCCCACCACACTATCACCATATTCTGTGGGTATCTCTACCCAGCACACACAATCAAACCAGAGGAAAGTATTGGATAATGATATTTAGCATTAGAAAACCCTTTCCTTATCTTTATATCCAACTTTAAACTGAGGCAAGAAGGCAGAGAGAAGCCTTGGCTGTTGGTGCAGCTGGAGACTCCAAAGAAGAGCTCAGGTTTGCTGAGGTGTCCTGAGGACGAAATGTTCACTGGATTTAGACAGTTGCACCAAAGGTGTTTCCAAGTTTCTCTCTGGAAATCAGTAGGATGTGTAATAACCATCTCACTCTACCCCACTGTGCTGAAAAGGATGCTCTTGGTGAACTCAGAACACCTCACAGAACCAGCAAAAACTGGGCACAATGAGGCATCCTAACACTAGCCTCAGTACTCACACAGTGCATGAACCTCCCCATGGCCTTCAGGGAAAATAATTATTATTAAGGTTAGTATACTGGGAAATTTATTTGGTGAAACACATTGGCACACCTGGATTTTAAGATTTTATTTCCCCCCACAAAACAGTCACTGGTATCTATTTTCAAAGCAGTGCTGGGAAAAGAAATGCCTACCAGGAATTCATAGACTTGTCAGGAAAGAGCTGAGTGATGTGAGCACTACAAGACTCCACAGACGATACATCCAGGTGAAAACTGTATATATTTCAATGAGATTCATTATATTTGAGCATCTCAACACACGCGTTATACACACGCGTTCAGCAAAGTGTTTGCTGCTCTGAAGATTTAAAAAGTACAGTGGAAATACACTAAAAATTAACAAATACAATTAACAATGGGTTTATCACCCCTGTTACACAACCTAACTCTTGCTGGAACCCACAGCATCCTTGAAGCAGGAGCAGCCTCCTCTCCACCAAACACTTGATCATCACCCCCCAGGCACATCTAAGAACCTCCAGCCTACCAAGAAAACTACTCCAGCCAGAGCTGGAAAACTTCTCCCGCCTTGGCAGCACTTTTCCAGTTCTGTTCCCTTGTCTGGACAATATCCAGCACCACTATGTCTTCCTTGTATTGAGGGACCCAAACCTGAACACATTGTTCGAGGTGCAGCCTCACCACAACCTTGGATGAGATTCAGGTTGTGCATCTTCAGAGGAAAATAACCATGTACTGCTGACTGTTTTTTTTAAATCTCTTGAATTAATAGGCAAGAAATGCATTAAGATTTTAAAAAAAAGAAAAATAGCAATGAAAAATTATAAGTTCTAGAAGAGATGAGTGACCTAGAAAATCCAGTTTTCCTCTGAACAGCAATTGCACCAAGTTTGGAAGCTAAGTTTAATAATTAAGCTGAAACAATAGATTTTAGTGGTGTTTAAAGTGCTAATTTCAACTCCTCTTAAAACCATGAATCCCCGGCAAATCTCTCAGCAATAACAATAAAAGGTTTTGCATACAGATGTGAGTACTGAAGGTCTGTAAAGCACCTCAGCTCATCCAGCAGCACTTTTCCATATGTTCTCAAGAAGTTTCTCTTCCCTCTGGCTGAGGCAAGAGGATACCCAAATTACACTCAACGACCCTCCAAAGGCTTCTGTGGCCAGTTGCTCCAGGGTAAAAGCCTGTTTCTGACATTTACCAGCAGCAGAGGTTTTGTGGAAATGGCAAAACTTTTCATGACACTCTCCCAGCCCTTGGTGTGAGAAAACTTGTAAATTCAGTCTGGAAGCACAAAAGTCCTTATTCCTTCCAAACACTTCACCACGTGTGCTCTGGATACCTCAATCAATCCGCCAAATTTAACAGTGCAGCAGAGAATATTTGTCATCAAAACCACCAGTCTTAGTGTTTCTGTGTGCCACTAGGCAAGAAAAAAGGCAAAAATTAAGGTAAAAATTACCTGGCTTGTGCAGCATCATTTAAAGCTTAACAATGTGTGGAACAACAAAGGGACAGAGCATCACTTTCTGGCCAAGGCATTTTCAGGGAATCACAGCCCACAGGCCATGGAAAAAGAAAATCATCCACATCCCTGCATCTCCCTGAGCACCAACAGCACAGACAGACCACAGGAGCTACACAAGGTATTGAATGTTCTGTCAGAAAATAACAGAACAGCATCTCTCAGGTCTGTGTATGATAAATAATGAGGCCCCCAGTAATTAAACTCACCCAGGCACACATCCTAACCCATCTTGGAGAGGCAGGGACTGCAATGGAACATGTCTCCAGCCCCCACCTATTTCAGGGTCGCCTGTGTCCACAGCACATGACCAGAATGGTTTTGGGTGGACAGCGGGGACTTCACTGATCACTTGCACCTTGTCTAGTCATGGAATCCCAG
The DNA here is from genome assembly GCA_037013685.1 of Acridotheres tristis. Taxonomy (NCBI): domain Eukaryota; kingdom Metazoa; phylum Chordata; class Aves; order Passeriformes; family Sturnidae; genus Acridotheres; species Acridotheres tristis. Next base: position 7,034,206 of record CM072911.1, on the reverse strand, counting down.
AAAGATCATCTCATTCCAACCCCCTGCCGTGGGCTGACTCTCTACTCAATGAGTTTTAGTCCCTTCAGGCTTCACTGGGAGAAGATGTTACAGGAAATACAAATTCCACACTCAGGCTAGCTGGGAGATATTCAACAAACACAGCCATAGCCTCAACAGCCTCGTCTTCTTTCTACTCTATTGCCATGACAAACATCACTCATATCTCAAATGTGGGGCAGCTCTATCACCTAACATGGTAACAGGTAATTTTGTTGCCCTGCTCAAAGAAACCCTCTGGGCTTGGAGCGTGATCCCACTGAACCTGTCAAAACACACAGCAGGATGATTACTATTTGCTCTTAACTTACATTTATTCAAAGAAAGAAGAAACATTGCCAACAAAACTGACATTTTATGCAGCAAATCCATCAGTAGGAGATTCAGCACTGTAAAGATAACATTTGGGCAGAAAACACTCAGAAAAAAAAAATAACATCAGTTGATCAAAGGGGAAAGAGATTGTTTTTCCCCTTCTTTTCAATCCAAGCTCAGTACACCACGTTGTAACCTCTGCACTGAGCTTCCCATTAGTGGCAGCCAGTCTATAACGACTTGACACAATGACCCCACTTCTAGTCCCAGGAGGATTATTAACAAAGGGAGCACATCACCTCCATGGAGCACAATGCAAGCTCTCACTCCAGGGCTGGGGATCCACATCAGCCCGACTTAAAGCAACCACATCCTGGAGAAGCCATTGCTCAGGAGGGCAGCCTGCTTCAGAATCCCAATTAACCATTGATGTGTGTGGGTACCAAACATGGGAGACCAAAATATTTCCCCTCCTTGGTTTTCTCTGCTCCTCAAGGCTTTTTTTCTGGACACAAAGCATTGGTCTTCTTCCAGCTCTGCTCCAAAAGGAGAAAATATAGGAATAAAATATGAAAATAAAATACAAAAATGAAAATAAAATAAAAAATTAAATAGCCAGTAGTCACTCTTCCAGGGAGCTCCCATGGGGGTGGGAATTGCAACTGGTTTGAGCCAGGAGTAATTTTTCTTTCCTCCCACACCTGTGCAGCACAGCAGGAATGTGTTCAGACTAAATTGGCTCTTGCATTTCTTAAGGGAATATGGTAAAGGTGTTGGAAGATAATAAAAGCAATGCTGTTTGTGCTCCCCTGTTCGTCCAGCCCAGCCCTCAGCCAAGGGCATGGCACAAATATTTTAGAAGCTGATGATGAACTTTTGGATGATTATTAATGATGTTCTTTCACTAATCCTCCTAATGCCATCTTTTAAATTCGGTTTTGTTCTTGATCTTGCCTCAGGAAGGATCTCCCCACACTGTTCTGCTGCAAACAAAAGGAGACTCCAACAGAAAGGCAGACACCCCTAACTGGAAAGTTTGTTTGGAAGTGACCAGCTCCAAGGGGGGAACGAAAGTGTTGGGAAAAAACTGAGGTCACTACAGGGCTCTCAGAGACTTACCAAGACCATCCATACACCCACCCCCAGCCAGCTGAAACCATCATTTTCCTTCAAGGGTCTCTCTTTCAGCTGAGCCCCCTGCCCAGCAAACATGCCATCTCCCAGCGACACAAATCCCTGGCTTACATGCCTAACTCAGCTTCTGATGATAAGCAAATAGGAGAGCAGCTACCCTCCATCCTTTCCATCCGCTCTCCATCCGCCCTTCCCTGGGCAGATTTGTCCACATTAAATCATACACAGTTCCACTCCTCATATTTCATCCACCACCCAAACCATTTTGAAACCAACATTGTCTTAGCCTGCAGCATGGAGTTCAAGAGATCCATGGAGGAGATGTGTTAAAGCACTTTATTGGTGACCACAGATACTCTGTACATTCAGCTTTGTACAAAACCCTCTCCATTAACACCAGAGTGAGCAACAGCCATCAGGAGCTTTCAACGCTAGCTTGGCTCCCTTCTGAGGAAGCAGAAGGGAAAATGTTAAAAAAATAGTCAGATTTGCCACACCAGTTGGACTCCAACAGCAAACCAGTCCTGCAGTCTGCAGCCTGAGCTGCAGCTCAGAGAATTAAGAACTCGTGGCTACCACAGAGATGCACAAGGAAAGTCTTCACAGCCCCTGCCACGCTCTGCCTCAGGGTTCTGCCTGCTACTTCTGATGCTCCACTGTCAAGTACTGCTGTAGTTAATTAAAAACCTCATCTCAAGAGCTCTAAACCAGCAGGGAAGTGATTTCCATGCCCACCACAGCCTCATTTGTCATCCGAGCTGCTCTCTGGCAGCAAGGCGCCACCGGAGCTCTTCTTCCCTCTGTGCAGGCACAAGCCACAGTCCAACTCCACATCGATGTCCCCAAATTTCAGCTGGCAGGACTCATTGCAGCTGCAGGAGAGACAGTGACAATGGTCAGGGACTTGTGGGTAGTGAGAGCAACCAGCTCTCTACCCTGCTTGGGAAGGCTGCCCTGTGGTGGCACAGAGCCCATCCTTTCCAGCCAAGCCATGCTTGGATATGCATGGACACCCACACCCACGACACACTGATCGCCGGGCCCATCATTGGCTCTGGGTATTTATTGCTCCTGGCCACCCCAGCCAATGCACTGTGCCAGGACCCCTCGTACCAGCGGGATGCAGCAGCGTTGGCAGCCACAACAGCGAGAGCACCCAGGTAGTGCCAGCAGAAGCACATGGTGAGGAACAAGAGGTTTCTGGAGTCACTCTCATCCCAGCCTGGTCCTCCCCACGGAGGGGACAGCACAAACCCAATCTGGTCACGGATGAAAAAGAAGACAGGCTTTAGCACATCCCTCCTGATTTTAGCCCACCTGCTGCAGCTGGTGGCTGTGGACTAGAGGCACTATAACCCCAAGTGACACCTGGAGCACTGCCCTTGGCTTCCCCAGCCACTGACACAAGGGAGTCAGGAGGAGATAGATTCTCTGCAGAAAATTCTTAGGGCTTGCAGTGCAAACTCAGCATCCTGGCAAAAGGTGACATTGCCAGTCTGTGCATTTCCACCTAGATCAAAAGCTGAGGGATTACATGAGAGATTTTCAGATGCTTCCAGTTACTTGGAACAAACAGAGGAAGGAAATGGATCTAATAAAATTAATAAAAATTAATGATTGTGGTTTCCTTCCCTTGTGGGCTCCGATTTCCATTTTCCATTCATTTCCAGGTCTGTCCACGCTGCTACATTACACATGCACTTCTACACGATGGCAGCTCTGGCACTGAGCCTCATTTCCTCTTCTTATTTACAAAGATATTTGAACAACCTACAAATTTAACCCCAACAGATGTGCCTGAAGGGGCAGAGCAGCTCCACTCCATTCGTCTTCCTGGGTGCAAACATCTGAGAACACTGGATACACACTGACCTGCCAAAGCCAAGAGCCCTGGAGAAGGAAGGAGCTGGTCCTGAAGGTCTCTAGGATGATATGGTCTCGGAGGAACACCTCTAGGAAGGCACAGAGGGCTCCAGCAAAGATAGCCACGGCCAGCAGGGAGTGGAGGTGCCGGTCCAGCACAGCATCACTGTAGTCACGGAAACAGAGGAGCAAACCTGCCAAGACCCATCCTGTGTTAGCCAAGGACACTCTGGGATTTGTTATTTTAAAAAATCATCTGAAAGCTCACTCTTATGCTCCAGGCCTTGCTGTGATCTGTCTTGGGGGGAAGAACCAGAGAGCCACCAGCTACTGTCACCACCTTCCCTCCACAATGACCAGGCAGCCCTGGCACTGGCTCTACTCCTGAGGAGCCCCTGTACCTGTGGAGGTCCCTGTGCCCCTGTACTGTGGTGATCCCTGTGTCCCAGCCAGGGCTGTAGGAGGAGCACAGGGACGGACGGACACCTTGAGCTCAAAAGATGATGGGGAGCTTTGTATCAGGGTCTGTCCCTCTGCATCCAGCCAAGGTGGGGGAATGACACTTCTTGTAACTCCAGAGTGAGAGAGCTGCTGGCCCCCAGGAGAAGCACATATCCCTCAAGCATCCCCTGTGGCATCCAGCTATGACAGGATCCATATTTAGGAGGAGGAGGGAGGGGCGTGACTTTGTCACATAGCCAGTACATTGTGCATCCACACACCCTCCAGGTCTGCCTTTGCATCCCCCAGGCTGCCCAGGAGCTGTCACACCCATGAGCACTGCAGCAATTCCTTATTCGGTGTCCTCCCCTACGACCAGGTGCAATTCACCTTCCACAAGCAGAGCCAGGGACAGCGAGAGCCGCTCCAAGCCAGGGGGCAGCTTGAGCGGGGAGTGAGAGACCATGTCAGTGATGCCGGACAGGAGGAAGAAGAGGTAGATGGTGGAGTAGTGCCAGCGGGTGAGGTCGGTCCAGCTGTGTGTCTCGGGGCTGTACAGCTGCAGGTGGGGACCAGTGGGGACAAACTGCTCCACCAGTATCCCTGGGCAAAGAAAGGTCACTGTGAGAGTTGGCCTGGCTGGGACACAGAGACAGCCAGATATTACAAAGAAAGAACCAGGCGTTGAGTTCAAGCCCTGAGAAAGATTTGTTAACTTGGGGCAAACCTAAGTGTTCTTCCCACAGTCCTTAGTGTTGTTATGTTAATTGGTTCAAGTTTTGTTCCCGCTATTGGTTACTCGTTTCCCTTATATGATCACAGTTCCAGAAAGTTCTGCCCCACCAAGGGTATATATTGTATATATCGTATATATTGTCACCCCCCGTTGTTTCGGGTCCTTGGAATTTGCCCCCATACAGCGTTCGGTTTCTGGGCATCTTCCTGTTTTATTTTCTATTAAAGTTACTTAGTTTTCAGCCAAATCCGTTGTTCCCGCTTCTTTTTTTTTGCCACTTAAACCCTCAATACTCTGAACCCAAAAATTTTGTTACGGCCATCCTCACCACGACAAGTCACTTTTCCTTATACATGGGGAAGCAACAAGCCCGAGGGAATGTTCCTTTGCAGGTGTGAAGCCGTAGTGGTGTTTGCCCAGGAGAAGGACAGCAAGCTCCTCGTCCCAGGGAGTGCCACAGGCATGTCCCCAAGCCCTCCCACGCCAGATGTTTCCCACTACAAACAGACCCAGTGTCGTGAGAGAGAGTTGCTGTGCTAGTAGATATTGAGGCAGAGACTCACCATCCCCTGTCTTACCTATGAGAGCAAAGGAAGCTTTGACGGCGCCTTCCAAGATCTCTGCACGGCCCCGGCCGAGCTGGCCCTCGGCAGCGCCTTTCCTGCTCAGGTACTTCAGGGGGTACCGCACCGACCACCACAGGCCAAAGGCCAGGAAGAAAGTGCCCCGGAGGGCACCGCCCAGAAAACCTGTCGGCATCGGGCTCATTCTCTGCACCTGCAAGGACAAACAACGCCTGAGGACCAAGCTAAAGCGTTGCCAAGGGAGTTGTTGGGCTGCTCAGCATCCCCAGGGGTCCACATCCCGACAGAGCAGGTGCACGTGGTTCAGCTGCAAACAGGGAATACCAGAAATGGGATATCAGCACAGGGAAACTGCCTCTGTGCACCACTGTGGGTATGTGTGTATATATGTATTTATGTGGCTGCACACAAAATCATCAGGACTTCATGCGAGAAAACAACACAGTAGTGCCCAAGAAGGCATAACAGTTATTAGAAGAGGAAACACAACAAAATTTTTACTAATAAAAAACAACACGACAATTATTTCCTTAGACTATAAACTTGCTCCAAACTATGCAATTACCAGGGTGTGAATCCTGTGCTGGATTAAGAACTCCAGCCAGTGAAGGCTTTTCTGGGCTATGCAGGACGAGGCAACCCAGGAACCATTAACATTTGAAAAAAGAACTTCATGCATATTCCACACATCCTTTGTGTGGCACACAGGTGAGTTGACGCAGGAGATTTCCTTTCCATAGGAAGAGCTGGAAGACTAAAGGCATAAAAAAAGCCTTGACTAAGTCAGATCAATGCCAGAGTACCAACCAAGAAGGATGAAGAGGAACAAAGGTACAGCAAATTCATATCCTGCAAAGTATCTCAGTCCATACCAAAATTTCTTAGAAAAATCCCAGTGTAGCAAGCACAGAAATATAAATAATGATCTAAGTATTTTTAGCATTCTTTTACCTGGGGATGGTCTTGTTCCCTCCAGAAAGACCTCTCTCCTTGCTCTCTGTAAGCTTCTACCACCTAAGGAGGACTCACTTTTCTCCTCCTCATGGGCCTTCTGGTCCTTTTCTGCAGCTCGGATGTGCACAGAGGAAGGCATTACTCATCCCAAAGCTTCCACACCGACCTGCCCTTGCATCACAAATCACATCCTCACCGTGTTTATAAATACCAAAGCAAATCACAAAGGCTGGATGAACAACTCCAGCACGTTCTCCAAGTCCTCCCACACTAGAAAGTAATTAGGCACTGCAAAACAAGGGTAGGATGTGGCATGGCAAGTGCCTGAGGTGAGGGAGTGCTCTGCCAGACGTTCCAGGTCGGGTTGTGGCTGCAGCGTGGTTCAGACTGGCTCAGTCTGTGTGGCAAACACAGGATTGGAAGGTAGAAACCATTGTCATCCTTTGCATCTCTGGGACACAGGCAATCTGGGAAAGGCTCAAATCTGTGCTAAGGTTTCCTTTCAGGATGGAAATTACTAAACAGCCTTTCAGGTAGGTGAGAAACACCCCATCCGGGAGCTGGGGATCAGGGATGGCTCTCTGCTCCGTTTGAGTGCCTGATTAGGGTGAGATGGTTGATGCCCCAGGAGAACCCACATCTTTCTTGATCATACCCTGGCCAGGACACTTCCCTGTACAGGCATCTACATCCAAAGTGACTAACAATAAAGCACATGTAAGCATAGCACAACTGCCTGATATATAATCAAATTTTACCATTGTCCTACTCGTGACTGCAAGGGCAACAGCCTGAAATTCGAGCATACTCTGATCAAGATACATGTCAGGAACGTTAATTTGACATGATGAAGTGGGGGAGAGAAGGAGAGCAGGGACATCCCAGAGCCCAGAAATGACAAATATGTCCCACCTGCAGCTCCAGTGACTCCTCTAAGCCATGCCTGCACCTTGGATTAACCTGGGGATCTGTCACCCGACATCCAGCCCCCATCTCCCTCTTGACCTGAGGTACCAGCAGACCTAACCTGCTATTTCAGAGCTGTCCCTGAAATATCCTACCCTTACCATCCCTCTCCCCAGCAGAGCAGCCTTGCTCTTCCTTGCAATGCCAGGGACCCTCTTGCTTTGCAACCCCTCTGCAGCCCAATTCAGCAAGGCTCTGGGGAGTTGTCACAAATCTCCTTTGCTTCCCAGCAATTGGAAACAGCCCTTCAACAGCCATCACAGATTCCAGAATGGTTTGGGCTGGAAGGGATCTTAAAGTTCATCTCATTCCAACTCCCCGCCATGGGCAGGGATATGTTCCGCTAAGCCCCGTCCAACTTGGCCTTGAACATTTCCAAGAGTCCAGCCATATCCTGGGGCATCCCTCTTGTAGCAGAGATGTCCCAAACCACCATCAGACAAGCAGAAGTTTGCATATAATGCACTTACTTAATCACCAAAAAAACCCCAAAACCAAAAAAATCCCACCTCCTTTTACAAAACAGTCACTATTCTGCAGAAAAAACCAGACGTTTCCAAGCAACACTCCGCTTGCACAGCTCATGTATTTGAAGCACAGAAAAACAACTCCCCACATTCACAGACCCCTTGACCAGCCCAGCCCAACAATCTCAACCCCAACACCCCTGACCCACCCCTTTCCCCAGTCCAGCTTTGGAGCCCACACTTCCATAAAAGCTCCAAGTAAGTGGCAGCCAGGAAAGAGCAGAGCCACCAGGTTATTTATTCCTCCTGGGAGCTGCTCTGTCTGTCAGAGCACTTGAAATATGGCTGCAGACAGAAGTTACTACTTGAGCTGCCCTTCTTCCTCCACAGCTTCCAGGCTGTGATGCTCCTGTTTAACCTCCATCTGGGAGCTGCCTGCTGTCTTTCCAGAGCCTTGCCTGACTGCTCACAGCCTCCTCAGGCTTGGCTTGTGAAGGCCAGCATTCCTGCCCAACTTCCAGGCTCTCCCCGGAGCCATTGCAGGTCCAGCTCCATCACCAGCCATGATTTTGACCCCATCTGCTCTAGTGGAGGGGATTGCTGCTGTCCCTCTGGATACACCAGCATTCCCTACAAACCCATCAGCATTCCAGGACAGCCAACTGGTGTGCAGAGGGCAAGCTCAGCACCTGGCTGCAGACATCTGGGAAGGTCTTCTCTTTGTGAAACCTTCTCCATCCTTGGACACCTCCAGGGATCCAGGGGCAGCCACAGCTTCTCTGGGCACCCTGTGCCAGGACCTCCCCACCTTCACCCTTACTCCCAATAGCCCATCTAACCCTGCCCTCTGGCAGCGAGAAGCCATTCCTCTGGTCCTGACACTCCAGGAGTCCGTCTCCAGCTGTCTTGGGGCCCCTCTAGGCACTGGAAGGGGCTCTAAGGGCTCCCCAGAGACTTCTCCTCTTCAGGCTGAACAACTCCCATCCCCTGCTAAGATGCAGCTCCAAAACACAATAACCCCCCAAAAAAGGGCTAAAGCCAGAGATTTCTGGCACCATCAGCAACACTTCTACCAGCCTCACCCACAGCTGTCATCACACTGAAACTTTGTCTCTCATGGACGTTCTCCCCACGTCCCTTCCTTCCAAGTTCCAGCAGTCATGTCCATCCCATGGCACAGCTGTTCACAAATGTATGGATAGAAGAGTTTACCTGTGACTCCCTCCTGTCCTTCTGCCTCTCGAGATGTGTCAGCAAGGAGGCTATTACTCAGAAGAGGCAGATAAAGAAGAAGCCACCACGGGGAGGTGCCCCTCAGACAGGATGTTTGGAGCTGAATGTCCCGTAGGCCAGTTCAAAGCACCCTGAGTCAGCCACCTTTCACAACCTGGGCCACCTCCTGTCTGCTATTAAAACAACAGCCAACAACTCTCCTGGAGTTTGCCACAAAAATCAGGATAAGCAGCCAATTCCTGTTCCCATGGCAACCATGTATATTCAGCTGTTAGGATGGGGCTGGGGATGACTGGGGAAAGAGCCAAGCAGAGATAAGGGAGCAGCAAGGTCTGACAGGGCTCTGCTGGAAGTCTGTGAACTGGGTGGCCAGGGACATGGTAACCCATGTAGGGGGTTCAATCTTATAAAATTCCCCTGAGGGACAGGAGATTTTGGGCCAGCAGCTTGCAACCCAGAGCAGAGCCTTTGTGAGCTTCACAAACCCACAGGAGCTGACGAGTGGGGACCATGGCCCTCTCTCCCCCAAAAGATGGACAGGCAGGACACAGCAGCCTGTTTCCACTCCTCTTCCTCTCTGATACACAACACTGCCCTTCATCAAGTAATCACAGACACAAGCCATCTCGAAGCTGATGCCCATCCCACTGATGGCTGCAGTGATGAGCAGTACAAGTGCTTCAGGCAAATAAATGCCTCAGGCCACCCAAGTGTCCCCAGCTCTTTCACAGCATCGAGGTGATGGTGCAGAAACATTCAGCATCACCCCAGAGCAGTGCCCAAGCCCCTTACTCTGGGGCAGCCACATTCCCAAAACAGCAGTTCCCCATGGAAGCTGTGCATTTTTCTCACTCATATTGCCAAACCCACCCCAAGCAAGCCTGCAGGACCAGCCTTGCCCAGAGCCACACGTGAGCCAGCGCCCCACAGAAACCCAAGGCTGGAGCAGCACAGAAGCAAAGCAGCCTCTTCAGGGTGATGGGCTCTGATCCAGCACAGCCAGAAAAGCCACCATGGCCAGGAGCCTTTTATTCCCATTATCTTCATATCAAGTGGGAGGAAGGAAGGAAAACAAGAGGCTGTGCTGTACACGCATCACTGCTCAGTTCCAACGGTGCCTGAGGAGCAGGAGGAGTGGAACAGGGATGAGTACACCTGCAAAAGGGTCCTGGGAAGCCCACAGTAGCAAAGGGGCTTCCGCAAATCCAGTTTCACCCAAGCTTAAACTTAGGAATTTAGCTAATCTTATAACATTAAATCCAAGCGTACGGAGAAATAACAACCCTCATAGCAGCTCTTCCTTACAGACCTACCCCTGAAAATAATGCAGGACAAAAACCATACCTTTTTTGCTGAGAAAAAAAGCAGCAGCACCATCTACTGAAGGGGGACTTCTTTCAGCTCAGCTTTTTTTTTTCTGCAACCACCCACCTCTACAAAGCACTACCCCAAAGGGTGAGAAGCTGCTTCCCAAGTAGTAGGAGTCAAGCCCTTGGAGAAAGTGAGGAAAAGTAAGGTAGGAGTGCTTCAGCTGGAGAGTGAAGGGAGGAAACAAGACCCAGCTGGAAAGTATCTACACAGAAAATCAATGTGCCTTTTTCCATAAAGGGCCAGTAAAGAGTAAAGACCAGAGAGTAAACTTCTATTAAAAGGACAACTTAAGTTACAGACATTGAAAGAAGTTTTCAGTGACTTAAATAGTTGAGAAAAGGAGGTTTCTTCTAAACCATCCCCATGAGAAAAATGAGGATTTAACTCTGACAGGTGGTTGGGAGAAAAGATAGCAAATCCCCCCAAATCCCCTAGCAGGTCACTGACACTCCGTGCATGCTAAAATCACTGTGGGACAAACGGGTGTGATTCCATTTCAGTTCCTTAGGGAATATACCCGTCCTTACTCCTAGGAAAAGACTGAGGGTGGCAGAGCTGTGTCTGACCCCCTCCAGCTTCTCAAGCTAAACCCTGAATTGAATTTGATTTCATATTTTTGGTTTTTTTTCTTTTATCTCTCAGCTGTAACTGCAACATCTTCTCCCTGAAGGTTCATCACCAGCCCCACTGCTAATGAAAAAATGTGATAATGTTTGTCTCCTTCCTGGGGGTGGTGGGAGGCACAATCTAATTAAAGGTTTGCCAGCAGCTTGAGTGCTGCAGATGGATGGTTGTTTGGGAAGTGCAAAGTTCTATTATTATTATCATGATTATTATGACGAATGCTAACACCAGCTTTCATAAACAGGCAACAGGAGGTAAAGCAGGTGGTAAAAGCAGAGGCAGGGCTTGTTCTGCTGCTACACCTTCATTTCAGCCTCATGTAGAAGCGGAAGTGCGGGGTGGCAGCGGGAGATCCTATCTCTGTGGAATGAGTGGCTGGTGGATGGGCTGTGCTGGCTCCTGATGAAATGAGGGGTTTGTCTTCCCAGCTGCAGGAAGAGCAGCTGCCAGGACCTTTGGCTGCTTTGGGGGTGCTGTCTGGGCTCCTTTGTAAGAGAAGGGTGGGATCAGCAACTCCTTCCAGCCGTGGATTACCAGGACACCTGAGTGCCAAATTCCAACACCAGGCTACAGTTACACAAGGGCATCCTGCTCTTCTTAAAATCAGTGTGGATATGGAAACAAACACACCCCCAGCCCACTCCAGCTGCATGGCCAATGGGTCCAGTACACACTTTAACTCAATTCATAAAATCATAGAATGGTTTAGGTTGGAGAAATCCTCCAAGATCATCAAGTCCAAACACTATATGCTGAAAAACATGATCCAGAACAACTGTTTGATATTAATATTGTGTTAAAAGCCAGTCTTCATCTAGGACTTTCTTAAAATATGCATCACCCAAGAAATAAGTGTGAGGATGGCTTATGGTTGCACCTCTATATAATAAACCATCTCTGTACCACTGATCCAGAGACCTTCATACCATGTTTGGGTACCTAAACTATTTACAAACTGTTTTTAGTTGAAACGAAAATCATTAATTCTCATGTGGAAATAAACCCAAACTGTATTTTCTTCCTTAATCACAGGCTGGATCTCTCCTCGTTTGCTGACCTTCATACCTTGGAAAAGAATGTGCTCCAGAGCTGGAAAACAAATTAGTAAGTGCTTTGCTGACAGTCCTGGGATGTTTGTGGGAGCAGGGAGTTAATGAGACAAACAGAAACTATTCCAGACACAGGGTGCTGTGGAGAGAAAAGGTGTTTTGTCACAATCCAGTGACAGGCACCAAAGAAAGGAGAGGGGAAAGGAGATGGCAACTTGATTAAGAGCTGTGAAGAATTAAATAAACCCTATCCCACTTCCAAAAGCAAGGAGTGCTTTTAAAAACCCAAGTCAGGTGTCATATGTGTGCTCTGGAATGGAAAAACCCTCTGGCTTTTGCACGTGGGAAGGAGGAATATGACTGCATCCAGCTTGCATCTGTTCCTACTCCAACTGCAGCTGCTGCCCTCCTCTGGCGGTTTAATGGGAATAGCGATGCTTGGGCTGTTCCCTAAAAGAAAATAATTCACAAAAGATCAGAAATAATGCAGACTATCACACCTTTTACACTTCAACGAACCCATCCCTGTCCTGCAGCACTCTTATTAACTCGATTTGTCCCCTTCCTCACGGTGGAGGGGTCTCTGCCATTAGCAAGTGGCATCTGAAGAATGGGTTGTGTCTCCCCACAGCAACCAGAGGAATTTGTGATGTTTGGAAAAACTATTCTGCCTTGGCAGAAAAAAAGATATCTACAAAATTCTCCTCAGGTTCTGTGGCTACAACTCATGAGACCCGGTCATGACTTTACGAGATGGATTTACAGAGATGCAGCTCTGCCGCTTCATTCTCATCATGCCTGGTCTGTTTGCACCTCCCAGCATCTAGCCTTGCAAAGAAACCAGCCTAGCAGGGGATATACAGGAAAACTGGCACTCGAGGAAAGCTATTCTTTATAGCACTTATTAACTTATTGTTAATGAGCAATAAAATCCACGTTGCAGTCTCTCTAGTTTATGACTGGCTCTTTGCACAAGGGAAAAAGGGTTGAGGATGAGCTTTGCCTTCCCTTGGACCTGCCAGGAGCTGCTTTTCTGTGCAGTCATGAGCATGGTCACAAAAAGCTCCTGCCATCCATCCCCCACTGCACAGCAGGGAGAAGATCTCAGTGCAGAACATCCTTCCAGCCCTGGGGTTTGAGACATGAGCAATGGCAATTTACCTTGTGCTGCTGGGTCTTCTATTTATTCATATATATAGATGCATATATATATATATATATTTTTAAATCCCCATACTACTAGCAGATTTTCCTCCTGTCTAGGAGGTGACACTTCCAGTCACTTTGTGCAAGAAATTAGCCAGTAAAGGCAGCCTAAAAACAAACCATGTGCCTGTTTCTCTTGCTTTCCAAGCTGAGGGGGGTTTATTTCTGGTGGAAAACTGGGACATCTCATGAATCCCTACTGCACAGCCGTGTATCTTACAGTCCTTCAGGCTTTGCAGGTCTGAGGGATGGATTTTTCTAAGCTGTTATTACACACTCTATAATTTATCTAAATTTAAGGATATCAGCTCAGTGAGGATTTTTATTTCACATTTATTTACTCTCTTAGCCTTTAAGTGAACATGAAAACAATTAACAAAGCCCCTCTTTACTTCAAAGCTTCAGTAATAACATTCGTATTGTGTACAATCAAGCCCTGATGTTGCAAAAATTGCCATAATCTCACATTCAGCACTCTGTTACTTGTCCTCCTTGGGGTGATGCCTTGCTCCAGACGTGCATGACCCCAGCCTGGAGATTTCCCTGACAATCACAGCAGGTCAAAGCCTGCAGGCTCTTGGAAAAGTCAGCTGACCAAAGATGCCCTCCATCCTTATGGGAACACATGAGGGAGCCCATAAGATGGAGTAGTCTTGTCATATTGAATTTCTGTTCTTTGTTTCGTTGCTAAAAATCACTTCAAGGTGTGCCCGTGTCTGAGCCAGAGATATTTGGGTGTGGATGGAGGGCAGCCACCCCTGTGTGCTCAGCCTTCCTCCCAGCAGCACCACAGGGGCATCTCTCACTCTTCCAAAACAAAAATATTTCATTAGATCTGTTTCTTCTGGAAAAAGACTGTTCAGGTATTTCAAGCAGGAGTTTGCACCCTCTTCACTCTTCATCGGAGCCGTTCAGGAAGGCAGCCTGGGAGCTGCTGTCACACTTCTGCTGCCAGAAGCCCAGGCTGATGTAGGGCTCTCCACTGCCTCTCCTGAACCTCTGGAGACAGCTGGAGCACAGGAGCAATAATCATTATTAGAAAAATCCCCACCTAATGCCACTCACCAGAACCCTCATTCTAGAGATCAAAAAATGCTGTTGATGGGGTATTGAGTGGTTTTTCTTCTATATAAAGTCTATTTGATAGCATGGACTGAACTATCCATTCTGTAGCTCACAGAGCATCCCTCAGAGCATCCCTCTAAGTGGAATAATCTTGCCATCCCCTTGGAAAAGCCAGACTGAGGTCTGGTAATGTCTTAGTTTTTGTGCCTTGAAGAATTCAGTGACCTTCAACTGCTTTGAAGTCCTTGCAAGGCACGGGATGAAGTGTCAGGGGGTCTTAGTAATGCTTTGATGTCTTTATCAAATTCAAGTTTGACTTCAGCACTCAGTGCAGAGGAAAAGAAGCAGTGTGACTTCCAGGAGCGCCTCTAGGGACTCAGTGGTTTGACTTCTCCCCGTTTAATGCCCGTGTCTCTCACTGACACTGTTTTGCATTCTGTGCACTCAACGAATACCTGGTTCTAAAACCTGCAGTAGTCCAAGACTGCTTATTCAGCTGTGATTTTGTACTGCAGGAAGGGCTGAGTTTCATCTGTGTCTCACTACAGACATCCCACCCTGCCTGCCTACCCCAGACCTGCCCCAGTTCCTGTCCCAGGCCCTGTCCCAGTCTTACCAGTAAGCGAGGCTGTAGTTCACAGCCAGGATGGCCACAGCAGCTGCCCAGTGCCAGAAGAAGCACATTGTGAGGAACATGATGTTGCTGTGGTCATTCTCATCCCACACTGGACCTCCCCATGGCTGGAACAGCACAACACCGATCTGGGTAGTACAAGAAGTTGGTGGAACAATTATGATGGGAAAAAAATTATAGAATCCCAGAATGGTTTGTGTTGGAAGGGACCTTAAACAACCTGTGCCAGAGCCTCATACCTTCACAGAGAGTTACCCTTATTCATTTGGTGACCGAGGAAGCTGAGTCCTGACCAGGATAGAGGTTTTTGCTGAGAGTGAAGTCCATCCTTGCAATGAGAGACCAATCTGTGCCCAAGATATCTCTTTTTCTGTTCAATATCCAGACACAATTGTCCCTCAGCATTCCAAACTCCAAGCCATCCTTTAAAAACTCCAGATTTAGTATTTTACAAGCTCTGCCCAGTTTCTTTACCTCTGAATAGAGGCTGGTTTGAGCTAGTGAAGTCTTGAAAAAGAAGGGTTCTTTTTCAAAAAACCAAAGTGGTTTGGTTTTGGGGTGGTTATTTTGCTTGGTTTTTGTTTGGTCAGTTTCGGTTGGTTAGTTGGTTGGTTTGGTTTCTTTGTTTGTTTGGATTTTTTTTAACAGCTTAATTTTTGAGAACAATTTTCTCCAACTGATTTCTTTGCTTTCCCAATTCCTACCAAAGCAAGCAGCTGGCTGTATTTTAACTCAACTGTTTTACTGCTGGTGGAGTTTGTATCTTTCCACTAAACCAGAGGGAGGGCTGCAGGGAGCATTAGACACATTAAGCAATTACTACTTGGTCATTAGGTACTGCAAAGTGTTGCTCACTTGCTTTCACTCTTCCCTCTGGAGAAGCAATAAGCCAAAACAATCAGCTCTTGCAGCAGGAGCAGCCATCTGAGATGACCTGTGATAAGTAAATTCTCCTTCTGGGTTATGAGCTATTTATGAAGTGAGCCTGGCAAAATAATCCTTGGGAGGTGATTGATACATGATGTACAACTCGTTCCCCTCTTTTGTCTTTACTTTGTTGCTCTGGGAAGGCAGAACAGACCTGCCAGAACCACGTTCCCTGGACAATGGTCATGCTGGCTCGGAACATCTCCAGGACGATGTTGTCACGCAGGAAAACCTCCAGCAAGATGCTGCCAGCCCCGGCAAAGATGGCGATGAGCAGCAGGGAGTGGATGTGCTGGTCCAGCATGGGGCGGTGAAGGACATGGTGATAGAAGAGACAACCTGCCAAAACACGAGCCCTGATAGAGCAGCATTACCAGCAACAGCTGTGGCCACCGAGTTGGGTAAATCACCTGCCTGCATGGCAAATTGAGACAGGCCATCATGGAAAGAAGGGACTCCACATAGCACCATCCCCTAGGCGTCCTGGCAGCCCAGCATCCTGGAAGGATGAGATGCCCAACCTTGGGGCAGGAGAATCTGAGCAATACAGTGACCAAGGACAGGGTAGATTTCTTCCCATATCTGTGCCATCGCTTCTTCAGATGACCCTTCCCTTCTAGCCAGGCTTCTGCTGTGTCCTTCTTTCCCATTGCTAAACTTCACAATTTTTTTGGGAGCTGTAAATGATAGATCTCCTAGTCTCACATGCCAAACTGTGCATGTGGAGCTGCCCCTGCTGCTGCTGCCTCAAAAACTGCTGTGATTGGGAAATGAAAAGTAACAGGAGCTATGCCTTCATTAAGGAGGGTTCTGTATAAACAAGACCTTCTTTTCCCATGGGAGAGTGTTGGAACTAGATATATTTAAGCTTCATTCCAAGCCAAGTCTTTATATGATTCTATGATCCAAGAACAGTCTGGAATCCCAGCTGGTGACTTGCAAGGCAGCCTGAGGACAGAATTATATTAATGATGTGCTGAAATTGAAATAAATCACTTCAAATTGCCACGTGCCACACAAGCAGATGAGGCTAATGATGACTGCAGTGCAATTGGCTGTCAGGGGGAACATGGGGTGGGAGAGCAGCCTGTGGATGGCAGAGGAATGCAGAGTCCCCCAGCCATTTATCATAACAAGGCACCTCATTCTGCTGCTTTGCACCACAGTAGCCCCAGAAATCCCAAACCAGAACCTGTCTGTGACTGTATTTCCTATCTCATTCCACCCCAGCCTGCCATAATATATCCCCTACAATGTGTCCTATCTCCAGAGGCATCTGGAGCCATATTTCGGTCAGGTAAATTTCAGTCCTTCTCTGACTTGGTTCCCAATATACTTCCCCAGATTAAGCACCACCTTCTACTAACCTTCCACGAACACAGCCACGGCCAACATAAGGCGATCCAGACCCTGTGGCACCACCTGGGAGATACAGGTGAGGACATCCACCACCCCAGAGAGGCCGTAGAACAGGTACATGGTGCTGTGTTGCCAGTTCATCAGCTTCACCCAGTCGTGCTTCTCCCCACTGTACAGGTACAAGTGGGGACCATCGGGGACGAACTGCTCCGCCAGCATCCCTGCAGGACAACCAAGAGCATGGAGCTTCTGGGGGTTTGTCACTGCAGAGGCGGGTGTGACATTCCATGGACACACCACATTTCAGAAGGCTAATGTCTCCTGTATTACAACAGCCAGCTGTCTTTTATACCCTCTACAAAGTTTACACTTTGTTCACTGGTTACAATAGCTCAACATAACATTCATTGGTGTAACAGCATCTCCACTTCTGTTTTTCAAACAAAACTTTTCTAAAAATACTTTTCCCAGCTGCAGGTTTTCTTTCCTGCTTATCTCCTTCTCCTTCTCTTCTTAGTCTCCATGCCAACAGCCTTGGTAAGATATACCTTTCAGAAATAACCCTTATTCATTAACCCTCTCTGGCCCACAAACAGCTGTAAGATCTACCATAGGGGCTCATTTGCAATGGTTCAGACTACTCCTTGCTGCTGGGAGTCCTGAAGCAGGAGCTGATGAGTTTTGATTAAGGAGAAAAGACTGGATGGAAAAATCAGGCCTGTGTTTAATGGTACCTTGGCTTTGGGAAGGGGTATGAGACTTGATTTCCACATCAAATTATACCAAAGATCAAGTCAAGATGGACATCAAGAATGCCTCCAGGCTGCCCAGGGGATTACTGGAATCACTACACTTGGAAGTGTTCAAAAAACACATAGATGTGGTGCTCAGGTTCGTGGTTTAATGGTGGAACCTGGTAGTGGTTAGGGGTTAGGCTTAATCATCGAAGAGGTCTTTTTCAGCCTTAAAATTCTCTGATCCTTCCACATCTAGACCAGTTTCTCTGGAGTTAGGGCTCCTGTACAGTCATCACTGCAGGCTAGATGAATACTGGCTTAGCAAGTGAAATATAACCCTTACCTGCTAGAGAAAAGAAGATTTTGATTCCCCCTTCAATGGCATCCACACGCTGGAAATAGTGAGTCCTGTGGGATTTCTTATTTAGTTTCTGGCTGAGATACTGCAGTGGGTATTTCACAGACCACCAGAGCCCAAAGAGCAGGAAAAAGCTGCCTGGAAGTGCGTGACCCTTAAAATTTGCCATCCTGTCAACCTCCTCTGTCTGCAAGGCAAAGAAAAACAATGTCATCATTCAATTTACACAGGTTATTTGGCATAACACTGGGAAAAAGTAGGATTTCCCTTTCAGGGAAGACTGGAATAGGCTTGACCAAGCATGTGGGAATAGGAGGGGGCACTGGGAATCCCTGGGACCTCTCTGATGTCCTTGCCCCAAGATTAGGAAATGTCAAAAAAAGCCACAGTTGTTTCAAAAAGGCCCCAAATCTGCTGCAACGTCCCATCCTGAACCTTTAATTCCAAGGATCCCTCTCAGCAGTAGGTCCTGCTTTTCTTGCTCTTCTGTAAGTATGAATTTAAGGATCTGCTGTGGACCAGGGCAGGGTGGTCATTTAGGTACAAGGGAGGAGAGATAACACACAGGAAAACAGGAATGTCTAGGAGCAAACAGCAGAGTGGTTCTTTAACTCCATGAACAGCCACAGAAGTCCAAAATTTTTTTAAATCTCTGGAATTATTTCAGGCCATGGAAGAGGTGAAAAATAGGTGACAAATAACCTGTATCTATTCCACAAACCAAAGCATTTTGCTAAAAATATACCTTCAAAACACCCCAAAAGCTGCTGGAAACAAAACATTGTGGGTTTGGGCAAACAAATCAAGTTGTTCCCTGCATCCTGACCTGCTCACACTCCTTCTTCCTTCTCTTGAGCATCCCTAAAGCAGGACTTGCACCAAGCTGCTGGAGCCTCTGTGCTGGAGCCCACACAGGCATGGTTCGCAGGATGTTGGGGGACCCATTTCCTGAGAGAATTACAGCAATTAAACCCAGCTAGCTCCTGTTTGCCTAATTAGGTTGAGAACTGATCACCTCTTTCATGTGGGCTCGACCACATGTTTGAGGGCTGCCTTGGTGTGAGGTGATGTCAGGCTGGGCCATTAGGAATGTTGTAATTGGTAACAAAGGCTGCTGGTTCCCAGCACTTCCTTCTCTGTTTAGTAACTTCTCTGTGCCAATCCACAATTAACACTGGGAAGAAACTGTCTCCCTTTTAGAGTGGATGCCATCCCTCCACATAAGAGGAGTTGCAGGAGTTTGGAGCTGGATCTGACCCCCCCCCATCCCAGACATCCTGATTATTCTGAATCCACCTTCCCCAGCAGCATTTTGGGCTTCAGTCCCCACTAGCTGAAAATAGAAACCAAAAATATTCTTATTCTGCTGTTGCACAAGGGATAATTTGCATGTGGGGTTAAACATGAGTTGATGCTGTCGGCCTTGGAAAAAGGGAGCTGTTTCTTTGGCTTTATCATTATCTGATTTCAGGTTGGTTCGTCCCAGGGACGCCTTGTTTCATCCCTTGAAGTCCATGGCTGATGCAGATACCATCTCCCACAGGAATGCATCCCGGAGCAGGAAAATCCACTGGGTTAAAACTAATCTCCTAAATCCCTGCAACCAACCTGCCTGATCTGAGCTGGTTTAACCAAACAGCTAATCCAGCAGCTCGAACTGAACAAACATTGGCTCCATGTGCAGACATCACTCTGGTACACACAGGCACACCTGGCAGCACACAGAGCCCCTGCAGTGCCACCAGGCTGGTTTCCATCCTGTCTTCACCAAGCACCTCTGAGCTATCCCACTGGGTTCATGAAGATGAATTTAGGGGGATTTAATCCAAGAGTGGAAAAGCTATGCATGGAAAGGGCATGGTATGGGCTGGCAGCTTCACAGGTCACTGCTAGCACTGCAGGGTTCTGCCTTATTTCATGACTTAAAATGAAAGATTTATTGACAATGGGTGCATTGGATAATTAAAGAGAAAATCAAAGCAAGATGCTGTTTACCAGCAGGGCTGGCACAGTCCAGTGGGTTAAGACAATCATCTTTGTAGTCCTTTGAAAGGGGCAATTGGGAAATGGGAGCATCCACCTGTTTCCCTGTGATTAAGGGAGCAACATTCCCAAGCCACAGAGAGGGCTGAAAAATCTGTATTTTCTGGGTGAGTAGAGAATCTCATCATATACGTGAAATGGGGGCAATGGCTTTAAACTGAAAGAGGGGAAATTTAGATTAGGTACAAGGAGGGATGGTAAAATATCAGGGTAATAACTGGAAGCAGAACCAAATCCATCCCAGAATACCACAACAAGAAGGATTGCAGCCATAACATGCTGTATTAATGCTACAATTATAACATGACCACAGCAATATACAGTCAAATATATAATAATATATATATATAATAAATACATAACTGATGTAGCTCTTGCAGTTACATATTAAAGGCTGATATAAAGTGGGGCCTGAAGGTTTTCCACCTGAGATCGCTGCAATCAAACTGGGATGACCTGAAGGACACACTAATCAATCACAATTAAAAGATCAGCTAAATGGGGTATGCACAGCCACCTTACAGTGCTTATGAGATCTGGGCTGAGCTCAGGGAGTGATGGTGATGCCTAGAGGAGCTGGAACAGAGGCTAGACAGAGTTAAGGGGAATAAAATGGATATTTATTGAGGGGCCTTCATAGGCCACACCCTGGCAGTGCCAGTGCCACAGTTGTGGCCCTGCCTGATGGCTCCAAGATGGAAACAAAAGAGAGCTTGGTCACGAGATCTCACATTTTTATAGGTTTCAGTCCATTGTCATGCATAAGTCAACTGTTCAATTAATAGTCTCAAATCATGAAGTTTCATCCTCCTTGCTTGCCTGCTTGCTTGCCCTCCTCTTTCCATGCTGTTTATGCTTAGGGCCTGAAGTTTGAAGAAACTGTCCTTGAGTCCTCAGCTGGAATAGGAACTGTTTTGTCTTCACCACCCAAGCACAACAGAAAAGCACATCCAAGCAGAACAGAAAAACTTAAAATTTAAGGCATCAATGGGGACTCTTCTGGGGTTGCTGGTCTCCATTCCTGCCTGATAGCAGGGAACACATGGCTCACCTGGGACATGTGACCAGCAAAACTATTTCTCCTGCTTCTCTTCCTCCTCTGAAAACATGCAACGGGTGAGCACAGGGGAGAAAAACTAACCACAGTTATGTTTGTGCCCTGAGGCAAACAGTTCTTGTTTATCCCCGTAGCTCCAAAGGAAATGAGACATGCTTACAATCAGCAGGGAGAAGAACAAGCCGAAGGTCCAGTGGGTGCTGGTGTTGGTGGCCACAGCCACCATCCCAGGGCATCCCTGCTGAAGGTGACTTTGTCCCTTCCCTCATCACCCAGCCATGTTTGGCAACACCCCTGTGTCCCTGCTGCCTTGTCATTTGTGCTCTTTGCCCTGTTTATTATGGTGCCCTATGCTGTCTCTGCTTAATGATTTACTGTTTCATTTGTTCTTATCACCTCCCGGAGGAGCTGTTTTTTTCTTGGTTTATAGTTAATGCACCAAACCACCTGGGGAGGCATCTGGAGGTTGGTAAGGAGCCTGAGAGCCCAATTTAGACTTTCCCCTCCTTTGTCTTGCACTACCCTGGCAGCCACAATCTCTCTTTTTAGCCAAAACCTGGGTCATTTTACTATTCCAAATGTGTAATTTGGTTTCCAGAGTTTTTTTTGTTGTTTTTTTTTTTTTTTTATTTGTTTGTTTGCTTTTGGCATTTTTTAAAGTCCATTGATAGTGTCTCAGTCAGGGCATCACTTCCACTTTCCCCAGCTAGGAAATTACAGTCTAAAGTTCACCAGTGGGAAGAGCTGACAGCCATCACCCCTACAATTAACTTTGCCCTTCAACCTGTGTGAATCAGGCAGTTCAGACACACCAAAGCTCACCACAGGACCTGTGCTTGGCTCTCAGAGCATCTGTGGGTCACAGGGATGGTCCCCAGGGAAAGCCAGACTCGGGGAAGAAGAGAAATGTCTTGACTTGCAAAAAACCCATTCAGGCTGAGGTGGGGAATGCCACTGAGACATGTGTCTGGAAATAATGAAGCCATTTCCAGCTTTCCAGAGGGGCTCTTGTGTTGAATCTGCAGCTGCAGGAGCACATCAAAGCCAGACCTACAGACTGACAGCAGCTGAGGTGCCGTGCTCAAAAAACCATCCTCAGCCAGCCCCTTCCCTGTCCTGCATGTCCTGAATACAACATAACCCCATAGCCCAAACCTGGCACCTGGTGGGGATGGCAATGGTCCATACAAGGGGTGAGATATCCCTGCCTCTGAGGACAGAGGGGTGGCAGGAGACACCCAAAAGGGATCAGCAGAGGCATCACTGACAGTGATAAGCTCTCCTGTAACCTGTGCTGCCTCACTCATTACCAGCACTGTCTTATTTGTCTGCAGAGGCACTTATAATCATAGCAGCACTTCCATTAACTCCTGCAGGAGATGGATCCCTAATGCATTAATGTCAGGATAAAACCCCACTCTGAACCATTTCATCCCATTATTGTCGGGTTCTCTTTTCCCTCTGTCCACACCAGGGAGTGTTAGCACTGAGCAATCATCTTCCTTAAACTGGTGAGCTCTGCTGCAGCTGCAAAAGCAGGACAGCAACATTTCTGCCTCTAAAGGATCCTTAAGGGGTTTGGACTTACGTTAAAAAATTATCATCATCATTGGAAACTATTAGGCTCAATTGCCAGGAAGTATGTGAAGTACCATCAGGTACTGCAGGAGCTTATACAGTGGCTGCAGAAGAGCACAAACCGAGATAATCCATCCTCCTGAAAAGGGAAAGTTCGACGCCTGAGTTCAAACAGGGATGAAAGCTTTAAATTCAGGATGCTGGACTAGAGATCTATTTAATAAACACAATGGATCCACTTGGAAAAAGACACTGAGGGAGAGAGATGTAAAAACTAGTGTTGGAGGGGTTATACAGCTCTCTGCTTCCTCTTCCTTGTGCTGCCTCCATTTGTCTCCTGTTTTATAAGCCCCTGGTTTGGATTCTCCATCCCTATCCTTACTCTGACCCCTGCCACCAGGGAAGCAGCAAGAAGCTACATCCCAGCAAAGAAAGCTGAGAAAATAAATCAGCCAAAGCCTAATTACAAAGGCTCAGAATGGGCACTTTGTCATTCCTTCTCTTGTGACCTGTATTTGTTTATTTTTTAAGACAGTGAGGTCTGACTTTAAAAATTATCTGCTGGGGGAAATGCACTTTACCATCTCAAAAGCCACTTTTCTTTGCCTCTACGTGATGCTAAAGAGATTGGTAAAGAGATTTGCTTTCTAAAGGGGTGGGTGCCATCTATGCCCTGAACTCCGTAATGTGTGATGGGACAGCCCTGAATCCAATAACTCCTCACAGGTACCAACCCAAAATAAACTCAAATCCAGCATTATCACCATCAAAAAATGCCACAAAATCAGTATTTATAGAATCCTAGAATCACAGAACAGTTTGGGTTGGAGGGAATTTCAAGATGATATAGTTCTACCTCCTGCCATGGGCAGGGACACCTTCCAGTAGACTAGGTTGCTCTGAATCCCATCCAATCTGGCCTTGAAGTCTTCCAGGGATGGGAAAGCCACAACTTTGCTGGATTCCACAACTTCTCTGGGCATTTTCCAAAGAAGACATGAATGCTTGTCCTCAAATTGTCCCAATTGCACCGGAATGTGACACAGGTTAAGCACTGTGTGCCTTCAACATCCCCCAAGGAAAACTATCCAAGACAAAGGATTGAAACGATTTCCATTGCAATATATACCCAAAATATCCATAAAACATATAACCCTAAGCCTGCTGAGTACCACAGCTTGTCCCTGGGTACCCCAGAGCTGTGGTCCTCAGCATCCCCCTCCACAAGAACCTGGAGCCTGCCAAGGTGATGGGATGGTAGTTTTTTAATGCTAAGCTGGTAGGAAGAATGGAAGAAAGAAACAAAAAAAACCTTCCCCGCAACAAAGGTGGCTCTGCCCACAGCAAGGGAGGTGGCACGATATGAGCTTTAAAGTCCCTTCCAACCCAAACCATTCTGGGACCTTACAAATCCAATCTGTGAGATTTTAGGCACTAGAAGTGACTTTTCTAAGCATTTCTGTGCCGAGGAAGGTGGGGAGGGAGTTTTTGGTTCAGCGTACGCAGCAGCAATTTCAGTTTGGCTGTGGGAGAGGGTTTGCATTTAATTTGGCTGGGAGTGGGGCAGGGAGCCAGCAAGGGCTCCTTGCAGAGGGACAAGGGGGTTTGGGGGCCATCCTGCCTCCAGGCTGACCCGCTCTCACCTCTGCCTGCTTTGGGGCCCCACATACCATGTTTATTTTTCAACTTCCTCCTTGGAAAAGGTCGCTGCGGGTTTGCTGGGCTGTCCCATCACCTCCCAGCCCAACAGGGACAGCAACCTGTCCCCTCTGAGCCCCTCCACGGGGACCTCAGGGCAGGGGTACACCCGGTGGGCTGAGGACACTTAAATCTCTCCCAGTTTTGCTTTCCCAAGGGAAGTGGTGCTTCAGCCACCCTGACCCCTCTCTTCTCTCCCTATGGAGTTTGGATGCCAAATTGAGGGGTCCATAAAGGGCAGGCAGGGGGTCCCTTCCCATCCCGTGGTGTGGGGTAACCTCTGCCTTCCCCATGTCAGCCCCTTCCTACAAACCCCCTCCCCGTGCCAGCACAGCCTTACCTGTCCTGGTGATCCTGGTGCTGCACCTGCTCCAGGTGATCTGTGCTCCTCCCCTGCCGGTGTCCCTGCCTCACCTGCCTCCTCCCTGCTCCCAAACCCCAGCTGGAAGGGAAAGCTGGACACAGAAATCCCCCACTCCTGGGCACAGCAGCTGCTTTAATTTGCAGTTTCTCCCACAAAAGTAATCCATGATTTGCTGAATTCTGTCTGTCTCAAGGCTTTCCCCCTCCAGATCTTAATTTTCTCAGATTTTGTACAATGATTAAATTTCCTTCCGTCAGAGTTCCCCATTACCCACCTCATGCATGGGAGGTGTGTGGGGCATTACCTCCCCACTCCCAGGAGCCTGCACCCATGCTCAAAACACTGCATTAATTATTAACTGGATTAACTCCTTCAAAGCACTTCATTTTCCATTTTCTATGCTTCCAAGGTTTGATGGATGCCCCGCCTAGGATCCCCACTCATAACCCATATTTCAAATCCAAATGCAATTTTCTGACCAGGCCTCCTATAAAACTGAGTTTATCTTTAATAATGCTTTCCACTTTCATCTCCAGTCCTGCAAGTGCTTTACAAATGTTAAATAATTAACCCTCATGACACCCTTGGGAGGGAGGGAAGCTTTATTATGCCTATTTGTAAAGGAAGCTCTGACAGGACTTTCTGTGCTCCAGCCCTGGGTTTTACTCACTTTTAGGGAGTAGTACAGCTACCTACAGCACTGAGAGCAACTACACTTGCCACAGGGAATTTGTAGTAAGAAAGACAGATTTTAATGTTTGAAATATATTCATCCTGATTTATAAATGACTTGAGGTTCAGAAGAGCTGTCTGCCAGCCCTGTCTTTTTCTTTTATTGTTATTTTACTATTTCGATTTATTGAAATAGTAATATAATAACATCAAATCTATTCCCTCTCCTGGTCCCACAGTGTTGTTTAAACAGAAGAGTTCTTAAATAATAAATAAGTATCAAATAATCCATCCTTTCTCACCTCCCAGAGAAGTAAGTGCTGCTGGAATGCAGGAAGCATCTGACAGTCATCCTGTCCTTTATCAGTGGTGAGGTTGGATGCCCAAACTCTCTGTGTTTTTCAGGTGGGATAATTCAAATTTTACAGAGGCAAAAGCCAAGCTGCAGGTATTTCTTGTGTCTTCATTAAATTGTTTCATAAATGTCCCAGGAGCCTGATGACATTTTGTGTCCCACAAACCCTGGAATAAAGCAGAATTAATCGAGGAGTTTACACTCACCCTGCTCCAGGAACATAGAAGGATTTACCCCCAGAAAACTACTACCCCCAAAACTGAGGAAAAAATTGAAGGAAAACAACTGTTTAGATGGAGGGCCTGAGAAAAATGAAGAATTATTTAGCTTTGGAAGCTAAACTTACAAGTTCATAAAAAATCCCAGGGGATGTCCAAAAATGCAAATAAGACCCCAAAAAATGCCACAGAAAAGCCTTGGTCATGAGTGATGAAGTTGCTGTAGTTGTTACATAAGAAAGGCTGAGTTTAGCTAAAAATTAAACCATTAGTTAAGCCTGACTCTGAAATGGGAGCTTGTTCCCACCCAGAGCTCTGCTGAGTCATGTTGGTGTTTCTTGGCTACCAGGAAATTTGCACCTTCAAATATTTGCAGAACGAAATCATGGGTGTGTAGGGGGTTGGATCTTACTCTAAGGAAACAAATAACCTCTCTGGGTGTATTTATTGTAGTAAAGACCCTCCCTGATGTGGGGTTATGCAGAACCTTAGCAGAATGTCTCATTTCCAAGAGGTCTTGAGCAGTCATTTCCTGATAAGACACATCAAAACCTGATGTCATCTCCAACATGTAGCCATAACTTCCTAGAGCTCAGCGACTCTTAAAACCTTCACAGTTCCTTAGACAGCCTTGCAACAACATGCAAAGGCTGTAAATTCTTCAAACCTGTGTCTAGTTCAGGCTCTCATCTGGAGAGGGAGGCTACCACTGGAGGTGGGAATTCTGGTCAGCACATCCAGCTTAAAAACCAGGTCAGCAACTTTTCTAAATCTTATTATCTTCCCATGAAATCAGTCTTGAAAAAAATTTCAGAATTCCTACTCTAGAAATTTTTGAGGCCTCAAAAAAGCTCTTTTGTGTCCTGCCCATCTCTAATTTTCCACCTCCTGATGTCTATTTTCTCCCTACTTATCTCACACAGAGCTGCAGCTTCAAAACATATCCACAGGAGATCTGGCAGCAAATAACACCCTGGCAGTCTCTTCACATCCACATGAAAAGCTGGGAATGACCAAGAAAGCAGGAGTTTGCTTCTCTGGGAATCATCTCAGTATGCTGTCTGGTTAGACAATACCTGCAGTCTCCATGGATGCAGCTTGGGATGCAGGCTGGAGTGTGCTGGGGGAGTGATGCCAGAGAGAGCTCAGAATTAACAGCTCGGAGAAACGGGGGAAATGATGGAGTGTCAGAGCCAGGAAATGAGTTCCCTCATTTTCCCGTGCTGGCAGAGGGGATGGCTGAAGGAGTTACTTGCCATGTGGCCACATATCCGGAGAGAGGAGCTGCACAGGCTGCCTGCAATTTTAAAAGGCAGGAAAATGGGGAAGCAAGCTGGCCCACTGACCAGACACAGATATTTGTCTTGTCCCTTGCTGGAATATCGATGTATTTTCCAACTAAAATGATGATGTCTCCTTTTCCTTCCCTTCCTCCTGCACCCACAAAACCTGCTTGTGTAATGCAGGCAAAAGGTTTTGTACTTAGGACGCTCCCATTTTTAAGTGAGCCACCTCCTGGTGGCACCTTCCTAAGCCTTCCTGGTACCCAGGGAATGATCCCTCCCAGCATCCTCCCATCTCAGTGTTGTTCGTCACCTGAGTGCTCACCCATTGTGTGCAACCCAGATTTATAGTGATGCTGAAGTACCTTGGAACAGAGGAAGGGGCAGAGACCTGCAGCTGCTCCACAGAACCAACACCTGAATTTATTCCTCTCTGTGGGCCGCTTCAGTCCCCACACACAGAAAGGCGGGGAGTGCAAAGTGCCCCGGGGAGATGACAAGGGACTCACCAGACTCTGCCCAAAATGTGACCTAATTCTCTCAAATGCTCGGTTCTCATGCAAGGAGGTCGAGGAAGGAGTTTGCCAGATGGCAGAAGGAGGAGGTGAATAAATCCAACACGGCTCAGCTGCAGAGAGCAAAGAGCATCCCTGCACAGCCAGGAGGAAAAGGGACTGCTTTGGGGCAGAATTGGGCAAGAAAAGGTGACATAAGCAAAGACAAACCCCAGAAGTGTTTCTGTCACACCTCCTGTGAAAAGATTCGAGACCCCAGCTGGGTAAGAACAGGTGAGAATTAAATAAAAGCAGGAAGGGCTCAGCCCTGAAGTGATTCCAACTGTATCAGTCCTAGCTGGATGCCAGAACTGTAGCATCCTTGGACATGGCAAAAGCATTAATAAGAGACAGAAAAGGAAATTTGTGTAGCCAGACAAAAGGAGAGGAAGAGAAAGAAAAGGCAGAGCATGAGAAAACAGTGACAGGAAAGAGAGAGGGAGGTTCAGGGAATGGTGATGAAGGTTAAAGATGAAAACAACAGCACCCAAAAGGAAGCACCAAGTGGCCAAACTCTGTGGGAAATTTGAACACGATAAAAAAAATAACTCACAGCTAATGAGCAGTTAGGAAAAAAAAAAAAAAAGTGGGAAGGCAAGGAAATGTTCCCCTAAAACACCTCACATGGAGAATGACCCATCCAGGAGAGGTGCAGGGGAGCTGGGCAGTCCTCAGGGCTGTGCCATCAACATTGTCCCTGGGAGCCAGGCAAAATTAAATCTTCACTTCCTGGGAGGTTTGATTTGGGGATTTTACTCCTCCATGCTGCTGCCATTCAGCAGTGATGGAGCAAGGGCACATCTCAGTGGCAGAAGGAGGAATATCACCTCCCCAGCCAGGCTCAGCCTTGCTACTCATACCCAGATCACCTAACAAAGCAAGAGGGATTTCGGGAGAGGAATTCATTTATTTTCAACACCTGGAGCCGAAAGAAATGTCTCTGAGTGACAGTGAGATTACTGGGGACATGAAGCTGTGTGGGACAAGAAGGTTCAGATGTCGTGGGTAGTTTCATCTGAAAAGAGAGAAAATCAGTTCATCACCTTGACATGTTAACACCGAGCCCTTTGCTTTTGAAATTAGAATTGGGAAATGTCATCCATACTGACATTTAATTGTTTTTCTTCCTTGTAGTCATCATTTTTTACAATCTTCCCCCCTCTTATCCTCCTCGCTGCCACTCGTGCCCCAACTATCCTTCCCAAGCAAACATTTATAACTTCTGCTACCTTTTGTTTAATTTGCAATCCTAAAAGTTGAATTACCATAAAAAAATGCCACGAGAAACCATACCTAGGGTCAGGGAAGAAGAGCAAGTTCAAAACCTGGCATTTATTGACCTTTAAGCAATGGAAACACAGCTCTGATGTGCTGCAAACCAGCATCTCCCACACTCTCTGCAGAAGCAACTTTGAATATCAAAGCAATCCAGCCTTCCCTGTAAATCCATCCCCACAGAGGAGGATGCTTTGGGAAGCAGGTGCTGAAGTTTTTGCGGGCAGCCTTCACACCTGAGAACTTGCACTGGGATTTGTGCTGTTAAATGTCCGAAGAGAGGTGGGAATTGGGGGTTGGAGGGGCTCCTTGTAGGGATGTGGGCTGCTGCCCCAGCCTTAGGGACCACTTATCACCCGGTGACCAGCACGGAACCCCGGGAATATTTGGGAACACTAGGTGGTGCTGAGGGCTCACGGAAAGGATCCCATTTTATCCGGAGGGATGCTCCGGAGTGCGAGGATGAAGGCCTGGGGGGACGGGGAAGGGCTGCAACCCCATTTTGGGGTTGGTTGGGAGCCCTGCTCCAGGTGTCAGAAGCTCCTTGTGTCACTTTGTCACATTTCTCCCTCTCCAAAGGCACTTGGCCAGCAGCTGGACTGCTGCAGCTCTGCCCCAGCTCCTTCCCCCACTTTCCCGGGGTCATACCAGACATCACACCCCTGTTTTGCCAATGGGAAAACTGAGGCACAAGAAGAAGCATTACCCAAGGCAATTCCCGACCCACCTGGCAGCATCTCTCCTCCAGAAAGGAGGAAGAATTGCCTTTTGGGGAGCCCTGAAACAAACGTAAAGGCTTCACACCATCCTTTAAAAAACAAGGATTTTGACAAAATGCCAGTTTTCACGAAGGATCTCTTTGCTGCTGCAGATTTTACGTGCATGGAGGAGTTTTCCAGCAGTCGGTGAGAAACAAGGGGGCTGCTAATTAGAGTGAGACCCACTTAGGGCTGCCGCCTTCTCCCCCTTCAGCTCCATCCCTCCTCGGCGGGTTCCGGTTTCGCCGTAGGTCCATAAACAGCGGCTGAAATAATGAAATAATTGTGCAGTTGTCACGGCCGGGCAGGGGAGGGGAGGGGGGACTATTTTAAACCGCTCGGCTTAGCCCAAAGGGCCGAGGGGATTGTGGCAGCCCCAGCTGTCCCCGCCGGGCCCTTCAAAGTGCCAGGCGGGATGTGCCAGCGCCAGCCT
The DNA here is from genome assembly GCA_037013685.1 of Acridotheres tristis. Classification (NCBI taxonomy): domain Eukaryota; kingdom Metazoa; phylum Chordata; class Aves; order Passeriformes; family Sturnidae; genus Acridotheres; species Acridotheres tristis. The sequence continues at coordinate 7,003,856 of CM072911.1, read as the reverse complement.
GTCCTGTCCTGCCCACTCGGCCGGGGAAACGAGCCAGGCTGGCCCGGCACCGGCTAATGCTGGCTTGATGTGCTGCAAAAGCAATTGCTGCGACTCGGGAGATGTGAGGAGCAGCTGGAAGAGACCTGGGAATGATGGAGGGAGAAGGGGTGGGAGGTGGGGGGAAGTAAGAGGAGGATGCAGGCTTGGTGAGGTTGTACATTTCTTTTGATTTCAGAAACTGGACGGGGTGGGGGGAGAGGCGGGAAGCAGGGCAGGGAGTGCTGCAGTGCCTCTGCTCCGGTGCTGCAAGTCCCAAACGGGGGAAACAGAGACGTATGGGCTTCAAACTGAAAGAGAGGAGGTTAGATTGGCTATCAAGAAGAAATTCTTCGCTGTCAGGGTGCTGAGGTCCTGGCACAGGGTGCCCAGAGATGCTGTGGCTACTCTATCCCTGGAAGTGTCCAAGGCCAGGTTGGACAGGGCTTGGAGCACCCTGGGATAGTGGAAGGTGTCCCTGCCCAGGGGAGGTGGTGGGGATAAGATGATCTCTAAGGTCCCTTCCAACCCAAACCATTCATTTTAGGATTCTATGAACCCAAAGGGAAGCACATCTCTCCAAAACATTTCTCCTTGTCCTGTACCACTTCTGACAGTGACACAGGTAACACTTGTGCTCACCAGGGCAAAGCTCAGAGTCTGGAAGAAGGGAGAAACACTAACAGCTCACAATCCCACGGGATAACTGAGCTTTGGCCATGCCTTGGCCATCCAGGCAGAGCTTCCCCATAGCTCCAGGAGTAGAAAGAAAACTTTGATGTTGCCTCTAATGTAAGAGCTGATGATTAGAGTATTATCGGAGTCCAACCTGTCATTCCTTCTGGTTAGCAAAGGGCTGGATGGCTGAGAAGACAAGGACTGTATCATCTTGGCCTCTTCTTGTTCTGCTGCTCTGCCTTCATGTGAGAAGGACAGTCCTCCCAGGGCCAGGATGGTCACTGAGAGCTCAATCACAGAACCACAGGATAGTTGGTTTGGAAGGGGCCGTAAAGATCATCTAATTCTAATCTCCCCTGAGCAACCTTCCACTAGGTTGAGCAACCTTCCAGGTTACTCAAGGCCACATTCAAACTTGGGCATTTCCAGGGATGGGGCATCAGCCTGCTGAACAGGGGATGCTCAGCTGGGGAAACTCCTCCAGATCTATCACCCAGCTCCCTATTTTCCACCACTTCTCTGCAAGCCACTAAAGCCCATTGCCTGCACACTTCCCACATTTAGCTTTCCAGAGATCCTCAGCAGCATACCCATCCCAGTGACCTTTCTATTTACTCTGTGGCACCACTGCCTTGGCCATTGCAGTGAATTTACCCTCCAAGTCAACCACCCCAGGAGTTGAACAGCCTAATGTAGAGCAGCTCCTCTTGTCCCTTCAAATACTCCATGCACAGGCAGATGTGTGGGATGCCTTCAGCCTTGCACCCACCAGGAACAGCTTCCCAAAGCCATCTCCCATCCTTTCATGAACAGTCAACTATTTCAGGTCTCATCTAAAGACCGTCGAGAGTTTTCCTGCATGTCCTGTATACTCAGAATTTCTGGATAACTGTGATGTGCTGTCCTAACCATTTGGTTTAATATACGGAAGTTTGGCAAACTGAAACGGGGCTTTTCCTGAAGCCAGGACAAACCACTTAGGAACTTCATGACATTTCAGACAGGCTAAAGACTCAGATCCCCTGCAATGTGAGCTCTGAGGATTCCCAGAGCCAGGCAAGAGCCGTCTTTCAGCAGCTGTGATCCATTTATTAGGCGGGTTTGAGCACTTCTGACTGGGGGATAGAGGCAGAGGGGGCAGACAAAGGTGGGAAAAAAATTGTGTTATTACCAATCCATTTGTGTGACGTGAAGCTGCCCCGGTCCGTCATCTCATCCCCCTGAGCTGTGGTTTGCCAGGTTTTAGGCTTTCACTCCGGGATCCCAGCGGATTCTCCGCACGGCCGCAGGGACGGCAGCTGCAGCCGAGCGCTCCTTTAGAAGGGGCCGCCGGCCCTCCAGAGCCATCTCGGCAGCATTTGTCGCAACAGCCTCTGCTAATCTTCTCTTTCATTTGTAATTGTTTTCTCAGAGCGGCGCTGCAGGCCGGGAGCATCCCCGGCCGCTCGGGGATGCGGGGCGGCACGGGGAGCGCTCCGGGCCGGCTGCGCCTCCTCCGAGCGCCGCAGAAGCGGGCCGGGGGCTGCAGCCGGCAGCTCTGAGGCAGCCTGGACCAGCCCCACCACGAGACATTGGACAAACAGCTCATCTGGTGACCCAACAGCTGTAGCTAACAGGCGATTTCCAGAGGATTAGTGGGGAGCTATGAAAGGGAGGTCCCACGGGGAGCCTAAAACCCTCATCTTGAATTAAACCAGCCAAGAACACATGTTGGAGCCTTTGACTTACTTTTTAAGTAAATTTCGTCTCTCGTCTCACCCCCTTTTTATCTGAATTATTCCACAAACCAGGACATTTAAGTTGTTGAAGCACAAGGCAGGAAAAATGGGGTCCATGGCAACGAGATGAATTAACAAGTAGTAGTTGATTCCTAAATAGGATTTTCCTATTTTATTTTGATCTAATCCCGGCAGTAGCGTTAAAATTTTTGCCCAGAATTTCCACTTATAGCGTTCATAGCAGCCACCAGCAAAGCGAGGAAGGATTAGAGATGACTCTGCAAGCAAAGCTGAGCCCCGACATGAAGCTGGGTTGTGCTTTACCTCACAGCCACTTCACATTGAAGCCTCCTCTTACTCTGCCATGGCACAAACACCCAAAACAAACACTCTACACCCAGCTGTTGCTTCCCCCAGGGTAAATCAGAGCAGGTTTAATCCCTAACCCCTCTGCTTTGATTGCATGTGACTAGATACAGGGAGAGATGAAGATAAGGCATGTTGGGAGTGGGTTGCAGCTCAGCTATGGAAACTGCTTCTACGTCCTGTCCCACGGAGTGCTCCAACCTCAACCTGAAGGATCATGTCTGGGAGAGATCATTCCAACTGTACCTCACATTACCCTCTCCAAAAGCAGAGGCTGCACTGGCTCTGAACCAGGCCCTCCTAAACCTGTCTGAAAGACTTCTGATTCTGACTTGGACCAAGATTATGGATTTTTCAGGCACAGTTTGCAAGGTCAGAAGCCTTCAGTAGCCAGGTCTGACATTGCCCAGGGGTCAAGTGACACAGAGATGTCACTGTACCATTGGAGATTGCCCAGGGAAAGCCTCCAGCACACCTTGTGCCCCCTCTCAATCCACCTGCAGACCACCTCAAAACATCTGAATCCATTACAAACCCATGTCAATCCACCAGCAGACACCCAGAGGAGTGAAACCCACTGAGTATCACCAGGAATGAGCTCACCATGGCCAGAAAGACCCAGGATGTGCTGCTGGCTTAACCTCTCTCTCTCTCCCCCTCTCTCTCTCTATCACCTGCTTTGCTGGGGTCAAGATGACCAGTTTTGATTAAAGAGCTCATTTTCAAACAGCAATGAGATGAAACTCCATTTCCCAGCCAGAGGCACACTCTGGTTACCCACAAAACACAGCACACACTCCAAACCCAATGCCAAACTCATATACACGTATTCACCCCAAAACAACCCATATCTGAGCTTCTCCCCATTTCCCCCCTTTGCTAAATCAGACCATATTTAATGATGAGGATATGATGGTGCCAACAGGTCACAGCAGGTTCCCTGTGAGCCCTCATCGGCAGGAGACAAGAGGACAGAACTGTGAGAAGTGCTCAGTGGGATCCCCTCATCCCTTCCCACCACTCCAGACTCATTTGGACCAAGATAGGGGGATAGAGTTAATGACCTAATCACTATTTTTAGAAAAGTAGTCCCCTGTTGGCTATGTACTTGGCAATCCTCAGAGCTGCATCACCAGCAAGGAAACCTTTGGGGATTGGTTTTGCCTAACTCCAGTCACTCAGCAACAAAATAAACTTTCAAGCCCTTGCCTTGCTCATACAAAACTATTTTTTACTGCCTTTTCACCAGAGCATTATTCAGGCTAGTTTTTAATTCATAGACAGTGAGAGCAATTTCTATTTTTTTTTTTTTTTAATATTGTAGAGGGAAAAAATGTAACAGATTCTTGAGGAGAGATTTGCTGGAGGTTATTAAATCCAGAGCTCTGCAGGCAGATTTTGGTTTAGGGAGGTTGTAAAACACTGACTTCTGAAAACTGCACAGTTTACCAGAAAAAAAACCAACCAGGATTGTTCTGTGCCATTTTTCTCAAAGATGCACAGCCCCAAATTGTCTCTTTTCTTGGTGTTCTGCAGTGAATCTGCAGTTTCTGCTGGGTCTCAGCTTGTAAGCAGAAGGGGTGAGTGTGGAGGGGCTCAAGATCCTCAGAGCCTTGGATGAGTCACCCAGCACTAAACCCATTCTTGTCGACTTCTTTGTTTGGAGGATGGGGGTGATTTCTAGAGAAAGCCAAGTTCAAGGCACTTCTAGCAGACTTCAGTACATAAATCACAGTTCAATGGAAAAAGAGGGTAAAACCCTCCACTTTTAAATTATGGGCTGACAATAGCTTAATAATAAGTCTCATTTGTTGGATTTTTTTTTTCAAGTACCATTCAATCATTTCATTCACTGGAGAGACCTTAAATTGAATCTCAGCCCTAGAAAATGCATTACTTACTGCTGAATTGATGTCACTGCCAAAGAATTTTCTCTCGGCTTAAGCTGTCTGCAGCAACACGCCAGTGGCATGTTCAAGATCTTTCCCTATTTGTGGAGGGAAATTCCTTCTGTTGGTTCCTCACTTTTCCCTCTTTCCTCACGTTTTTATTGAATTCCTTTATGAGGGTGGGATGTGCTGCTGGAGCTGAGGGGACTGAAGGAGGAAGTGGTTCCCTGCAGAATTTCCATTGCTGATACAAATGGGAGAGGTTCCTGGAATGGTTTAGGTTGGAAGGGACCATCAGGGACAACTTCCTCCAGCCCAGGTTGCTCCAAGTCTTGTCCAGCCTGGCCTGGGACAATTCAAGGGATGGGGCAGCCCCAGCTGCTCTGGGCACCCTGTGCCACGGCCTCAGCACCCCCACAGGGAAGAATTTCTTTCTCACATTCAACTTAAACTTACGCTCTTTGGTTTAAAACCATTCCCCCTTGTCCTGTCAATCCAGGCCCTCGTCAAAAGACCATGCAGACTGAAATAATGTGAAGGTTTCACTTTAAAGCTCCCTTAGCTTTGCTTGAGCTTCAGTAGAAATGAAGCATCATCATTACTTCATAAGCCCAAATCACAATTTCTCTGTTTCTCACTGTGGATTTTTCCTGTCCCCTCATTCTGGAATTCAAACCCCAGCAGTGTCCCCTCTTACCTTCCCCCTTCATCTTCTGCTAAAAGAGAGCCAGGACACTACTCACTACTAGCTTTTCCTTGGCTTTTGAGACTCCTAATCCACTTTTCTTCTTGACAGTGCTTTCAAATCAGGACTTTTCCACATTCCCACCCCAGTTACTCCTTTCTGTGGCTGTAATAGCTTTGCTTTTTCCCTCTTTTGCACCAAGTGAGCAATGAATGGTTTTTCACCATTTGAAAGCAGAACTGTTTCAATCTTCTCAGCATCAGATTCATCCAAACACCAGTTTTGTTTAAAATAAAACAAAGTATGAAAAAAAAAAATCAGCAGGTGTTTATCTGGAACTTCATGCAACCAGGATTGCCAGAGAGGAAAAATTGCCACAACCTCAGGGAATGAGGGAAGTACATGAACCCTGTGTGGGGACCAGAACCTTTCTGATTAATAAAGTTAATTAACTTCAATAAAAGGAAAAAAAGGAGGTCAAGAGACTTTTGCCCCAAGATATCCTACAAATCCACTGAATTACCTTTATAGGTACTTTCAACTTACTGAGATATGGAAAACACAAATTCCAGCCAAGCACAAGCAGGGAAAGGAGCAGAGGTCTCCTCCATCCCCTGTCTGGAGAGTTTTCACTCTGGAAAGGGATGAAACTGCCTTCCAGCCAGGCTTTTTTTCAGGAAAGGCAGCCTGTAGTGACTCACATTTTAGTAGCTGCTGCCACAGAGGAGTTTCACCTTGGAAACCCCAAGGCCACTGACCATGTTCATTGCCATCCCCTTGAAGCCATGTTGCCCTGGCTCAGAGAAAACCCTGGAAATCAGCTAAAACAGCATATTCTGGGATTACTGCATATTTTCAGCCTAGTAGGAGACAGGGAGCTCAGTCACAATACTATCTGTGCTTTTATAATTCCATCTCACCCACCCCTGCTAGACTTTTAAAAGGACGCATCAAATCTGCCTCGACTTGGATAATTTTCCCAATCTCCCAAGCCCCAAAGCCTTGTAGTTCATGGCCATAAAACAGGGCCAGCATGGAGATATCCCCACAGGTGGCAAGGGAGAAGCTCTGAAGAGCAATTATGCAAAACCCAGAAAGGTTTCACATCCTATGAAGTTAGTCTGATTTACCATCACAGCAGTGTGCCAGCACCTGGTGTCTGTCCCTCAATAAATATTTGAAGTATCACACGGAATACAGGAAATGTGCTGAACCATTTCTATAGTGCCCTGGGCTCTTTTTATATGTTCATTTCCTGAAGCCAGATCAATAAAATGCACAGTAAGGGGGTCTCAACCTACTTTTGGTGGCACAGCTCGAAGCCAGGGCTTTGCAAACCCTTTCTTCCCATCTCCAAGGAGGACAAATGCAGCAAGCCAGCATTTTTGCCAAGCCTTTCACTCTCATCTTATTTCACAACCCCTCTGTCTCTCTCCTATCATCCTCTCTCCCTGCACGTACAATTGCTGGTGTCTTCCCAAACAGATGCACACCTGCAGGAAAAGTTGGCATCTTCTCTTTCCAAGCTGTCATAAAGTCAAATAGTTTATGAGTCTATTGATGACAGATAAATTAATTGCAGAAAGTATGAATGACTTAATATTTTGTGTGCTAATATATTTTTTTCCTTCTCTTAAATCCACATCATGTATATCTCAGGCTATTTGGGTCGTGTTCAGATTCCCATGTCTCACCAGCTACTTAAGGTGGCAGAAGATACCCTGTGGCTTTTGAGCTCCTGGATTTGATGCTTTAAGCATGCAACACAACTTTTTTGCAAAGGTTCTTAATGAACTTTGCTCAGCCCTGACTAAGGACGAAAAGAACAGGGACTTTTGGGGAAGATTTTTGCTAGGTGTGAAAGCATTCCCAAATCCCATGGTTTTCACCAGGTTCATGCTACCCTGCTTAATCCCAGGACTTGGGCTCCCTTTGTAGCCAGCAGATGGACAGAAGGTTATTCAAACTGCAAAATTCAAATTCAAATCAAGATGCTGATCGTCTTTGACATCAGCAGCCTTTTACCAGTTTTTGGTTTACTCCCATCCCTGGGCAAGTCCTTGTGGACTCGGAGGGAACCCAAATCGCAGATGTGGATGATCTGGATAAGATGGTGTAAGTCCAGGCTGGATCTGGCCACAGGTGCCCTGTCATTCCTGCATGTATCCCTGACTAACCCATTACTATCCAGATAGAGATCTCTAGTCAATATATTGTATCATTGCCTGATATTGATCCAACAAGTCTCAATTATCTACTGAGATTTAAACAAATTTCAGTGTGTGGATTGAGGACAATCATTTGTGTATTTTGTGCAACAGAGTATTGATGAGCAGTTAAAAAACATGACATCTGAAGAATGAGTAAGGTGGTGTTGCTCAGCTGAGAAAGGAGGGCTAGAGAGGGAGGGCTAACTAAAGCCATGCAAAAATATTTAAGTGGAGGAGTGAAATAACCTCTATTGACTCTCAATAAGTTGAGTAAGAAATAAAGTGAAAATAGAAGAAAGGGGTTCAGACTGAACTTTGAGACACATCGAAGTATAATGAAGAAACAGAAGAGATTTGAAAACATGGAATTTGAACAATTGATGGGTTTTAAGGATAGAATAGACAAAAGTGTCAAACATGGGGCAGGTAGGTTATGTGGCGTTTCAAGGCTGCTCTCCATCTCTGCTTCATGAATTGGCAAGAAATCGTTTGGCCACAACACTGTCAATATTGGGACTGAAGTGGATATTTATAGCTAGACATATTCTGGTCTGCAGATCTTGCACTGCTGAAGTCAATGGCAGATATTATAAAAGCAGCCCTCCTCTTTCCTTTGATCTGTCATTAAAAGTAGGAAAACACAGCAGGAATTTTGCTGAGAAATAAGAACTAGGATGGTTATGTTGCCTCTGACCCCAAACCTTCACTGGAATTTAGAAGTAGTTCTGAAACTAAACAGCCAGTGATGTATTTGGTCTGTGAATGTGATTCCTTACTCGAGCTGAATGATGTCACCCTGCCATTAGGGACAGAACTAGTTATGAGCAGCCACAAATGAGACTGTTGCTCCTACACACCAGCACAAGATTGTTGACTCTGCAGTGCTACCCAAAGTGAACTCTGAGATCATTGCCAACTCTATTACTGGTGGATTTCCCCTGAATTCTGCCACTGACTCCCATAGTCCTTGTCAAACCACTTCACTTCTCCCACTTTCCAGACTGGATGTGCATTATAAAGCTTGATACAGCTCCTGGTTCAGGCAGCATTTGGGCTGAAAGGAGTCTCACTGCTCTGCATTTGCAACAGATCTTGCTCAGTGTGGTAACACACCATGAGTGAATTCCACAGTTTTGTTGCAATAACTGTTAATCTGGTCTGGGCTTTTCCAAGGGAATAATTATTTAAATGGAGCAAGTTCCTCCCCACTTGCTATTTAGCCTCTGGGATGTCAACAGAAAACAAGTCCCAAGTGTCAGTGACCAAAGCATGAGCCAAGCAAGCACAGCAAGGTATCTACCTCGTTTACAGAAAGGACAATTTGTTCTGGTAGTAATGTCCTGATCTCAAGGGTTTCACCTGGGCTTAGGCTGGGGGGCTGGAGGGAAATAAATGACCCTGCCTTTAGAGCCATTCCACCTTAAAGAAAAATAAATAAAGAAAAGCTTTGAAATCTGATGAGAACAAAGCAAATGAAAGAGAATCTGGAGGACTGTGCTGTAGAAGACACCCTTGTTATAAAAAGTGACTTTTGATAATTGCTGGAAAAGTGCCAGAGTGTATTTTGGGAGAGAGGGGAGAAAAATTAATCTATGACCTAATGTTTCTGGAACCCATCCACCAACCTGGGTGCCCTGTGGCTGTTCAAATTTTTTATCTGCCTTTCCAACAGGCGTTTCAAAATTTGGATTGTTTTGTGTGTGCAAGGCAGAGAGGCTGAGCCCTGTCAAGGGCCCTCTCTGGTCTCTGGCTTGGATAGCTCTTGTTCAGGTGAAGAGCAGATAACACCTCTCCAGCCACTTCATCATCAACTGTCACAACCTGAAAACCTCATTAGGATGGAGACACGAAGAAGGGCAGTAATTAAATCAAGATGTAATTAGAAAGAGGCGCTGTACATTTACTGCTACTACTCTGCTACTATTGTAAAACAGCAATAAAAGGTGAAAAAAATACAAAGGCAAAGTATGAGTAATGAGAGAATGCAGTTATTTATGTGAGCATATGTCATTTCTGCTTATGTTTTAAATATATCTGGGCTGATCCTATGAATTCTGTGTCTGGGTGAAGTTTCCTAGATGCGTTTTCCCATGGGGAATGATGCTGTGATCTCAGCTCCTACTAGCAAATGCTGCTGTCTTCGTGCTTCATGACATACAGGATCATGATCCAAGTCCCTTGAGGACAAAATACTGGAGCAGGAGTAGCAGTAAGATGTAAGTGGTAAAAGACAAAGTAATTCAGTAATCAAGGGTTCATGTGGCACAGGGTACTTCTGCCAGTTTCCAAAAAAATGTTCTCTTCGAATGTGCTGCCATAGATTAATTCAAAGCTTTTGGCTTAATGCAGGCATTAATATTTTTCCTTGTTGGTCTGAGCTTAGCAAGAAGTTCTTGATGCCAATTACATTTGCTTCTTTGGTAAATAGGTATATTTTATATAGGTAAAGCCTTATTAAAAAAGGGCCTTGTTACCCTTGTAAAATCATGGCTCAGGCCTGCTGCTTTGGCTAAGCAGAGAAGGACTATGGGAAAATGACTCAGCTGAATTAGAGGTAGAATAAAATTAAAATCATGTAGCCATTACGTGCTCACATCGTGGTTTATGGTGGTTGGTTCAATTATATTTGTTGTGCTTTTATGGAATGTAAGTGATAATGGAGTAGCTCTTTAAAAAGGCCAGGTTTTTTCAATAAAGTGTCTCTCCTTTGCACCTGCCTGGGGACTCTGTGTCACTCTGCTTTGTACAGCTTCTGGCTGTGAAACCCGTATGACCACATTAACCCCTTCCTGCTCTCTGGATTGCAAAGTTATCTGTGATTTGGGGAGGGTCCGTGTACTTAGGAAAAAACAATCTGTGCACTTTTGAGTTTGACTTCTGCCAGCCAAGAAATCCCTATAAACTGGTGATAAACTGGTGGTCCAAGCAACTCCATTGTTTATAACCTGCTGGCCCAAACCTGCTTCTCTGTTGTCTGAGTGCCCTGTTTGTAGAAGGGCATGGCCCATCCCAGGCATCCCATACTGTAAATGTTCTTGCTCTCTTTGCTCTGGAAAAGGGCATTCATCTCCCTAACATTTCTGCTCCAGGATGAGGGATGTGCTGGAATTCATCCTGTATGACAGAGGCTCCCCCCCTGCCCTGCTGCCCATATGAGACCCCCACCTGCAGAGCTGCCTCCAGCTCTGGGGTCCCAGCATGGAAAGGACCTGGAGTTGCCAGAGAGGGTCCAGAGGAGGCCATGGAGATGCTGCAGGGCTGGAGTCCCTCTGGAGCCAGGCTGGGAGAGCTGGGGGTGCTCACCTGGAGAGGAGAAGGATCCAGGGAGAGCTCAGAGCCCCTGGCAGGGCATAAAGGAGAGCTGGAGAGGGACTGGGGACAACGGATGGAGGGGCAGGACACAGGGAATGGCTCCCACTGCCAGAGGGCAGGGCTGGATGGGATATTGGGAAGGAATTGTTCCCTCTGAGGGTGGTGAGGTCTGGCACAGGGTGCCCAGAGAATCTGTGGCTGCTCCATCCCTGGCAGTGTCCAAGGCCAGGCTGGACAGGGCTTGGAGCAGCCTGGGACAGTGGGAGGCGTCCCTGCCATGGCAGGATTGGAATGTGATGAGCTTTAAGGTCCCTTCCGACCCCAACCAGTTTGTGTTTCTGCCACCATATCTGTGCTCTGAGGCAGTCTCAGCCCCTGCTGGTTCAGCTTTACAGAGGTGTTGTAGCCGTGGAAAGGGGTTTTAACCCTTTAAGTGTGGCGGAAATAAAACACACAGCTACATGGTCGTCTTTCATGACAGGAAAGAAAGAGACAAATTTATTCAGAAACACACTTGTTTTTATAGCATGACTTGCAATTTCAAGAGCAGAAAAAAGATGATTGGTTTAGAGAGAAGACTCCCCATTCCCAGGGCCTGGTCATGCACCACAACAGGTGTTCTATTTTTGTTATTAAATTTCTCTTTGTTTTGACCAAGTTATCACCCTGAGAGAAATTCTCCCTAGACTACAGCTGGACCAGCTTATCAGCTGGGAACAGAGCTGAGAAGCTCTGGCCTGGAATATTTTTCAGTCTGTAATTTTCTTGCTTTCTCATTATGTGTGTCTACAAGGAGTCTCAGGCTGGAGCTCTTCTTTAGGGATGAGGCTGGCGAAGTTTGCTGTGTGGGGTGACACAAAGCACCACACTGGGCCACCCTGTGATTCCTGTGGGGCTGGGGGACGCTGGGACCATCTGGATGAATCTGTGGGTCTCAGAGGTGCTGGGCTTTGGATCTGATCTCCAGACAACTGTGAGAGTTCAGTTTGGACACAAGCAGAGACAACTTGGAGCATGAATCTTCACCTTATAACCTCCCTGCCTTCCCTGTCTTGCCCTTTCAGCTCAGACTTGAGCTGTGCCATGTGAGCCCACATTTTCCACTTAATTTCATAGCCCATGGGGCTGTTTGTACAGGATTGGCTGGTAGGGATGTGAGCAGATTACAAATCAAAGGGAAGGAATTTGCTCCAGAAAACACAATGGCAGCAGTGGCTCCCACCGAAACCTTCATCAGATGTAATTAAACAAAACTTCATATTAGGAAAATGCTTGTACTTGCTGGCTCCCCTAGGCAGAACTGGCTCTTCTTACCCATCTATTAACTCTTTCGGGCTCAATCCATGCACAAACAACGAGTGAATCCCCCTGGCAAAGCACAATGAGCTGCTTTCTTCAGCCCAGGCACTGTAGCAAGCTCAGCCTTCCAGTCTCCCACAAGAAATGTGAGTGACAGCTAATGCAAGACCACAGGAGCCTGAAATAGCACCTTTCATCCCATTTCTACGTTCCATGACACAGGTAAAGCAACAGTAGTGATGGTAGACACAGGAGATGGAGATGGCTATCCAGAGACACTGGACTCCAAGATTAACTCTCCAGCAGATGGAAGGCAGCCAGGACATGAATTATTAGGTGCAAATGTCACCTTTTCCAGCTTTCCAGCACTTAGTTTCTCCCTGCAGTTCCACGGTTTTCCCTGTTAAATGGGGCAGCAGCTCATTGCGACAGCAAGCCTGTCCTCCTCTTCCTTCTCAGGACCTGCACCTAGGGGAAGCTCCAGTGCATGCAAAGTCTTCAGGCAAAGCATTGCTACTGGGAGAGGGGCAGGAGCATTGGGGATGATTTATGAATCACCTGGTGAAGGGGATGCTCAGCATTTGCCCATGGCAGAGAAGAAAAGTGAGGAGAAAGCACATCTCAAACTGACCCTGCAGCAAACACCTGAGGGCTGGCAGAGACAACACTGAGAGACTTCAAGGGCTTCCCATTTCCCTCATGTAAACCTGAAAAATTTGGGTCAAAAAAAGTGGAAAGGTGAAAGATACACAAGATCAAAAGGATGACAGTGTTTACAAAAGGGGCTAAAATAGGGACCAGAGATCCTTTGGAGAGCACGCTGGGACCAAAGCAGCCCTGAAGCCTTGAAAAAAAAGTTGTCAGGCAGTGAGAACAAGTGCTTTTTCCTCCCAAAATACCTTTTCCTCTAAAAAAGTAAACGAAACATGCTTATTGATAAGCAAATGCCACCTTCCTGCCAGAGCTCCTTGCTGCTGCTGGGTCTGGCACAAGTTGCCCTGGTGCAGGACTGGGGCTAAGAGTGGGAGAATTCAGCAGCAATGGGCTCCAAAAGTGAAGCCCAAATAGGCCCCAGGTTCAAGCAAGGGTTTGTGAGGGGGATTTGTTGTATGACATGAGCACGCTGACCCTGATAACCCTGGGAGGGGGGTCAGGGCCTGTGCTCCCAGAGAGCCTATGTGTCCTCCCTGGTGGTTTCCCACTGAAGGAGAGGAGGCAGTGGGTCAGGTCATAGGTGCATGACCAGCCAAGAGAGCAGAAGTTAGTCCTTAATTCATTGCAGGCTTGTCTGGGATCTCTTAATCATTTCACCTCATCCACCTCCATATTTCAGTTACTTTTTTGTAAACTGGTGGTGCAAAAGCATTTTCTACCTCGGAACCATTTTTCCTTTCTGTGTGGTCTGGGGCAAACCATGTAACCTCTCTGTGACTCTGTTTAGCAGCCACCACAGCAGTGAGCACAGCATTTACCTCATCAGGGCTTGAGAGGTTTAATTATTCCCAGACGGATGGATGCTGCATAAGCACAGTGTTACGATGACTAAATCTTCCTGGAGGTGCCTCGAATATCTCTGATTAGTTTGTTTATCCCCCAGATTCTGCACCATGGGCATGACAAAGATTACAAGGAGCGTGTTTAAGCAGGGGCACTGCCGCCGTGCCAGATACCTCCAGGTCAGAGGGAAACAGATGATGGAAAACCAATTAATTTTTTACAGCAAGAAAAACAACTACAGGATTGGGAAACATTAATTATTTATTGAACTGCTCCCTTTGCAGAAAAAAAAGAGAGTTTATATGTACCTATATCTCTCGACATATAAAATAATCACTCATTGCACATGGTAATAACTTCAGCAATCTGAGCTCCTGATTTGATACCATTCTTTTTTCAGAGGTCAATTAAAATAATGACAGCCAAAATACTTAGGAGCCTCAGGAAGAAAAAGACTTGCACAGTAATGGCAATGGGTTGAGTTATGGGATATTTAGCCCACAGTGGTTGGTTCTAGTCTCCCTGGTACAAAGTGCTGAACTTGTGTGTGTGAGTGTAAGTCAGTTCCTGGTAGCTGTGGATCTGTCCCAAGATGCAGGTGAGATCCAAGCATCAGAGATGGAGAAGAGCCTTGGCAATTTAGCAGATCACCTGCAAGGTGGACACTGGCCATGAGCACCTCACTGTCCCACAGATGAGATACAAACACTGGATTAAATGGATTTGCTGCAGCTCATTACCTGCTGGTTATCCTGGAATCCCAGAATGGTTTGGGCTGGAAGGGACCTTAAAGATTGCCTTGTTTCAACTCACTGTCATGTTCAGGGACTCCTTCCTAGACCTGGCAGCTCCCACACCCATCCAACCTGGCCTTGGACACTTTCAGGGATGGGAGAGCCACAGCTTCTCTGGGCAACCTGTGCTCACCACTCTCACAGGGAGGAATTCCTTCCCAATATCCTATCTATCCCTGTCCTCTGTCAGTGGAAAGCCATTCTCCCTTGTCCTGGCACTCCAGGCCCTTGTCCCACGTCCCTCTCCATCTCTCTTGGATCCCCTTTAGGTACCGGAAAAGCCTTTGAGATCTCCGTGCAGTCTTCTTCAGACTGAACCTTGGTAATTCAGCAATGCTAAAGCTTAATCACCTCTGATTTCCTGCCTGGATGTATCTTGAGATGTCACTGGTGCCTTCTACAGACCTATGCTGAGCACCTTGTGCTGTGGTTCACAGGGTGCCCAGAGAAGCTGTGGTGATCCCATCCCTGGAAGTGTCCAAGGCCAGGCTGGATGGGTCTGGGAGCACCCTGGGATAGTGGAAGGTGTCCCTGCCCAGGGAAGGGGGTGGAACTGGTTGGGCTTTAAGGTCCTTTCCAACACAAACCATTCTGTGATTCTGAGTCCTGCCCACATATCTGGGATAGGAGCCAAGGAAGATCTCCTGGGGATCCTGTTGGTGTCCTTAGGCACTATACCTAGGTGCAATCCACAAAATGCAAACTTGGAGGGACATGAGAAGCAGCATGTTTTAATCCAGGTCCAAACTGGAGTTTGCCACATGCACACCTGCCTGGGGAGAAGGGCACCTCCAAGCATGTCCCAGGAATGGCCCTGCCCAGAGGAGAGCGAGCCCCAGAGCCAAGCCAGGGGCTGGACACAAGACTGAGGGGAAGAGCAATCCCCTACAGACCCCCAGCAAGGACACCCAAGAACCATTCATCTCAGAGGACCCCTCATGCATTAGGACTTCCCAGGCTATGTGGCAATAACCCTTTATCCAGGTGCCTGGTGGATTTGGAGGCTCTTCCCCACTGGAGCTCTTCTCTGAGCATCAAAGAGCTGCACTAAGGTCATCTCTTGGTCCAACCAGTGAGTCAATAGGTGGGACTTGGTTTGATCCCTTGCCATGGGACAAGAGTACTTCAACGAAGTGCCACAGCTGGGGCTGACCTGTTCATAAATAAGTAATTTATTTGCAGAAAACCTTTTTTTTCCTAATGCAAGAGAGGAGAAAGTCAGATTTCCTTCTCTGAGCACCCACTGTAGCCACTTCAACAAGCTCAGTTCTTCAAAGAACTCAGGTGTCTGAAGAAACCGGTTTGCTATGTTTTCAACCCAAAGTTCCACCCTGCATCCTCTCTCATATGACAAACTCACCATGCTCAGGCCCACCTATATGCTCCATGCCATGAGCAGGAGGCTTCCCTGTCTTACTCTCTTTCACTGCCTAAAAGGGCTTAAAACAATCCTCCCACTGATGCTGATGATTTTTGGCCAAAAGTAACACAATAATTTGTGCAGTAACATCAGTAATTATCGATACAGAACTGCAGTAATTAACAACCAGGGACAGTAATTAGACACTTTCCTCCCTCTGATGTGAAATGGCAAAGAACACCTGGGTTTGCTCAGTCAAGTTGAAGCCCATGAGGATGAAGGTTTCATGACTGGAGCAAAGCTAAACACTTTGGCTAACTTGGGAACAAACATGGCTTCTGAATTTTTAGAAACCATCCCACATTTTGGCATGGTATTTCTGACCAGAGGAACTTCAGGTATCCTTCCTCTCCAATCAGGATGTGCAAAAGCCA
The DNA here is from genome assembly GCA_037013685.1 of Acridotheres tristis. Classification (NCBI taxonomy): domain Eukaryota; kingdom Metazoa; phylum Chordata; class Aves; order Passeriformes; family Sturnidae; genus Acridotheres; species Acridotheres tristis. The sequence goes on along the minus strand of CM072911.1, from coordinate 6,987,596 downwards.
AGGAAATGCCCTGAAACTCTTCATCTGTTTTGGGCTTTTTTTGCAGACACACTGAGATGGTTTGTTTTGAGCCTGTGGCTCAGCTTTGTGCTCAAGTTTCCAGGAGATGAAGATAAAGCAGGTGGAATTTTTGATGGCTTTTCTCTATGAGTCCTACCAGCTCTGTCTTCATTTCCCTTACACTTATGTAACAACAGAGGTTTTTCTCTGTGTTTTTTTAATGCACTGCCAGGAGCAGGGCTGTCCTAAGCATGGAAGTCCCTGTGACCACCTGCCTGTCACTCTCTGTAACACACACATTTTGCAATTTATAGCACCAGGTTCTCCTACATGTGACCAATATGTTTCCCAGTGCACTCCCTGCAAGGCAGGGAACCTGCCCACCTCCAAACCAGCCAAGCACACCAAGCTCCCAACAGCTTCTGCCAACAGAGTCTGGGCAAAGTCCATCCTGTGCTGCTGGCCAGGGTCAACAAAAAAGCCAACAAGGAGTTATTTTAACATCATGAGCCTCTGGGATAGCTCAACAACCAGTAGGGCACTCAAAAGTCTCCCACCAGACATTTTTTGAGGGGAAAAGGTAGAGACCAGGAGGAAGCTGTGTCCCATGAGAAAAAGGAATTAAATGTCAGACTATTTCATCTCCCTATCAAGAAGGATTAATTTCCTAGGATTCCCCTGCAGGGAGAAGCAAGTCAGTCAGAGCAGTTCTGGTCTTGATACAGCAGCACAATCCTGGGACTTCCAAGGAAACAGCAGAAGACCAAAGTTTGACTCATAAAAGCTTTAGGAAGAAGAGGGGGGAGAGGAGATGATAATAATAATAATAATAATAATAATAATAATAATAATAATAATAATAATAATAATAATAATATTGAAAATGCCTGGGGGTGATTTCATAACATTAATAGGTAATATAGGCAATTATGTAGGCTTATTTTATTTCAGCAAAGTGCAGGTGGTGAGCTACATCTCCTCACAGGTGCTTTTCCAATTAGCTGTATGTCTTCTAGGTGAATAAATGGCCGTGTGCCAAAGCTCCATGCCACTGGCAACAGACTAATCCAAACTAATCCCGAGGACTCATCTTGCTTCATGTTAAAGTGACTAGAGTCTATTTTGTTTATTATCTCTTGAAAGATCTCTCCTCTTCTTGGAAAAACAAGGAGGACTATCTCACAGTGGAAGCCATAAATGCACTTCACTCGGCATTCAGTAAGGGCTGGAAGACTATTTCTGCCTGGATCCAGTTGCTTATTACCATTATGTAATAGCAGATGAATATCCTGTTCTGCATTAGCTAAATGTTTTCTTTTAATAATCAACTCATATCCACATAATGGGGCAGCTTATGCAATCGGCCGCCTCGTGAGCTCTTCAGGGAGACATCTGTATTTCAGCATTCTTAATTACCACCATTGGATCATTAAAATGTATTTATTTACTTTTGTTATTACAGCTGGGTGAGTCCTACTGCTTAGCAAAGGGGCCGGCTGTTAAAATCACCTGGTGTAAGCATGGTGTGGGCAGGAATTATCCCAGGTATCCACATACACAGACACACACACACACAAAAGCATCCAGCAGGCACCTAGGCTTGATGTGGCGCCTTGCTCCTCCCAAAGCATGGGTGATGTCGTGGGTACAGAGCAGATGGGCGGGAGAAGCAGGGAACAACCATGACATGGTTGTTCATTTTACATTCAATCCCAGTAGAAACATCTGTGTTCATCCTGTAGGATGGATTTTGTGGAGCATCACTACCAAGCTTTTGACTTTTGGAGGTCAGACACTGGGAATTCTCACAGTGACAGTTCAATGTTGAGGGTGCAGCAGCTCCCTGATATTTGACCTGAGGAGAGGGCTGAACTCAGTTCAGTTTTGACCTGATTCAGAGAATTTTAAAACACACCCACATCTTTGGATAGTCTTTGCCAGACCTCTGCTGTTTCTTAGCAGCATGTTTGGGGAAAGGAAGATTTTCTTCTCAGTTTTCCAAAGGAGATAATTTATCCTATGACTAAGCAAGTTGCTGCCAGAGGCTCTCGGAGGACCTTCAGTCCCTAATTCCCATTAATTTCCCTCAAATGTCAGTCCCTTACAGCGCAGACCACTTGCACATTGTTGAAACCCTCATGTTGGAACCACAGTGCTGGGAGTTGGAATTAGATTCTCTTGGACGTCCCTTCTGACTCACCACAATCTAGGATTCCGTGTTGGTCACTAAAACCCCTTAAATTCTCCTTCTCTTGGGGCTTACCCAGGCAGCAGCTCTGGGTCACCTGCAAATCCTCAGGGACTCTACCCGACTTTGGATGCTCCTGGAAGTCCCATCAGTTCTTGGAGAACCCTTTAAAAAATCCAGCAACCTCCCCAGGCTTTTGAAATTATGACCCCAGGTTGGTGGGGAAGAGGAGGCTGCCAGGATAAGGCTGCCTGACATCACCCGGATCTGGTCCAGGACCATCAGACACCTGTCGAGCCTCCCAGTGCAATTCCACTGCAGCTGCTGCCCTAACCCATAAGTGCACAAGCAGCAACATGAGTTGTTTGGATCACTTGCCTCCAACATTGTTCTCTGGAGTGTTTGAAAAAGGCCTAATGAAAAGTGACTCAGAAATAACTGGTAAGTGCCAGCCTCACCTTTTTATTGTTTCATCAAAATGGGAGAGACAGTGAAGGAGAAGAGTCAACCTTCTCTGTAAGATCCACTGTCCCAACTTGCCTGCAACTTGCAGGCTGAGTGAAATGTTGACACAGGTTTGACAGGGCTGCTTGATTTATGAACAGCTCAAAGGAGGGAGAAAAGGAGAAGAATTAAACATTATAAATCAATGAGTAACATCCATAACCCTGAAGTGCTTGTTGTAAACAATACAAAACACCAGCCTAATTTTTATAAGTGTAATTTATGACAAGCAATTCCTTCCAAATGAGAGAATTTAAAAGGAAAAAAACGTCACTTGTTAGAATATCATTAATTCAATCAGATGAGAACTAAGCCAGCCATTGTTCCTAATGGTGGAAAATTTCACAGGGGCTAATTACTCCTCTGTGATGCCTCTCCGGGCATCTGCACTGGGGCCTGTTGGTGCTAGAGGAGAACCAGGCTGGAAGTGAGGGCAGTGAGGGCATGACCAGACCCTCAGCTCTGCCCAGTCCTTGGGACAACCCTGGGTACCACCCAGCCTGGGTGGAAACCTGCTCCCAGGTGTGCTGCTGGCTTTATCCCAGTATCTCCCAGCTTGCTTTCTCTCCAGGGACTTCTCCACAGCCTGGAGAAATATGTCCATGTAATGATCCAACCTCTTGGGCAGCGAGGGGATCAGGTCAGCTAACTTCCAGCACAAGCTGAGTACTGTGGGAAAGCCAAGGGTGCTAAACTTGTTCCCAAATTCACTAGTGATGTCCAGTCTGACAGCTGGGGGGTACTTTGCAGATGCAGCTGCACTGTAAAGCTCAATAAACCCTGCTGATGAGGGAACTAAAACTCATGTAGCAAGGAGATGACAGAGTCAGCTCAGATAATCCTGCTGTCTCCTCTGCCTGCCTCACTGCTCACCATCAACCAAAACTTCTGCAGCTGGTATTCTGCACCTTCAGTGCTCAGAGCTGGAAGGTTAAAGCATCAAATGGTGCCATGGAGAAACAAACCCAAAACTATTTCCCTGCTGTGCAAGCACAGAATAAGGAATGGTCTCTTCTCATCCCAAAGACCTTTCAGTGCAAAGGGAAAAACAAGAGATGGAGAGAAAAAGGATGCTTTCACACAGGCTATCCTGCCTGGTATGAACCAATGGTCCAGGAACTTACTGTCCCAGTTGTGGTTTCAATGAATCTCTTTTAATTTGTGTCACAGCACATTAGGAGAGCACATCACAACTCTTGGATAGGGCATGAGACAGAGCACTATCATCCTCTCCCAAAAAGCATGTCCATTTACACCATGGCAGGATTCAAGTGACATGGTTTGCAGAAGCAGGAATCAAACCCTAACTGAATTCCTAACCCAGAGCCTTGCTCACAAGAACACCTTTGTGTTTATTCCCAGCATTTTCACAGCAAAGCTCATCTCTTCAGGCCTGCTATTTGCCTTCAGGTAATTAACAGATTCCAGAGTGCTTGGGGATGGAGAGTTCGTCATCTATAAATGTATGGATCTAACAGAGATGTAATGAGACTGTAATTAATTAACGTTTGCAGAATGCTGTGAGAAGTGCAACAAAATGCAAGGTATTGAGGCAAAAAGTGTATTATTGTTAGCACTCTCGGGAGTATTAACACAGCTCTTTGAGCTCTATCTTCTCACCTTCCCTGCTGTTTCATAAATGCTATCCTCCCAAAGGGATGTGAGGTACAAAACCTGATAATTTGCTGCCAGCAAACTGCTCCTTCATTAAGGAAGGCAATGATGGAGCTGTGGGAGGACACAGAGCAGAGAGGGTGGTGCTGGGACACAGAGTGCTGGTGAGCATAGCCCAGGTGCATGGCAGGACCTGGTCTTGACTGTGGGATACACACATGGCCAGACCAGGGCTCTCCCACTCTAAAATTAATCCTCAAGCGAGAAAGAAATGCCTTACCAGGCACATTACTGATCTTTGCCAGAGACGTCTTCACTTCCAAATCTGTAAATCACCTTCAAGCAGCAAATTCCGCATCAAATTTTAGGGGTTTGGCCCTTTTGTCCTCAAATATCTGTTTAATACTTGCAAGCTTCAGCCACTGCAAGTGATTTACATAGGTCTCTGAAGTTTGGACAGCCTCAGTAGACAGAATCCTGGAGTGGTATGGATTGGAAGAGATCTTAAAGCTCATCCAGTCCCATCCCTTGTCATGGGCAGAGACCCCTTACACCAGACCAGGCTGCTCCAAGCCCAGCCTGTTCTTGGACACTTCCAAGGATGGGGCAGTACAGCTTCTCTGTGTCAGGGCCTCAGCGCCCCTCACAGGGAAGAATTTCTTCCCAATATCTAACTTAGACCCACCCTCTTTCAGAATCTCTTACCTTTTTTTTACAGTCAGATGTGACAATGGTTCAATAGAGGTTGGAAAGCTCTAGAAGCTGGGGGTTACCTAAGCTGCTCCCACACATTCAAGTGCAAGTATCAGGAGTGAGCTAATCATGACTGAATATCAAGATGGGGGGAAAAACCCTGCTCTACACACTGTTCAGCTGCACTGAACCAGTCTGTCCTTGTGCAAATCATAGAGGCACATATACAGCAAAGCTAAGATTTAAGATTTCCTACAAACAGCTGAGACTAAATATTTGTTTCACCAGGAATATCTGGAGAGTGGATGAGTGTGCTCTTAGCAGGTACATGGACACATGCACCTTCCACAGGCACAAATACACACATGTATGCATTTACACTGAAGGTGGGGGCAGCTGTCACTTCTGGAGGGCCTGGAAACCAAAATAAATCTGTTTCCACTGTGTCTTGGAGGGAAGGAACTGACACAGCAAGTTGCATTATAGACACTTCACAGATTGAGCAATGACACTTGTTTTTCTGGTAAGCTCTTAAATGCTTTGAAAGAGGTGAAACATGATACATCTAAAACATGAGCTTAGAGTCATCAACTCTAAAGCCACCCTCTCAATTACACTTACAAACAGCATTTTCCTTCACAGAATTAGAAGCAGTCTCCATAATCCCTTGGCTATTGGAGCACAGCGATCCCATGTGTGCATGCAGGGTAGGGGATCACTGGGATGAAGGAACTGCACAGGGATAACTCGAGATGGCACCAGAAATGCTGTTGGCAAAAGAGGAAAGTGCCACAAGAGATATGCTGACCACAGAGCCTGGTCACACCCCATTTCTGGATATCAGAGAGCTCCTCTGCAGCCCTCTGGGCCACTCTGCTGGCCCTCATCCCACCCCTGCTATATTTGGGAGAGATAAAGTAGGAAAGCAAGGAGAAACACCCCCCAGAAAAACAAATGCATTCTGTGCTGCCAAAGCTTTTACCCAGTTGCAAAACTTTCAGTTCATCTTCCCAGCACTGCTAACATGAGGCTTGGAGCAACCTGCTCTAGAGGAAGGAGTCCCTGCCCGTGGCAGGGGGGTTGGAACTGGGTGGTCTTTAAGGTCCCTTCCAACCCAAATTGATCTAGGACTCTATATACTGGGAGGGAGCAGAGGAGCTCAACAGACATGGTCAGAGGACCAGGGAACATAACCTATGCAAAGAATTGGAAGAAACTAATTTCCACTGATCCTCAGTTTCAGAGCATGAAGCTGCAACAAACCCAACACCACAACCTGGCTGCCAGAAATTTCTTCCATCCTGCCCGCCATGGCAAACGTTGCATGGGAAACCTCAGAACTGCAAGAGCTTTGTGGCCACCACAGCTGGATGGGTTAGGACGTGTAGCACTTGTGGAGGACACTTGGCTGCACCTGGCCAGCCTGGAACAGCAAAGCAACCCCAAATCCATGTCTGAACAAGCTTCATGGAGCCCTGTATGGCCAGCGAAACCTTTTACCCATGAACAGTCTCTTATATAAATTTCTCCTTCTCACACGGGTCTCGTGTCTCACCTACCCAAGCAAGCCTGTCTTTGGCAGGCCAGCCCCAAGAGGAAGAGTGGAAGACAGCTTGATTGCCAATATCTAATCATAATTTGGGATCCAGAAAGCTACTTATCTTAGGAATTGCTTAATAATGCACTTAGTGTGTGAAGTATTATCACTACATATAATTAAATACAGAGAGTTACGCAGAGGGAGATAAGGATCCTGTGCAAACGGACGAGGAGGAAGGCAATTGAGATTTGGGCTTCTGTTCTGCCAGCTCCTCACCTAGATCAGTGTGAACTGCCCCAACATGTGTGCCTGGAGAGAGAAAGACTTGGGAAATGGGAAGGGAGAGGGGGGAAAGTCACTCCCTCTTGCCCTGTCTGTCCCCACTCCTCTGTTTCCATGAACAGCGCCCACAAAATCCACAGGAAGCCCTGGAGTGCAATAGGGAAATTGGTGCACAGGAACCATGAAGCCCTGGGGTGTGAATTATTTAGTGCTGTGGAAGAACAATTAGCTCTCTGAGATATTTAGTTCAGCCCTATGGCAGATGGAAGTTGGGAAGGTGAGGTGTGACACACACACAGGGGATGAGTCGTGCCCAACCTCCAGCAGCCCCAAATTGCCGCTTTGACTCATGGGACCAAAAAAAAATCTGTCATGATATTGAACCCACCCTGAGGATTTGCACAGGAAGTTGGTGCCAACCTGTAGTTGAGCATTTCACCCCTTTTAAGAAGGGGTGACATAGAATTATAGAATGGTTTGGGTTGGAAGAAACATTAAAGTCCATCCAGTTTCATCCCCTCTCCTGGGCAGGGACACCTTCCACTATCCCAGATTGCTCCAAGCCCTGTCCAAGCTGGCCTAGGACACTTCCAGGGATGGGGCAGCCACAACTGCTCTGGGCAACCTGTGCCAGGGCCTCAGCACCCTCACAGGGAAGAATTTCTCCCCAGTATCCCAGCTAACCCTGCCTCTGGCAGTTTAAATGTAACACCCCAAGTCCTTCTGCCTTTGAGTTGAGCTGGCAGGTTGCAGGAGGTTTAACATCACTTCTTGAGGAGAGAGGAAATGCCACCAGGGCCGATTTATTTTGTTGCTTTGCTGGCAGGGGGTGTGGAGCAAACAAGAAAAAAATATGGGAAAAGAGCAGGAAAATGGACGAGAATAAAAATGAGAGGAGAGGTTCCAGCATGACATTTTTGCTGCAGAATCACCGACATTTCTGCAGTGGTGCTGCCATATTGTGACAGCACTGCTCAGCTCGTGGCAGAAAGGGGTTCTCCTCACACCCCAGTTCTTGGAGCTACATGACCATTGAGCACTATGAGTTATGGTATTTCCTGTGGAACCCATAGAGCCTTGGACACCCTCTGTGCCAAGCACGGAGACAACACAAACCCAAACAAGTAAATCCCTCTTCAGAGGAGGGAGCAGAGGGAGCAGACAGTCTTTACCTGTGCAAGGAGAGAGAATGAAAGGAGAAAAGCAGCTATTGCTCACAATTATTTTCCAGTCTTTTGTGCCCATAGAAAAAAGTGAGCAAATGTTCCTGGAACAGCACAAGGAACAGTGGAAATGCAGGAAATAACCTGAAACTTACTTCTCCAAGCCCCATATTGTCTATTCCTCAATATTAGGATGTGTCTCAATCGACACCTCCTAATTACAACATCCAGCTGCAGCATCATAATCAAGGTGAGCAGTGAACCTGAGAGAAAAGCTTTTCAAACATAAATGCTCTTGGCCAGCCTCCCCAGGCATCTCCAATAGTGGTTTGGGTTGAAAGGGGCCTTAAAGCCCATCCAGTTCCACCCCCTGCCACGGGCAGGGACACCTTCTACTAGACCAGGTTGCTCCAAGACCTGTCCAACCTGGCCTGCAGAAGCATTTCAAAAGTCAGAGGATTGTTCATCTTTTCTTCACCCAAGGACACTGAAAGAATAAGCAAACAAAAAAGTCAAGAGAAGAGGAAAATGGTTCAAGACCCCTTGTCAAGACAAACAGTAAGTGAGCACTGGGCTTGTACAACAAACACATCAAGGAACAAAACAAAGGTGTAAGAGAGGAAGGAGAAAATATTTATTTACCTTTTTTTCTAGAGTCCTTTTCCCTTTCAGGCAAATAATATTTATGCCATGGGGCTTTGACAGTGCTCTGGAAAACACACAAAGCCTTTTTGTTCCCACTTGCCTTCCAGGTGGGAGGACTGGTTGAGCAGCTCTGAGGAATGGGGGTGAAAACCAACGACCCAGAGCTGCTACTTAAAGGGAGAAGAGGAAAAGGAGTGAGGAGCAGGGCAGGAGGGCCAAAGCTCTCCAAGGGAGGGAAGAGGAGAGTTCCAAAGCCAGGAATCCTGGACATGTCCCTTCCAAAACAGTCCACTGTAATTTGGGACAGCATTGCCTCTCTCCTGACTCCAAAGGACCTGCAAAACCCACTCCTGAGCCACCAACTAAAATTTACCCACAAACATAAGTGGGTCAGGATTTCACTTGCACAACAAATTCCTGGGAATTTTTAAAGGTGGACTTTAAGCCCTGTTAATTCACAGGGATCTGCAGGAAATCTTCAGTGACGACACGGGTTCCTTCCCACCAGGCATTTAGGACACGATAAATTTGGTCTGAACTTAAGCTTCCTCCCACGGGGAGCTCAGCAAGCCAAAAAGCACTTCTAAGACAAATCCAGAGTGATGTAATGGATATGTGACTAAAGTAGTGGGGTTTAGGTAAACCTTAATCCTTAATAAATTACAGATAATTTGTATGTAAGGGGTTATAAAGACTATCTGGATACTTTTAATAACTAAATGGCTGAGTGAGAAGAGGAAAGAAGAGATGAGGAAATCAATTAGATGTAAATTTAAATAGGAGACCAGCATAACAGCCCTTAGAAATGCTCATTATTTTGGGAAACGCTGGCCTGATGGAATTAAAATGCTCCGTGGGAAGAGAACAGGTTTTTCAAGCATGGGAGAGTTTGGAGGTGGACAGAAGGAAACTAGTAACTGACTTAGAGATGAAATTCTTTCCTTTTTGTGAGGAAAAGAAGATCATAATAAGAAAGTTAAGCATTCTGAAGGGCTCAGATTGATCCTTTTTCAACATTTGAGGCTTTTTCTACATCAGTAGCTTTAAAAAAATTTATAGCTAATAGTTTATCAGCAAAGCACTGACTTATCAGCAAGGATTTCTGCTTGAAAAAGGAATCTTCTGATGAAAAATCAGAGCTGTTAACATTGAGCTTTCATTTTTTTAAAAGGACATTTCAATTTTTTTTTTCATCTTGATTGCTCAATAATTCTCAAATGCAACATAATTCAATTACCCCAGACTCCCAGCATTCCTGTACTAAGTGAGATGTCTAGACCACAAATGGTCATGGGCTGTTTGCTCCAGCAAACACCCACTAAGGAAAGATTTTCTACTCATTAATCCACCTCAAAGTCCCTATGCACAGCAGGGGATTTACTGTAACCTGGACAGGACATCACAAAAGGGTTTGCAGGATTTGGGATGTTCCACTCAACATTTGACTTTCACCCTCGGCATCCTGGGCACCCATCTGGGCCCTGGAGTGTCTCCAGTGCCACTGAACCAGGTTGGTCACCCCATCATGCTGCAGGAAAGTTGTTCTGAGCCACTGACCCATCTGAGACTGGCAGGAGAATAAGCACAGGATTTTCAAAAGCACCAGAGTTTGCCTTCTGGACAGAGTATCATACTCAAAATCCTGGAATAGTTTGTGCTGGAAGGGATCTTGGATCTCCAGTCCCATCCCTGCCATGGGCAGGGACACCTTCCACTACCCCAGGCTGCTCCAAGCTCTGTCCAGCCTGGTTTTGGACACTTTCAGTAATGGGCCACCCACTCTGGACAACCTGTGCCAGGGCATCAGCACCCTCATGGGGAAGAATTCCTCCCCTATATCCCATCTAACCCTGCCCTGTATCAGTCTGAAGCCATTCCCCTTGTCCTGTCCCTCCAGGTAGTTGTCCAAAGTTCATCTCCATCTCTCTTGGATCCCCTTCAGGCCCTGGAAGGGGATCTAAGTTTTCCCTGGAGCTTTCGCTTCTCCAGGCTGGACAATCCTTGCTCCAGCATCTCCACATCCCCCCACTGTTTGAGGTCCCAGAGCTGAATTCAGCTCTGCAGGAAGGTGTCTCGCCACAGCAGATGGGCAGAATTCCCCCTCATGTGCTGCCCATGCCGTGGGATGAGTTCAAGTCATGGTTGGATTTCTGAGGTCACAGGAAATCTCTCACCCACCAACACCTCACTCCTTCATGTTACTTTCAAAATCTGCCCCTTTCCTTGCACATTATAAATCTCCTTTTTACTTCCAGGCTGCCCCTCCTGCCATTGCCAGGGCTGGGGAACCCACTGCCAACAGTAACATCGACACTGAGGAAGGACAGAGCCAGAGACCCTTCCCTCCCTCCCAAGACTAATCTGTCATGACCCTCTGGCTCGTTTTAGCAGGTGATGGATCTGGGGGCAGATAATTCTGCTTTCTGGTTAATTAATCCAGCGTTACAAGAGCAGTGAGAGTAATGCCCAGTTTAATCCCCCTGTAATAACACTGCATTCCACCTTCCAAGGCAGGGCCATTTGCTGGGGTGCAACTGGGGTATTTCAGATCACAGAGGCTGCTGGTTCCTAGTGCCATTCCTACTGCTCATGCTTTATTAGCCATAATTTGATATGTTACCTGCCCCATATGCTCAATCTAAGCCCAAAATATTGTTTTACAACATTAATTAAAAAGCATTGACACTGAATGCTTGGTTTACATGCTCCAATGTGATTTATGGGTTGTGTTTAATTACCTGACAACTGTGATTTACCACATCTACCTGGTAGGTGCCATGTGGATTTAAATCAATTAATGTTTGGTGGCTTTAGTGTACCTCGCTGGGAAAGGAGGGAGGGTATCTCATAAACACTAAATTCCTTGCACATGAAAAAAAAACAAAAAAAAACCAAACATGTTTCAGGCATCTAAACTGCAAACAAGATAATGTGACCTGGGCAGAGTCCCACAGCAGCTGTTTGTGGAGTATTGCTTCATTAAGGATCTTGGTGACTTTTCATGGAAGGTTTAACTAATTAGTTGAGTAGGCCCTCAATAAACGAGACACCAAGTTATGTTTAGCTTTAATTACACAGTAGCCCTGTTCAGTTGCTCAAAGTCAGACATGTGCTTAAGTGTTTTGCTGAATTAGGATCAGTGTGAATACAAGACTCCTGTAAGCATCTAGGAAGCTGTGCTGATTTAATGAATGCAGATTTGCAGCTGGGGAAAAAAATGTCCTGAAAAATAATAAAGAAAGAAAGCAGCTGGAGCCTTGGCTCAGAAAGGGCACTGTGAGAGGCACCTCCTGTTGTTGATCCCAGTCACTTTAGCAGGATAACATTCACATTTGGGAAGAGGGGCAGCTCACACTGGCACATGCCGTGGTGCACTAAGATTTCCTGCTCCAGGAAGAAAAGGCTATTGCAGAAGGCCTCGAAGGATGGAGAATTTTGCCAGGTGTCCTCTTTCTAGCTTTGTCCCATCATAGTCCTCCTCTTTGTCCCTCTCCTTCCTCTTTCCCCCCTCACAGGCTCAATGTTCCCACACTCACATTCTCTCCTGCTCCTATTGCCACCTCCAGTCCAGCCCCCTCCTTCCAGCACAGCAATTCTAAGTGCAGAGCTCTCTCACCCCAGACTCCAACTACTCCTTCCAGTGTAGCCTCCTCCATCTCACATTGCAAATAGCAATTTGCTCCTTCTGATTTTCACCCACCACTTTCCTGCCCTGGGAGCCCTGGGAGCTCTTCAGACACAATCAGTGTCTTAACTCTGTCCTTTCTACACCCAGCTGCAGGGATAGCCTGTATCTTTTACACAGGTGTTGGGTCCCAAATCCAGCCAGGACAGAGGGAATGGATTCCCCTCACCACTGCAGATAAATCTTTTCTTCCTAGTCATTCCTCCACCCACTGTCTCCAAAGGAACCCTGTGCTGAACTAATCCATTCCCCTCTCCAGCACGAAGTTCAGAACCCATTCCCAGGCCCCCTCATATTTGTTCTCATGTTCCATTCCTTTGACCCATATCTGTTTTTTTTTTTTACCCTGGATTTTCCTTTTAGGTGATCTTTTCAGCTCCTTATACCTTCAGTAGCTCTCACTTACCTTCTCTGCTTGATTTTTCTCAATTATTTCCCCCCAGTCCAAGCACACTCTAATTTATATCCCTCGTCCTTCCCAGCTCCCACCCATCCTCAGTTCCTTCTCATTAAAAACCTCCTTAAGCACACATTTGGCAATTGCTGCCCCAGCTCCTCTCTTCCCTTCTCTGCCATTTGCCCTCTTCTTCCTGACACAAAGTATTTCAATCCCATTACATGAACATTTCCCAAAACAAAGACTGTCAGTATTCAGGTGGAAAATTTCTTTTAAAAATAAACATCTTTGCTGTCCAGATGAATACGTGTTACCTAATTGTTTCCCAGCTACTCTGTTTATGTAACCTTGAAGCTATTTTGTATAATCCTTTAGTTCTGACAACTCAAGATTTGTTATGGACTAATACTTTAAAATCAAAATAACTCAGAGGTACAAAAGATTGTTACAGATCGTTCAGACAATCTGTACAGGGAGAAGCAACATTTATAATTTGTATTTTTTTAAGATAAAAGGCTTTTCCTGGGTTACCTTTTCTTCAACTCTTGAGTAAAGCAAACACACTCCCTTTCCAATTTGATGGCCTTTAGGAAGTTGAAAATATACACATGGATACACACGTATTGTCTTTCTACCTGGCATTTCTATGTGAATAAAGGACTTTGAGCCAAAACCAATCAGATAAAATCTTTCAGGAACTTTTACAATGTCACTGTTTATAGCAACAGGCACCACAACAGAGCTGTGTGCTCAGTCAGAGCAGGCAACCTCCTCCATCTGTGTTGTGCCTGTATTTACATGTGCCACCAGGCGAAACATCACCTGGCACAGCACAGAGGAGCTCAGAGGGGTGGGGAAATCATTGCTCCTCAAGCCTCCCTCCCCCAGACCCTGAACACACATGGACACGTCTGCGGGAACAGATGGAGCTGTCACAAACCAAACACTGTGGTTTAGGACACAGGAAACCGCCTCAAGTTGTGCCAGGAGAAGTTCAGGTGACACATTAGGAAGCGTTTCTTCCCCAGAAGGGCTGTCCAGCCCTGGCACAGCTGCCCAGGGCGATGCTGGACTCCCCATCCTTGGAGTGAATTAACGCTGTGTGGATGCAGCACTTGGGGGACATCATTTAGTGCTGGGGATTGGTTGAGCTTGATAATCCTAGAGATTTTCCAACTAAATAATTCCATGATTCTATGCTTTTGGGCCCTCTTGTAGGTTGGGCTGCTGCACCAGTTTCTCCCTCTCGCTATGAAGGAGAGTAAACAAGATTAGTCATGTCAATGAAGGTGTTATGAACTGTCAAAGACCTGGAAATCTTGGAGTGTAAGATCCAGCCCCAGAAGTAAATATTGCTATGCATGATGGTGTGTAACCACCATGGGGAGGAGTTGCCCAATGCTGGTATGGAGAAATTTTCTTTCAGGTTGTGTCAAAATAAAGGAGAAAAAGACACTTGTTTTAGAATGCAAATGTTCCTACCAAAGTAATTATTCCAGAATAGCTAATCTGATAAATGACCAAAACCAGACAACTTCTGTGCCTTGGAAGGATGGAGTTTCATGATTTTTGGGGATTCCCAGTTATGTTGTTTGCTGTTTTGCCAGACAGCACTTAAAATGGTGGTTTTCCACCAAGCTGGGCCTGACAGAAACATAAATAACATCTGTGAGGATGAGATGGAAGTGGTTAATTTGAATTCTCCTTTGCAGAAAATGGGCTGGAAGGATAAAGCCAAAAAAATTTAACCATAAATACCTTCCTAAGAACAGTGGGAATTTTACCCAATACAATGATTTCTTCAAGGCATAAATGACCTGCTTTAATGTTTCTATTTGTCAATGGAAATTACTTTCCAAGAAGCTGAGTAGAGCCTATTTTTTTCTCAAAGGACAAGTCCTTTCCTTTTTGCACCTTTCAGCAAGTCAGAAGGTGGAACCTTCACCTGCCAGGGATGAGTGCTGCCAATGCAGATGTCTATCAACAGGTAAAATGAGTCCCCAGGCAGTGCAGGCTGATGGGAGCTCAGCTCCAGGCTTTAAAATGGGATAGAGAAGTGTCCGGATTGCATGGGGGAGCCTGGAAAAGACAAGCATGATTTATTGCACTAAATCACACAAATAAAGGTAAGTGAGTGACTCAAGCATGTGCTTGCCTTGCCAGGGGTCAGCACAGCAGAGTGACACATCCCTCTCCCCACCTGATGGAAAACTGCCCCGGGGGATCCTCCCAGGATCCCGTTGCTGATCTGGGGAACATCACTTTAAGCCAGTGTATTTCATTTCCAGTCCCCTGGGATTCCAGATGAACAATCAAAGAGGTGAAAAGGGAAGCTCCACCCAAGTTCGTATTTCACAGGATGAAGCACATTACGAACTGACAGTGGAGCTGCCCGAGGTGCAGTGAGGGCAGACACAGAGCCCACATGAGCCCTGAGTTTTGATTAATTACCCCAGCAGGACTTTCTTTCTCTCACCATTGAATTAACTGCATGAACTGGAGGGAGGAGATGCTCCTGGCCAAGAGGGAAGGTGTGAAAGAACCCCTCCCCTGCCCTCCCAGCCAGCAAACTCCTCTCCTACTGGAAAATCCTTTGCAAAAAATCATTTTTGAAGGGTTCTGCCAAATGGGTTTTAAGCAATAATTAGCTGGGGATGGGCTATGAAGATGCAGAAGTGGCATTAAAAGGAGAAATGATTCACTCCACCACCTCTGGGAGCATTGCTGTCCTGGTGTGGGAGGAGAGGAGAAAGCACCAAGAGCCCATTTGCCAAACCCCTCTCTCCTTACTCAGAGGAAATTTTTTAATTGCCACCTACACAAATTCAACCCCCTGTGACTCATTGCCACAGAGAATGAGATCAGCTTTAAAGCCACCAGAACTTGAACACAATAAAAGTTGTCTCCTAAGTTCTTCATTCATAGATGACACCTTTTCCAGATTTTCCCACCTACTGCAAGAGGTAGAAGTTCTGATTTATTTACTTCTTCTCTTCTCCCAGGAAACAAGGCTCTCAGGAGATCCCATGACTCTTAGAGCCAAGGATTTCTGGATGAACACCATTCTCAACATACAGCAAAAAGAATTCCAGAGCTGGCAGAGGCCTCATGTTGTGGGACCACTGCCCGAGAGGGAGCAAGAGCTCTGGGCTAGGATCAGCTCCAGGTCAGGATCCTTCACTCATTCCTGGCACTCCTCCCACTGCTCCATTCCCAGCTCAAACCTGATGGTGGAGGACCGAGCAAGGATTCAACACCTGAATCAACCTCCTCCCAGCTGTAGAGCAAGATCAGGCTATGAATCACAGACCCCTATGGATTTTGGACAAGAAAATAATTCCCAGAGGGATTCTGAAGCTCAGCTTCAAGCTTAGGGTCTTTCAACTCCTGTGTTGTTGGTTGGGTTGCAGGTTTGGGGTTTTCTTACATTACCCCATTGGGCTCAGGGATCTAATTACTTTTAATTCCTTTTTTCTTTAATGACAATATTTGAGTGACAGATCTTTTATTAAAACATTGTTATCAGAAAGCATCCAGGAGTGGCCAGGGCTGAGCTCCACTCAGGGTTTCCATGCCTCAGGGAAGCTCTTCCTGGCTATCACCTGGCCTCTGAAGAGCAGAACTTTGGTGAGCAGGTTTGGGGAAAGAGACAGAAGGACATGTTTGTCCCAGAAGTTTGGTAGGAAAATGAATGTCCATCACACCAGAGAGGGAAGTGGTGAGGCAAAGGAGAGATCCTTCAAGAGCTTCTTCCTATCCCTTCTCCCTGGCAGGAGAGCTGTGATCAAGAAGGACATGTTGTGGGCAGCTGATGCTGTACTCACCTGGTTCCTTGTCTATGTGGTGACCACCCCCACAGCAAAGAGCTGTGTCCTCTCCTCCTGATCCCATGCTCCAGGCACCTGACCAAACCTGGGGGAGCTCATGTCTTGGAGCCTTCTTTCGGAGCATGGCTTTGCAGGAGTAATTTTCCCATGCTTCCTTCTCTCCTCCTGCTTTACACTCTGAGACCATGAGTTCCCTAGGACGAGAAACCTGCGGTGGTCCATCACTCCTGATACCACGTTAGTGCCATCATGGCATCTTCTGACACAGAAAAGTCTGTGGAATATATTCCATGGGAGGTCAAATCAGTTGCTCTTGGATCTGAAGCAAAATGAGGTTTTACCCATCTATCCTTTCTTTTTTTTTTCTCCTCGCTAAGTGCATAATTCTTCCATTTTTCTTTAAAGATCATTCTAACATGAGATTTGAAGGACTGGAGCCAGAACCTGAAATAATTATACTTAAAAATATCTTACCTGAGGTTGTTATTGGGTTGCTGTATGTATGCTCCAACCTCTCCCATCTTCCACAGCACATTCTGGCTGCAATTTCTGAGACATTGTGCAAGAAGAATCCATCCACTGTTCCCAGTTCGCCTCACCCAGGGGTTTGGGGATGGTGTGATCAAGTGCCCAGCACCAACTGGTTTGTGCCAGAGCACACACTTGACACGGCCCCACTTTCAAGCCCTCCCACACTGGTTTCTGATGTGGTTTCTGCCCAGATAAGCCAATATGCACCCAGTGGCTGTGGGAAAAGGTTAAAAACCCCCTAATTTGCTCTCTCCTTCCTATTCATGAAGCAATTCCAATTATTTAATGGATTAAATGAGCCTGAAAGTCACAAGGAGCCCCTGTGAAAGGAGAGGAGACAGCACTTCACAGCTGGAGGTGTTTGGTGGGTCAGGTTTTGGCAGAGGGGCATCACCAGCATCCAGGGTTGGCTGTGCCATCCCTCTACTTCTCTTCTGCTCGAGAGGAAGAAGATTGGAAAAGGGGGAACTTTCGATTTTTTGATTCTGCTGTTGTGAGTCTCACTTTTCCTGAAAGTGGATGCAAGGTCTGTTTGAGGCATGGGACTAAGCCCCTTTCCTAGAGGCCACCTATCTTTCAGGAGATCATTTTCTTGGGAAGACAATGTACATCCTCACTGATGAAGGATATGAGCAGAAAAATTCCACCAGACCTTGCCAAAGTCCTGAGGCTGTGTCTGCCCCTGTCATTGTGCCAGTAATTGCCAAGCATCAGCTCCATCCCACTCTTGCTCTTCAGTGCGTGTTTTCAAATGATTTTTTCCAAAATAAAAATTATTATTGGGGCTTTCTCTTCCTTTTTTTTTTGCTTGGCTGGGTCACCTCTGTTTATTGCTCATTCCCATGTTTATCTCTGCTCCCAAGCATCTGGGGACAGGCTCTGTGAGTGGAGAGTTCTGGACAGGCAGGATGTGACACTGCCTGTCGAGGCTCCACCTGAGACCCCAGATGGTGGGAAAAATTCAGCCAAAACACCCAATTTCCTGTGAAGTTCCTTTATCATCGTTATTATCATTACTACTAGTATTAATATTCCTTTTATTAATACTGTTGTTATCTTGTACTGAAATACCCATTTTAGGATTTTTTTCCCCAACAGAAATACTATGCCTATTTTTGAGGGGAACCTGTGAACTAAGCAAGCAATGGGGCAAAACCCACCTAAAAATTTCAGAGTGGAGTGAAGCAGCTGGATGGGAAGAAGCCTGGGAAGGAGCTGGGAACAAGCTGGTACTAAGGTGCTTAGGCTGGAGGCTTTGAACTTGAGTGAGAGATGTCAGGGGACAAATACAAATAGAGAGGGAGAGAAAATAAACGAGAAGTACTTCTACTGCACCCTTGTTAACCCATAAAACCAGAGAAGCAGAGTCATGTACACCACGTGTGCCAAGGGAAAGGAGAGGAGAGAAAAACTGACAGCATTGCCTGCTCAATGAGAACTTCAGAAAAAAAAACCAAATGACCTTTTGTGCTGTCTGGGGAGAAACTCTTCTATCATCTTTATAAATTTCCACCTTTGGCAACAGCTAAATAGTCTTGCATATCTACCATCAAGATACTAACAGCCATACCATAAATCTTAACCTCAAACTATCATTATTTGCTGGAAAAAATGAATGGTTCGCTCTGTATATGAAAAAAAAGAGCAAAGCTTTTGAAGAGGAGCCCCTTTCAGGCTGAGCGTCCTCCCCGGTCTCTCTCCTACTTGTTGGTGAGATGAGCACTTCTTGCATGCTCAGGTCTTAGAAATATCTATGGAAATGTGCTATTTTCTATCTCTTAAAGCTGTTGTTATCTTGACATTATCTGTTGCTTACAACAGTGAGACAGGTTGAAAAACACTGAGTGGTCAAGTCTCAGCCACTCATCTGCAAAATGGAGTTAAGGAATAAACACTGGAATTTCTTGGGGTCCCACAAATTACAATAATTGGGGTTAAACAATTTGATACAGTCAGAAAAAGTGCCCAGAGCTTTTGCCTTCCCCCTCTGCCCCATGGAGGACACAGCCCAGGTAGTGGGGGGAGCCAGGCCCCAGTGCTGGCTCTGGGGCAGCTGGAATGTGATTTAATTCCTCCCCTCTCATTACCACTTCCTGAGCCCGGGTGCCCTGAGGGACAGCAGGGGATGAGGAGAAACATCAGTTTCTTAACAAATTCTTGTGTCATCTTCTTGACAGCACCTTTAAGCGCTGGATGACACTCAGGAATGATGTGGCTTAACCTGAAGGGTTCAAGCCAGGGAGCATTTCCCTTTGCCAAGGAGCAGCAGTAATGGCTGCAGAAGAAATCCATTGCAGCTCTCCCTGCCAGCAGCCACCAAGTGCTTCACCCACGTGGCAGGGACACATTCAGAGCTCCTGTGCTCCCTACATGGGGCAGCTGTGCACTCTGGAGTGCCTCTCATTTTGGGGGGTGTCAGGATGGTTGGTCTCCATGGGCTTTTCCAGCCTTAGTGATTCCCTGATTCTCTGTGTGTGGATGAAGGGGATATCATTCATTCCCCGAATTGAATACCTTTCCATGGAGGTGATGTGACAGATTGTGGACACTCTCTTAAGCTGCTGCAAACAGGAAAGGAAAGGGGTTAAAGCACAGGGAAGGTGAGTTTAAGTGAGGGATTCTGAGACATTCCAGTGGGATGGAGGGAGTCCTGCTGGAGGAGCTGGATCCAAAGGCTTTCCTCAGCACTCCCTTTACACATTTATTATCTGGAGATGAATAAAAAGCCACAGTACTATTAAATCCCAAGGATTAAAGGTTTAATATGACCAAGAAGAAGAAGCCTGGAGAGCATTAATTAATGTTTATATGTGGTTTCTATATTCTCTTCCCTTTTTCTCTCACCCTTTGTCTGCCTCAAAAAATAATAGATGGGAACAGCTTCTTCTGCCAAGGCCAGGCTTCAGCAGTTAAGACTCTTTGTTGGGGAAGACGAAAATGGAAAACCTTATAAATATGATTACCTGGCAAAAGATTTTGAGACTATGGAATCTATAAGCAAGATCGAAATGAAAGTCATCTTTGAGATACCAAACCTTAGTTACTGATAAGTAGAAAACAATAGTATGGGCAGCTGAAAATAATCCCCTCTAGACTGAACAATCCCCTCTGCTTGCAGACAGGTCCAAAAGTCAGAAAAGACCCTACTAGCTTGGTAAAGAGGGTCCAAAGAGTAGTTTTTAGAGTTTAAAGTGTAACACAGTATGGTAATGTAGTGATCTTTATAGGCTGTATGTAAATGCTATAAAGTTTGTATCTTGTATTAGATTGGCTAGTGAGAATTAGAATGTTCAACACAGAAGAAGATTTATTGTATTGTAACGGGAACCTCACTGTCTTATGCTCTTACCTCTTACTGCCCTTACCCCTCTTACCTGTTACCCCTTGCCCTCTCTTTACTCCTTTTCCTCTTGCCCTCCTGCTCTCACAGCCTGCTCCGAGCTGGCAGCTCCAAGCAGGGCCCTTTCACCCACGCCCTTTGCAATAAACCACAAGTTGCACCCCCTGGCTTTAGAGATCTCTCTGTCAGTCCCGACCATCCGGACCCCTGCTCCTACACTCTTCTTTTTCCACTCCAAAATGTTTGTAACAATTCAGTTCACAGGCTCGTGACTCATGGGGTTTTCCCAGAATTTATCTGCAATTACAGGTCTCATTGTTCCCCAGCACTGGCCTTTCTTGTAGTTATATTGTCCACAGGATGATTTTCAGCCCTGTCCCTCAGCCTGGGAAACCCACAGCATTGCTGCCTCCACTGCTGGAACACTCTCTTCTCCCCCTCCCTCTCCAAAACAGCAAGATAAAGACTTCCCATGGATATGGCATCAAGAGCTGCAAATTCTCACCCTAGGTGGGGGTTCAGGAGCTGCTGTGTGTGACCCTGATCTTTCTTGGGAACATCTCTAGGTCAAGGCTATTCCTTGTTCATGGGATGAGCCTCTCACAGGGAGGACAGAAGGTGACATGTAATCCCCAGCCAGATGCTCAGAAGGTATAAGTGGCTCCCCACTGATTTATGTCAACTGAAAATACAACTTGACCACATCTCTTGGTTCCTGTACAGTCGTGCACTGTGCTGCTCTTGAACCAGGAATTCTAGCTAATCAAAAACTTCAAGTTACTGCAACAGGTGAAAAGAATGAGGGGGCTGTTCCCTTCTCCTGCCCCAATGGAATGCAGATTACAAACTTAATTTATAAACAGAAAACAATAACTCCGTCCCCAGATACGCATTTCCTATCAGATTTACACTTGAATAGACATTTCTGGTTCCTGAAGAAATTTGAACCACAAAATGTTCTGAGTTGGAAGGGGGCCCACGGGGATCACCAAATCCAACTAATAAGCAAATAGCCCATACTGAGATTGAACCTGCAGTCTTGGCATTATTAGCACGATGCTCTGACTAGCTGGGCTAATGAACTTCATAAACCTGTCAGTGTTTCAGCTGTAAACTCCAGGCCTTGGGTGCTGGGAATGCTGGAAACTGGATGTTGCAAGGTAATGAAACGAAAAATTAATCTGCTTTTTTTCTGGAAGCATTGATATGGGGCAAGATACAAACCCCAATAATAACAGATGCTGCCTTCTCTGCATTTTCTATCATTCCAGTCTGCCCTACCTGGCAGACCTGTCTGTCCATTCCCTCTTTTCCTCCTGCTGTTGATCCTGAAGACCTGATGGAGATGTGCCATGCTGGGGGCTGAAGATGAGAGGAGCTCTGTGCCATCCATTCCTCATCCTTGGTGGATTCACATATGGTGACACCATGTCACAGGCCCAAAATGCTCCTTGCCTGTGATTTTAGCAATCCTGCTGCTCTATTTATAAAGCAAGATTGCCGGGAAGGCCCACCTGAAACAAACACAGTGCAAAGACAGGATTAAACCTCTCTCATTGCAGCAATTCCAGGCTATTCTGTAGGAAAGAGGAATTATGGATCCCCTACCACACACAGCCATGGTCTTGGAACTGGCCACAGACCCAGCTGAGAGCATCCATCAGCTCCTGGGAGTTTCCCATCCTGTTCCTAAAAGTCGTGGTTATCCCAGCAGTGCTGGGCTGGGAGACAACATCACACCATGAGGGGGAAGCAGTGTGATCCCCTCTTTTCATCTTCCTTAGAATATAAGCACAGAATTAATTTTAACTAAAGGAAATCTCTTAAGAAGAGAAATTTACCCTGGATATCAATATTTCCAGTAATGGAAACTCCACCATACTCTCCATGCTCCATTTGCCACGCTGTTAAAACGTCTCCCCTGATGTCTCCATTATCCCTCCTCTCCATTAGGGAAAATCCAGTAGATTTAAAAATGAGATGCATGTCATTTCAGATTTTAATGCAAAATAAAGAAAAAACGTTTAATGTTAATTAGGAAAAATCCTGTCCTCAAAGACACAATTCTCCAGAGGCTGCAATTGCAGCTCTTGTTTCTGACTGGAGCCCAAGAGCTGATGAACTCCCTGGCAAGTGCCCTTCTTGGAGGGGACTTGGCACAGTCCAGCCCTGTGATGAAAGGTTTTGTTCAACCTCAGCCGTGTTCAGGCTGCCTCCATTCAAACCCCCTGAGCCTGAGCATGGGGCAGTATTTCCAAATGGAATGGCTCTAACAGCAGGTGGTTATTACCTCAGTAAGCAACCTCCATTTATCTCTATTTCCCCAAGTTAGAAACAAAGGCTGAGCACAACATCACCACTCACAGACTGCTCAGTGAGATTACCCATTTTTACTCTGACATAAAGTACTAAGAGCTCCTGAAAAAAAACTTGGATAAACATTGACTTATTATTTATAAACCCTACCAATTACAGAGATGATGGGTTCAATTCTCCTCTCACCCACTGCCAGCACAATGACACAGTGCCAGGTGAGGGAAGGAGGGCAGGACTGTGACCCAGAGGACATGAGGAGTTACCCAGGCCATGTCCTTGCCCCCATCCTCGATGAGCAAGAAGCAGATCAGCACAGGAGGGAGGAGGGAGGGTGCACTGAGAGCCTAATGAGGCTGCAGGACTCCCTGCCACACGATGCTTCTGAAACCCAAGAACCAAAGTGTAATTTCTGTGGGTAATGATACCTAGGGTCATTAAAGCCAGGAGTAAGGAGCACTTGGAAGGCAGATATGGTGTCACGTACCAGGGCTAAGCTGCTGGAGGTCAGGAAAAGGAGGAATGACTGTTCTGCATCAGTGTGAGCTGCTCCTCGTATTCCCCTTGGCAGCCAGTGTGACACAGGCTGGACACACTGCAGTCAGCCACTTTTCTAAACTACTCCATGTTACTCCATATTCTGCATTTCCACAGAACGGTTTGGGTTGGGAGGGACCTTAAAACCCTCTCATTAAATCCCCTGCCATGTGTAGGGACAGCTCCCCCTAGACCATTCTGTGTTAGTCCAGCTAAAAACAAACTCTAAGACATCTGTTTTTGCTAAAAATGCTCAGTGATCATCAATTTCCACACAAATCAAGGTCAGGTGGCTTCAACTGTTAACTAAAAACATGGAGATTAGGGAAAGGATCCCAACTCTGTGTACAGTTACTTAACTCTGGTGTCTCCAGAGGCACCTGTGCAGGAGACAGGATAAGGTGTCACAGATGGAAGGAGATGGTCAGCTCAGACTTAACAGCAAACTTCAAGATGGTGAAAGTCGAGTAGATGAAGCCCATTCAAAGGAAGAAATGTTTCAAGCTCCTGTTGTGGAGCATTGCCCAACAGACTATCAAAATAAGAATAAAAATATCTGCTTTCAGTTAAAAAAATAAAAGTGGAAAAAAGTTCATTTCCTCGCCTTTGATTTGTCAGTCCTGAAAGGGCTCATTTTTTGCATACCATAAAAGCAACAAAAATTTGACAAAGTAAACTAACTACCACCCTAAACTGGAGGAGAAACAAAATTGTGTAAATCATTAGCAACTTCCATCGAGAAATTATGACATTAAATCCATTAAATCCTGGTGAATTCCACAGGAACATGGCTGACAGGGTGGTCTGGAGGTGAGTTACAGCAGCACAGTGCTGGCACCTGCCGAGTCTGAAGTGCCTCAGACCCAGCCTGGACAGCAAAGCTGAGTGAGGCTTCAACCTGAACCTCTCCAGCACTGAAGAGCAACCCCACAGGAGCACTTGGGTGATTTTATTGGCACTCAGCTTTGGCTGCCTTCCCCAGCTCAGCCCTGACAGCAAACTCCCCTCGGCTGTGGGGTGTCATGATCCAGCTCCAGTCCTGAATTCTCCAGCTTGCTCCCATCCTGCACCTGCTGAATTGCAGGTGGTAAAAGTAAAGGCTGTTGTATTTCCCAGTGCACCAAAGCACATAAATGTGGGAGAATTTAAGAGGAACTCCAGTGAAAGCCTCTCAAAGGAATTAAAATACATTTCTTATGAGCAGCTGTACGCATGGCCATACTCTTACTGCTCTCAGAGAGGACCCCCGGCGTTTGCACTCCTGCCACTTTTGTCTTTGTTATTTTGAGAACTGTGTTTCATCTCTTTGTGCCTTTAGTTTCCATATCTGCAAAATGGGCACTTCCCCTAACTTGGAAGTTCTGCATTAACTAAATTGTCAAAGCATTAAAATCATAGCCATGGAGTTCTTGTATTCTTGATTTCATGCTATAAAGAGAGTAAAATCAAAGCAGATTGCTACAAAAAAAAGAAGCCTTTGTGTCTCATCTTCCTCCACAGATAGAGTTTCTAAGGTATGCTAAGAAACGAAACCCCACAGGGGTTAGTGGTGTCCATTTAAATCTCTCAAATACCTACACTCAAATATTCCAAGTGCAGAGGGATTAACTCCAAATCTGAGTGGATTAGTCAAAAAGCTTCCACAGCAATATGGAACTGCTGGAGAAAAAGATAAAAATTGTTACTTTTGTGAACTTTACAATACAACTTGATCCCCCCATGTATAGTGAGCTGTAGCCCTGGCAATATCCTGGGATCAGGCGGAGAGGAAAATTTCACTTGGGAACAAAACAGTTCAGAGAGTTGGAGCATCAGAGACATGACAGCTGGGAAACCTGAGGCCACCTTGCTCCCTCACTCAACACCCACAGCCCCCAGTGGATGTGCTCCTGGAGCTCGTCCAGCCCCTCTGCAAACCTACAGTCACATAGATAGATAGATAGATAGATAGATAGATAGATAGATAGATAGATAGATAGATAGATACACACACACATATATATATATACACACACATATATATATATATACACACACACACACACATATATATATATATATTTACGCAGTCCCAAGGAATTAAAGATAACTCCAAAAGATTAGGATGTGAAGGACGTGGTTAAACACATGAAATCACATAAGCAAACAGACAAACTTGCACCATTGTTTGAAGGTTATATACATTACAAGCGCAAAAAAGAGGGAGACAGTTCTCTTGCAAGAGGAAAATACAGCCAGTACAGCTTCCTGCAGGACTTCCCTGGGCTAGGAGGCTGAAGGAGGGCAAAGATAACCACTTGTAACAACCATTCTGAGCCACAGAATTAATGCCAGGCTCCATGGGTGGAGCAGGCCACCAAGGGAAAAGTCCAGCTCTGATACAGAATCCCAGAATCCCAGAATGGTTTGTCTTGGAAGGGAATTAAAGCTCATTTCACTCTCCTTCCGTGGGCAGGGACACTAGACCAGGTGGTTTTGAGCCCCATCCAGCCTGGCCTTGGACACTTCCAGGGATGGGGCAGCCCCAGCTGCTCCGGGCACCTGTGCCAGGGCACCACCACCCTCACAGGGAGGAATTCTTGTGAATCTACTGGCCAAAGAAAGAACACACCACTCTGCATTTGTGGCAGCTCTGGTTCAGAAATATCAAAATACAGTAAGATTTTTTTTCTGAGATTATGAAGGGAGACCAACTCCCAGGCTCCCACATCCAGGACTGCATTTGATCCACAGAACTCTTCTCACTTTTTATCAAAAAACCTTCCCTGCCTGGAATTGGTTGTCAGTGCCTGCATGACTGGTCACAGCTTATCCATACTCTTAATTAGCAGGTGTGTGACTGCCTGTTTAGCCATATTTTTAGATCTCTGGGCTCTTGCAAGCTGTCAGAAAAGAAAAGGCATTATTTTAGGAAAAATAGCACTGCAAAACAGAGTGACATTCTGTTTGACGTGTGAGGATAAATTAAGGATGAGAATACATTAAAGAAAACTCTGAGCACCTTCGTCATATTCCTGTATTCAAGGAAAAACACAGCTGAGTTTCAGTTGATCTTGGCTTCTTCACTGACCTGGAGCAGTAAATTTTCCCCCTTTTAGTGTTTAAGTAGTTTGTCAGTGAATGATCCCATTCATAAAGTGCTGGTGATGACAGTTCTGCAAAGCTAAATGGCACTTAACCGTGTACCTAATAAATCTGCAACAAAAATAAACACAGAGGATGAGAGGGGGAAATAAAGATTAACAATGGCAGAGAGCTAAAAAGAAAAAAAATTCAAAAACCCCACTGGCAGGTATGAAAGGCCATTGTCATTAAAACTGTTTGGAATGGTATTGAGCAGCAATGCTCCCATTTCCCTCCCATTTGCCTGACCTTTGAATTCTCAGAAGAAACAGGGTTGGGCTGATGTCTGGGTACTCTATATTTGGTAAGACAAACTTGCTGTGATGGTGCAGATCCATCTCTCCGTACAGGTGCCCCCATCCACTGGCACCTCCTGGATTAGACAAAGACATCTCCAAGCTCCTGGAAAACAAGATTTGCATTTATAAAATGGTAACCCTGACTCCATATAGGAAAAATGAATGCAAATCCTCAAACTGTTGAAAGCAGGACTCAGGGAAGGAAATTCAGGCAGAAAATTTGGAACTATGACAATCTTGTAAGAAATGAATCTCATGTCACAAACAAGATGATTTATCACAGAAACCCCAGAGCAAAAGTTTTAATAAACTTAGCACGAAAAATTATCATCTATATTTTAGAACAGGGAAGAAAATTTGATTAAATAGGTTTTAACAGCTTAGGAAAATAAAGCAGAAGAGATACAGGGAAATGGGATAATGTGAAAATATTTTGCTGTGGCTAGTCTCTTTTCAATAAGATAATGGATTTTTGAGAAAAGGGAAATGCCACTCACCAGCAGTTTGCATGGATTGTTCACTTCTGCAAAGGGAAGCAGTGTCCTCACTAACAAAAGCAGGGCTTGTACAAGAGAGTCCAGAGGTGATTGGAGATAAAAGGAAAACATATTCAGAGAGAAGCAAGTGGGCTCAAGGAAGTTTATTAACATAGTTGTTCAGGATTCCAACTGAGAATATTAATTTTATATAAGTCTTTAATTAAAACTCTGGGCAGACCTGAGCCATCGAAGTTTGCTGATGACAAAAAGCTGAGTCAGATTGCCATTACCAAAGGAATTGTACAACCTGCACAACAGGAGATTGAGAAACGAGATATGGCAGAAGCAAACCATGTGGTAATCACTGAATTATTAAATGAGCTCTCTGGCTACTGAAATCAGGTAAAATCACCTTAAAAAACCCCCACTATTTTAACTCCAAAATGGGCCAGACGAGGTATCTGGGGTAGACGAGGTGCTGCTGGAAGACCTTCACTACAGCAGTGTGTATGGTTTTCATCACCTCTGTTCAAGAAAGATAAATCCAGCCTGGAACAGAAACAGCAAAAGGATATGTGAGTGATCCTGGGAAGGAGATTATCTCATGGGACAACCTCCAAAAGCCTGACAGGAAGAAGATTGCATGGAGATCTGATCCCCAGCTTTAAATACTCAAGGAGAAAAGCAGAAGAGAGGGAGAACTGCTCGTGGCAGTGGACAATGCCAGGGAAAAATAAAAAGCCATGAAATGGGACACGCAGAGACCTAGACAGAAAATTTAATGAAGGGTGGCCACAGGAACTGGCCTCTGCAACAGCTTTTGAAGAGGAGCAGAAACCTACAACCCCCTCCATTTGGTTTTAAACAGAGAAAGAAATATATATGAAAGTATGAACAGACACGGAATTGCAACAACCTGGTCTTGTAATCCAAACAACCTTGCTGATCCTGACTTTTATCTCCTGCCATGATACCAGCTTGAGAAGGCACCTCCAGCACCACCTGCACAGATCCTGCAGAGGTAAATGGGAATATTTGTGTTGTGCTTCACAAGCATCCATCTCCTGCTCTGTTGTTATTGAAATTACACCGAGTTGAATCAATGTCAGCTGTTAGGAAGAACAAGCAGGAAATGAAGCTGATCGAAACAGGATCCTCCAAAGAGCACACCTGACTCTGGAAAGCACTTTGGGAGCATCAGTGCTTTGGCAATACTCTCTTGTTCACCTGCTTCAGATTTATCGTGCACAATTAGAACTCGGTTTCTTTGCTAAGAGCAGATCTTGAAAAAGAGCTAAAATGTAGAAAGTTTTGGGTTTCTGAAAGAAAGAAAACCATTCTGCCTTTGCAGGGGCTGGATTTGTAGTAACTCCTGATTTTGGGGGACCAGGGCTGCAAGGACAAGTGTGTGATACCCTCCAAGTACCTTCAGAGGGAGCATTTTCTGCTGCTTCAAAATCAGCATTTCTCCCAAATGTCTCAAATTCAGACTTTAAAGCCTTGTCTTGGCCCTTGTTCCAGGCCCATGTCCCACATAAGGTGCTCAGGGTGCTGAGTAAAAGGTGAAAATCTCCCTCTGCTGCCTCAGGCTCCCAAATTGCTGCTGGAGCAGATGGGCTCCATGCTGTGCCCAAAAGGTCAGCACGGCCTAATGCAGCCCAGGGCTGGAAGCCAGGGAGCCCAGTATTCCTTGGGAAAGGCTGTAGGGAGATTGTTCCACAGCTTCCAGTTTCTATCAGGGAGAGGATCAAGTTCAGGGGAATTTGCTCATCCCAGGGTGGCAACGTGGCTCAAGGAGAGGAGCAGGACCTGGTGAAGGGAAACAATGAACCTTCATAACTAACAATCAATAACAATAACAGTCATATTTAGCACCTAAAGGACTGGCTGATGCTTCAGAAATGAGCTCTTCTGGCAAGAGCTTGGAACAAATGCCAAACCATCCTCTGCTCTCTGACATCTTCATCTCACTGCAAAAGATGGTGACTTTTCACTGCAGGAGCAGATCTAATTATTACCTCAGGGGTAAATATTCACTGAGGCACATGGAGAATAAGGCAGGTAACTCCCAGTCTGAGTTTTCAATCCCATTATCACGGATTATTATCAGCATCATTATCCTACATAACACAAAATGAAACACAGGGAGGAAAATTCCATTGTCTTTCCAGTAATGAAAAGCATGGACAGGAAAGGAAATAGTTTCTCTGAGTCACGCTCCCCACCCAAATAATAGAAATATCTCCATGTGGAGGAGCAGGTGATGTTATGGATTAGCTGCTGGTAATTTTCACCATGAAGCAGCTTCTGTGGGCAAATCCCAGCATGGAAAGCTGCTCTCTCTCCTTAGGTGGCCCAGACTCTAGAGCTTTGTTCGCTCTGAGGTTTGTAGAGAGCTGATGCTCTGCACCCCTTGTTTGGCAGGCATCAATCCTCTGAGACTGCAGGCACACTCGTCTGATCCTCCCACAGCAATCCAGGGATGGGCACAGCACAGGAGAAAGAGAACAATTGTTCTGGGTGTGGAAAACAGCACTGGTGTGGAAGCCTGCGGTTTGTGAGCACACTCGGGTGTCTGCTGCTCTAAACTCCATAGCATTTGTAGATCACAGCTCTGGGAATCCCAGGAGTTGCAATTCCCCTGCTACCAAAGCCCAAAGAATCTCCTGTGGGAGCAGCATTGATCAGGAAGTGTCCAAGGTAGAAGGCTGGGAAGAGAAATAGAATTTGGGCAATCCAAAGGTCCATAAGAAGATGGAAATTCCCATCCCTCCTGGCAGAACCTTAGACCCAAAACACCAAGACTTGTGCACACACTGACATGCCAAGGACAGGGATGGATGATGGAGAAGTGTCTCCTCATTGATCTGGTGCCACCATTTCTCAGCAGAATCACTGTGAGCAAGAGCTCCCAGCCTGTGACCTCCTTGTGCATTTATCACTTTTAATCCACCACTTTCAGCTTGTTTGCTCCTCACTGAGCTACCAGACCTACAGGATAATGTGAATTTTCCAGATGCAGCGGGAAAGCGCCACAGGGAGCTGTGTGACCTAGCTTTACAAATAACCACCCTTACTCAATGTTGGCTTGCTAAAAAGTTCTTGGAAGCCACAGAAATCTGTAGGGTTTGTAGCCAGCAGGCTCAAGGATGGAGTCCTGCTGTTTTCATGACGGTTTACTCTTCTTTTTTCTCATTCCTTTCATAAGAGTAAGTGTAAGTAAGAGTGCTACTATAGCACTGTAATTGCAAGGTGACACTGCTGGAACAGCAACCCAGGGAAGGGGTGCTGCTGAAAGCTTTCTCACAGTGAGCTTCTAGCATAAAAAGCAGGACCTGACTGATTTCAGGCAGTTATCAGACCTGCTTTAACTTAATCCCCTTTCTGTGACACCTTTCAGGGCTTCAGGGTCCCTTGTACTCTTTGTCCTCACCAAACCTGCCCGAACTCATCGTGATCTGCAAGGATCAGCATCAGAATTGGGTATTGCAGCTCTGATATAAATAATGAAAATTTTACTTCTGCTTAAGTGAGAGCTGGCTTTGGGTGTGGTGAGGAGGGTGAAGTCTGAAGTGCCCGGGAAATCAGAACCTTCTCCACGTGACAAGGCTGCTCTTGCTTGGGAAGGGCATTAATGGTCTGTGTGGGAAGCATAGAAGGCCTGAAATATTTCACTATTGTTTTCTCTACAAGGGTTTGGTTCCTCTGGTTTATGCAAATATTAGAAGCATTTGCCCAAGGGGTACCATGACTTCCTCTGCTTTTGTTAGTGCTCAGCAGCCTCCACCACCTCCTTCCCCAGGAAATTTTGCCTCCTGAAATTTTACCTTGATAAATTTGTTCCTTGGTAATCTCGAGAGGAAAGGTCCCCACTCCCACCTGCAGCAGGCTGTCCATGAGTACTGAGTAACACTTTCTATTACTCTCAATGGTTTGACAAAACAAGAGCTCCAGTGTTCCCAGCAGTGCAGGGACCTGTCAGAGCAGCCTGGAAGGGTTCCCTGTCCATGGGTATCTGCCCACACTTCTCCCTCTGGGAGGGGACCATTTTATCCACGGATCCCAGCAGATCCAGAGGCTTCCTTTCGAGCAGTGACTTTAATTCCACTGCACTGGGACACTACATTCAAGGAGGTTTACAATACAGGAAGGGACTAGAATTAGTGGGGAAAGCCTAGAAACCCCAAGGTGTCTGGTTTAAACAAAAACAACGACCAGACAATCTACTTCTGCCAGGGGAAAATATATTTAGATTTTAGGGTTCAAATCCCTGCATTGAAAATCACCCCCATGGACTTTAACTCCATGACTTCAAGATCTAAAGCTTGTATCCAGTTGTGAATTCCTAGACAGGACGCAAGGGACAAGTTGGGGAGGGGTTTTGCCAACTTTTAGATAATAATTTAAACCAAATATCACTAAGGTAAGAGATTTAACTTGCAGCTACAATATAATAATGAAAGCTACTGTGGTCCAGAGACTGATCCCACAAACCACAAATTCTTCAGTTTACAATAAAACCTGATAAATCCTACCTAGCAGTACCAGACCTTGGGAAGAAAGAGGAGTGAGGTTCTCACAGGATATTCATGCCCAACATCTAGGATTCGACAGGATCTAGACTTCCTCAAACCTCTGCATTTGTTGAGATTTGGGCCCAAATCCTGTATCATAGCTAAGTCTAATCCAAGATCTGTTTTTTATCCAGCTGTATTTTAATTCATAGTGCATAAAAGGAAACATGAAAAACCTGTCATTCATCATCCTTGCACATATAGCTAAGTCACAGAAAAATATCTCTTTACAGAACTAGTCCTTCCTCTGCCCAAAAAAGGAGAGGTTGACTTTTTACCATGATTATTTTTCTTCCTAGTTTTATTTTTCATGTAAATTGATACAGTTAAGCTCTTCCCCTTTGCTTTTTCTTTCAACTACTTCTTATTTTCTCTTTTTTTTCAGTCCGTTCTTGTATAATGTCCTTTTCCATTTTGCTGCTGAGGAAAGATGTTTGAGGGAGAGAAAACTGAAAACCCTCTCAAACACCAAATTTCTTTGTACTGGCCTGAAGTCAAATGAGTAAAGATTTTTTCTTTCCTTATTCATCCTTGCTGGGACCTGGGGGAACCATCCTGCAGGATGAGCTCAGTGCTTTGCAAAATTATCTCAGGAGTGGGTACAATAAAAGGTGGGTCCCAGCCAGAGCTCCGGATATGAGCACTTCCCATCCCTGTAGGGGAGTTGGGATTTTGACATCGGGGCTGGTTCCTTTCTGTCAGGACTGGAAGCCAAATATCCCTGAACATCACCAGGGCTCAATCCCAAAGGCTCTTGTCTCTGCTCAGATTTCTGGGATGAGCAACCAGCAGTCCTGGGGCAGCAGATCCTGAGAGCCAAGAGGTTTTTGAAGGAATGAAAACATCTCCAGGGCTGGCCCAAAGGCTCCCAGGCAGCCCTTGGCTGTCCCTGGGGGTGAGGATGGGATTGTGCAGATTCTCTCAGGGAACAGCTCTCTGTGTTTCTCCTCAGGTGCCTAAAATCAGGCTTGTGCTGTTTTCCTGGGTTTGGGAGCACAAGGCAAACACAACTTTCTGCCCACAGCCCCTGTTAAATCCCAGCCCAGACTTCAAACTCAACTCAGCTCAGCCCAAAGCCAGTGCAAGAGTCACTCAATTCTTGGCATTTCATTGACCAGACCAAACATAAACCCAAAGTAGAAAAAAACCTTAAAACAAGAGGAAAAAGAACAGTTGCCTCTCAGCAGCAGCTGGGATCCCTACGTTTAGTTCTACTAGAATTTGAAATTTTACTCCAGTTGCAGATGTGAATGGATTTCCCCATTTCTTCCACGCTGTTTTCCCTCCATCCAAACACATTCTGAATGTGCTTTCCACGATCACTCAAGGGATTATCAGTGAAAGTCATTCATTGTGAGCAGCAGAGAGCGTTTCCAGAGCTAATTCTGCACTTAAATAATCACGTTGAAAAATAAGATGTTAAGATTGCTCCTCAGCCAAAAGAGGAACAAAAACATCTTTGGTGTCTTGTGGACTCATGAAAAACTAGCCCAGACAGCAAGAGAATTGCATTTTTACCCAGACTGACTCATAAATGATTAGAATGGGATTAACAAGGGAAAAAAATAATTAAAAAATCACTGGAACTGTTCCCACTGTAAAGTGAGGCTGAGTCAGAAACAATTATTTTCATCTGGGAAGTGGGAAATGCCATTTTGTAAAACTTACTTTACCATTTATTGGAAAACAGCCAACTTTGCTTTTCTTGGAACTTAGAAACCTATCATTAAAATTTTTGTAAATTTTGTATTCTCGTATTTATCAGTTTCATTGGACAGCAAAGAAACACCACACACTACTTCCCATCTCAGGGCAAGAAAGTGATATGTTTTCCTGTTTCTACAGTTATTTTCCCACCCTGTTATGTAAATCTATCAGAATTCCTCAGATTAGACAAATCCACTGGGCACCAACCACAAAGAAAACCCAGCAAATGGATCTGCATTATCCATTTTATGAAAAACCCTTTGGTTGAAGAAAATACTGATGTTTCCATATGCTGTGTTTACAGCACATCTCTGATTGCTTTTTTTTTTAGTTAAAAATTTCCCAGGATGGTTTGGGTTGGACCTTATCCAGTCCCATCCCCTGCCATGAGCAGGGACATCTTCCACTACTCCAGGTTCCTCCAAGTCCAATGTGGCCTGGGAACACACTCATTACAAAATATTTCACTTTGACTCAGGCAAGTTGAAATATCTTTGATGCTTTCCCTGATAGTCAGCTTTTGTTTCTAGAATAATCTGTACACAAAATTTGATTTAATCAGCTGTTCAGGCTTACAGATCAACTGAGTAGGAAATCTTGCAGAGTTTTTTTGCAACTTGATGGTGAAACTCATTTTTAGACAAATTATTCCCACTCAGTTGCTCTCTTCACTCTCCCTGAGTACTGTGGCATTTCAGACTTGTGGAAACATTTTCTATGGGGATAGGAGTGCTGCTGCCACTCTCCAAGAACAATAGAGGCTGATTACAGATTTCATAGACCATCTAATCTAATTCCTGTATAAACAGGCCATAGGCCTTTTTAAATTAAATGTTATTTCTAGTCCAACAGATACGGTTGAACTACAGCACAAATCTGGAAAGAAGAGGGAAAAAAAGACATCCACAGATAAAGAATGTGCAACAACTCAGACATTGTATCATAGCTTCAGACAAGCAGCAAAATCCTGCCTCACCACCTTTGCCTCTCACTTGGGTTGTCACAAGCATGTCAAGGCTCTGTGGAAAGGAAAATGGTCAAAGACAACTAAATTTTGATGCATTTAATGGCAGAGGAAGCACTTTGCAATTCACAGCCTGTGTTTCCAACAGAACAGGCAAGAGGGAAGTGTTTCATCCCATTTCCAGTTCACTATGACAAAGAAAAAAGGGAGCTGAAAGGTAACAAATACCAGTTATTTTCTAAGTCCCTTCCAAATGATTATTGCCCAGTTCTGGTAAATTTGATTTAGGTTTAGGTGCAAACCTGTAGGTGCACTTAAACCAGTGGCTGCCTTTTCCAAGCTGATTTTTGTGGACTGGACACACAGGGAGTGGAGCATGTCCCACCCTGGCTTGGCTAAAGATGGAGTTTCACCACATGAAACTGTAATCTCTGTCTCACACTGTAAATACACACAGGTAGTAGCACAGAGAGGATTACCTGGAAAGTATTCCTCTATTAAGCTTTTTCAAAAATCAGTCCCCAGGCAGGATTATAGAGATTAATTTCTTCAAGGAGTTACCCACATTTTACAACATTAGCACTGCTACAAGACAGGATGTCCCACAAACATCACTGTTGCTTATAGAACTTATTTATTTTCACCTTTCTGAAAGCCACTTTCAAGTTTTAAAGCATATCTTCAGTCACTGACTGGATGGAGAACAAACAACAGGGTTTGATGCATGACAACCATGGAAAAGTCTTGCCAAGCTGGGACACTCAACCATGAAAATAAACTGCACAAATCCTTTACCACATACCTATTTTATGTTACCTGATGCAACACAGAGCTAATGCGGAGCTGGGATCAGACACTTCCAAACACCACTGAGCAAGAAACTGGGAGGAACAGAATCCCTTTCTCCCCACTCAACACTGCTTGGATAAGCTGAGATCTGTGTGTGAACCCTTGCCACCCCAAAAAAGGGATATTCAGAAGTCACTTTCACAAGGCCACAAAGAGCTACTAAATGTGTGTCCAAAACTGGAGGAGGTGACAAAAAATAGTGCCCTTCTTCTGATACATTCACCCAGTGACAAGGTGGCGTTTACAACACCCTCACCTCCCTTAGCAAGCGCTACAAATAGTTTACACAGAGCTTGTTGTGCAGTGATGTTAAGGAAAATCTGATGATTTCCATTTCCCTCCAGATTTTGTTGGAATAGAAAAGCTTATTCCAGAAAAGCCCCTGCCTGATATTCTGAAATGAGAATCTCTGGAAAAGAAACAACAGCAACAACTGTTTGATTTATATATTTTATTTTTAATTAAAAAATAAAGGTTATCTTATTACATCTCTTGCAGCCTTTGGGCAAAATGCACCCATAACAAGACTCTATGAAACATGATGCACATATTTTCTTGGCACACATCTTAAACAAATGCCAACTTCCTGGAGCAACTTTGGAAATCCATCATTTTCCCCAAACCCTGAAAACATTTAACAGTTCATTTAAAAAATCCCGACAAAAATTAGAAGTGGGCCCAAAGCAAAAGTCCCAGATCCAAGTACCCAAAAGCTTTTGGAGCAGACCTATATCCAAATGCTCATCTCATTCCAAGTTTTATCCCACATCACTGCAAATTCACAAACACAGCACCCAAACCACCCAAGGAGAGGCAATTGGAGCTGACCCAGGTATGGATCTCCCTTTGGAAGCTTTACCTAAACTGGGCCAAAGCAAACCTGGGGGTCTGAACCGTTTCCTAAAATTGTTTAAGTCGGGCCCATCCCTAACAGAATTAAGTGCTGGTTACAGGAGGAAATGGTGCTGTCAGAGCTCCCATTCCTCAGCTATCCCTGATCTGAGCCCAGGCCAAGCTTTGAGTCCACTGGCACCACACAAGGCAAGGATAAAGCCAAGGGAACACACTGACCCTCCAACACAGCCACACACCTGCCCCCAGTGCCTGGGAGAGCCCTAGGCTTCTCAAGGAGCTGTCTTGGGGTTGTAGGAGTGGTTTTCCCTGGAAACATGTCCCAGGCTCTCTGCAGGAGGGCTCAGGCACCTGCCAGAGGAACAGTCTGGCACCACTCCCATGGGACGTCTTTGTTCCACCTGGCCCATGATGGCTGATTCCCAAAGGCACAAAGTGACCAATCTTTAGACTTATTCACAAGGTCTACATACATATATATATATTTATATATATATGTACACACACACCATTACATACATATTTAAATATATATATACATATATATATTTGGTTTTGATTTTTCTCTTTTCTTTTTTTTTTTTTTTTTTCCCTCTTCTTTTCCGCTCCTTTCTCTCCCTTTTAACTTAATGGTGTAGTCTCCTCTGAGGAAGGCTCTGGTATATGTTCTGGACACTTCTCTGTCTCCAACTGGACTTCTTCTGGCTTCTCCTCTGTTAGTTTTGGCTCCTCAGAGGCTTGAGATCCCTCCTGTGCCTGACTCTGAGCCTGGCTGTTCATTTTCTCCTCTGCTTCAATCTCCTCTGAGGTGGGAATGGAGTTTTTCTTTGGACGGCCTTTGGGCTTCGTTGGAGCTTCCTGTCCACCCTTCAACACCTGGAGCAAACAGATGAACTGTCAGGGTTCTGAACTCTGCTGGGCTCAGACATCCTGTTCCTATGTCTCATTCCCTCTCTCTTCACACCATTCCTGCAGCAACAAGACACTCCAACCACGGATCTATATCCAAGCTAATGCCAAATTTGTTAGAAGTGACAGCAGCTTCTGCAGGTGCCACACACATCCAAAGGAACAGCCTAGAACTGCATCTACTCTCCCAAATCAGAAAACATGGACACCTCCACTAGAAAATGTCACAGCATCTTGTTCCCACCAACATTTATTGGGTGGCTGTCCTTTATAAAAAAAGCATTTTAACTGGAAAAGGACCGTGAAGATGAGAATAATTGAAAGGTGAAAGGAAGACATGAGAAGCAAAAATGAACGATATCAGCTCTCAAAACTGCTGTTTCCATAGAGCAGCACAGTCTTTTTTGTCTATGCACAAAACCAATCCCAGAAGCACTGAGATCACACAAATGCCAAAAATGCAGAAGGAGATATTTTGCTTCTTCCCTCAGTTCTATTTTCATTTCTTTCACCCCTTTGCTTTGTTCTCCTCCTACTGCTTTTGGTCCCCTCTAGCCCACCACATATGCTGCAGTATGAACACTTTAAAAAAAGAGACCATCTCTGTGAAAAATTATCAGGAATAGAACAAAATTTGGTATAAACAGACACAAGTCACTCCACTATGTTCAGCCTCCAAATCTGTTCTTTGCAATCAGTTTTTAAGAGCCATGGAGAAATTACAAGGACCCACTCACCATTTTCTTCCACTTCATCCTACGGTTCTGGTACCAAGTCTTCACCTGGAGCTGAGTCAGCCCCAAGGACTGGGCTAAGTCAAGCCTGGGAGACAAACCAGACAACGAAATGAGTTTACAGAAGCCAAGAGGAGCTCAGGTGCCAGGTCTAGGCAGTCCAACACTGTTACAGCATTCTCTGATCAGTTTTCCCGAGAACAGTCACACAAAAGTGGTAAAACCCATGAATTTAGAATGCAGACAGATGCTCCATGGAAGATGCAGGTGTTTGCAAGCTCTCATTTCTAGAAGGGGCAGGGTTTGTCTGCCCTCTTCAAAGCATGAACCTGCTGCACTCCAACTGCTGATGCTCCATGTTTGTCCATCGGGAGCTCCTGGTACATCACATCTGTGCAAAACAGGTCACTGGTGTCTGAAGCAAACACACAGGAACAGACACCCAACATCAGCTACTCTTTGTATTATATTACTCTTTCACTGCCCTCAGAATGGGGACCATGGTACTTGCCCATTTCTCCTGGAGTAGTAGTGCATCTAAATCTATTAATTTCATATACGTTCTGCTATTTAGGCAATTTAGGCTTCTAAGTGAATTTATTTTTTTGTATGTTTAGCTGCAGGGTATATGTGGCAGAAAGCCCATAATCCTGATTCATCCTCCACAAATCTCCAACCCATAGAAGCTCATGTGAACCCATTCATTGTTTCAATATGAAAGCCCAGGATATGAAGCAAATGTGGCTCAGAGCAGCTCCTGATCCTTGCCCACAGGTGATAGCACCATGCACCTGGCAGTTCTGTAATGGAGTTGCATGAGGGATAGAGTTGGAAATCCTCAGCCATTCCAGGAAAGTGCCCCTCGGAGTCATCCAAGTCCTGCAGGTGGGACAGCTCCAACTCAGAGCCACATTCCACAGTATTCTGCATTCTGTGACTTTTTGGTATCTCCTTGCCTTTGGATGGGGAAACACATTTGCCAAAGCCAAAGTTTTCATAATAAGACCTTTGTTACAGCTGGGCTCCTTGGGCAACCAGATTTACATTTGTAAACACCCACATACCCCACACCAGCTCTTTGTGCTCCACCTCACACTCAAGGATTCATGCTCTGGATTCACTCTGGACCTGCAGGCTTGTTCTGCCACTACATCTTATCTGAAGCCATTGATCTAAGACACCATTACATTAAGAGTAGAACATGTCAGAGTCATTTCCCTGATGTACTGCCCTCCCTCACTGTGGATAAACCAGGGGTTTCAGGTGCTATGCCAGGGCTACAACCTCCTATCCAGGCCAAAAGCTGCAGAAGTGAACACAGGCCACAATCCACTGCTTTGCCACGTTTCCAGCCATGAGCTGACAGAAAGAAGCTCAGCTTAGCCAACCCTTTGTGCCTTAGTGCACATGTCTGGTAACACCTGGATTACCTGCAACCAGCTTCCATCTCTTACCACATACCTCAGTGCAACCAGCACTGCCTGGAAACCCAAGGAAACAAACACAGGGGAAGTGGTACATGGGCAGGAATTGCTCATCAGCCTCAACAAAGCCAAGGAACAGCCATATGAGATTATTAATTACCAGCCTTGAGTGCTTCAGCTAAGTGTCAACCTTCTGGTGAAGTGAAGCTGTTCCTGCAGGCACAGCAGGAACTCCAAAACTCCATGAGACAGGTTGGCTATGGCCAGGAATTCTGGTCTTGCAGAAATTTGGTGACAGGCAGTAGGAGCAGAAAATGCCATCTTCAGAATCAATTTAAATATTGGGACACTGCTCTCTGTAGAGTGCAGGGACTGATACCTTTCAAATCTTCTCCAGTTTTGCAAACTTGGATGGATTATTTCCCCACAATTTAAATTTGCAGAGTAGGACTCAAAGCTCTTAAAAATAGCTAAAATCTCTCTTAGTTTGCTTTGCCCATGTAGTATGCTTTGCCTGTGCCTTTGCTAGGCAGCTTTTAACCCCAGGTTCTGTTTTCCAAGCTTTTGGACAGGCCACCACCTTCCCACTGAATTACTGCCCAAGGTGCTGGATGAAAGCCAGCTCAGGAGCAACTGAAGATACCATGAACACACAGCTATGAACTAGCAGATCCCAGGGGAAGACAGGCTCCATCTTTTTTCAAGTGTGCAGCAGGAGCAGGAAAGGCAGAGATCCGTTTTCTCCAAGGAGATCTCTGAGCCTGGAGACATTTCCACTGATATGATCTATTCATGTCACCTTTGATCCCAGGAAAAGTAGCCTTGAATTTGGATCAAGTTACTGGCACATGGCAGAGGCAACTCGGTGGATGCAGAGGCAGCACCCCCTGGGCAGGGAATGTTCGGTGTGGAACAGCTGAGCAGGGCTGGAGCATCCCTTTTGCACATCCCATTCCCGGTGTGAGAAACCCACCTACCTATCGGGGGTGGAGAGGTACTTCTGCTTCTGGAATTTCTTCTCCAGGCCCATGAGCTGGATCTCAGTGAAGATGGTCCTGCTCCGGCGCGGTTTCTTGGAGCGTGGTGGGGGCTGCTCTGCCTCGGACTCGCTGCTGCCCTGGGGCTCGCAGGGGGACCCCTCGGTGCCCGCAGCCCCCGGGCAGGGCTGGGCTGGCAGCAGCCGGGAGCTGCCCGCGGCTGGGAGAGGATGCGGGAGCACGGGCGGCTGCCGGGCGATGACGGACAGCAGGGGATACGCCCGCAGAGAGGGGGAGCCTGGCACGGAGGAAGCACAGGGGGATGAAGGTCAGTTCAGGGCTGATGTCTTTGAGTAATGGCAGTGCTGGGGAGAGGAGAGAAACAGGAACAGCCTTCCTAGTGCTGCCATTAACTTGTTAAAGGATCACAAGCAAGAATATTCCCCTCTTTGGACCTGTTCCTCCTCCCAGATTGCACAGCTATTCTTGGGCTGGGGAACCCTAGTTCTAACCCTAACCCTAACCCAAGACAGGGAAAGGAAGGACTGCCTTTCAACTCCTTTTTTTAGGAGCTATCATAACCATTGAAATAATCTGTCTAATTACCGTGAGACATTAAACTCCAAGCAGAAAATGAAATATATCCCCATTCTGTTCCCAACTTTGTT
The DNA here is from genome assembly GCA_037013685.1 of Acridotheres tristis. Taxonomy (NCBI): domain Eukaryota; kingdom Metazoa; phylum Chordata; class Aves; order Passeriformes; family Sturnidae; genus Acridotheres; species Acridotheres tristis. The sequence continues at coordinate 6,946,778 of CM072911.1, read as the reverse complement.
TCCCTGGGGAAACTAGGACAGGGTTCACTTGAGATAGTCACCTCCCCTCCCCTTGCAGGTAACAGACAGCAGAGTCCAGTTCACAATTCGCTCCATCCCCTAATAGGCAACTGCATCAGAACCACTCTCATCCTCCATTGTCCACACTGATCCTGCTGACCATGCAGGAAGATCAGGATGAATAGATGCCAAGAGTTCTTCACTGACTGAACTCTGCAACTTACACCAACCAGTTGATAGCAGCCCTAGAAAAAAAACAGTTCTGCTCCAATCTTTTCAGGTCAGGGCTGTTCTGGGATGACAAATCCAAACGTTCCCAAACACTAGAGGAAGTTCTGATCCACGTCAGGCCTTCTGATTTACAGCTATAGCAAATTCCTGCTCAGCCTTAGCCCCAGGAAATCAAATGTTCCTTAAAAGTTTGAGCAGGGAAATTGAGCTACATATTGGAAATATAATCTCACAGTAAGATATACAACCTGCAAGAGTTTTGGGTAAGTCACTTTCTTGTTCTGTACCTCATTTTACCTCATTTGCAAGATGGAAACAATCTTCCTTACCTACTGGTGGTAAAACATGGATTAAAGTTTAATGTACACAAAGCATTCAGAGATCTTTAGATAAATGGGACTGTGGAAAGGAACATATTACACCAGCAGGCCTGATTGTGAAACCCTTCACATGAATCACCACTAATGAAAATAATGCTCTCTAGACCTCAATGAGTGTGTTGGGGTAAGTAACTCCACACAGTGAAAGAAAGGAGTTGCCAGCCTGGCCTGCTGATGACCTGTATTCCCAGCCCTCTCCCAAGGTATAGGGTTGTGATCACAGGAACCAGGTCCTACGTGAGTTGGGTACATCAGAGAACATCACATGTTGTTGATCATTGCTTCTCTCCTCAAGCACAGCAAGTTGTGCAAAACCTAGCCACTTACAAAGCAAGCTTGGGAAGCTATTGTCAAAACCCTAAATCCCAGCAGACTGGGATATGAGGATAGCTGTGACTACAGACCGGGGTTCAGGCAGACTGGGGTTTCAGTCTTACTTTGTCCTCCATACCTCCGCAACACTAAAATCAAAATATTTCCATTAAAAGTAATGCTTTCCACTTAAACCACCAAGGAAGCACTGGAGAGATGAGATCGGAATCGCCAAGCCAACCTTTAGCTTGTGTCAGGCTTTATCTACCTTTTATTTCTGGGGATTTTTTCCAGCTGAAGACTGTACTGATTGACAGCATCACTGAGTTACCTGGTGGAAATTCTGCCTTGATTTACAATTTCAGTGGATGTTCAAAGGTCACAAATTAGGACAGAGTGTGCTGTCCCTTGCTTTACACCTCTGTCCTTTGCTTTATACACAAAATCTGCGCTGGAATTTATGCCCTCTCTGACACCACCAGCTACACAGAAGGTAAAACAGATGCTGCTCCCATAGCCTATGCCCTCCTTGTCAACTCACCACTGTTCATTTCTGACACTGTGGGATAACAAAAACTTGATGACCTGTTGGATCCCAGAAACCTGGGGTTTTTGAGCTTTCTGTGCTGCCAGGCACTGACCCCTGGAGAACACTGCTTTTGAGCTGAGCCCTTGAAGAAGGCTTCCAAATTTGAGTGATGGAGTTAAAATCACATTTGAGTAGTTAAATAGAAGTGTGTGATTTCACATGGTGAAGGGTTTTAAATTTGAGGTTTTATAGTATAATAATAGGTATGGGACAAGATGGAGGATTTTGGGTGGTGGCTCTTTCTTTGTTCATCTTCCTTCTGCTTCCTGATTTCAGGCAAGAGTTTCTGGTTGGACAGTCAGTGCTGCACTGTGGGTCACAGGAGTTTGTTTATTCGGTTAAAAGTATAAATAATATAGGTGTTAATTCTCTATTGGACAGTTTAGCTTTAAGAGACCTTGTAGCAGCTGCATCTGGCTCCATTTTCTCACTTCTAGCAGGTAGCTGCAAGTGCTGCTGAATGCTCTGTACTTTCTGATAAGACTTATTAAACAACCAAGCCTGAATATGAGAAAATCTGTTTCCTTCGTGTATTTTTTAATCCTGGCTCTGAGTGAATGCAGAAGAGAATGAGACAAACCACTCATTAAGTGGTGCAAAACCCCCACCACTGTTATACTGACCCACCTGTAGAACAGATGATTTCTTCCCTTTCAGCCAAATTTTTCCAAAAATCATCCCCTCTTGCCTCCTCAAAGGGTCTCTCTATTTCTAGAGTCCTATGCAGGAACACTGAGGCCACCTCCACCATGAGAGAGGTGTTCCTGAGTGTGCCATGAGATTCCTGAGGACATCATGTGTTTTGATGTCTTCATTTACAGCAGTCCTGGGACTCAGCCCCAGCACACAACTGCTCTTGGTCACTCAAGCTCCAAGAGGCTTCTCAGATCCCAGTTCTACCCTGTTCTGCATAGGGAGACTTAAGCTTAAGCTTACTCCAGAAAGGAGTGGGTCCAGTCTTATTACATCCTCTTATTCACTACTATGGGATTCTGGTTCATCCCTGCCCATCACAGAGCTCCTTTACAGGTCTAGCCTCCAAACCTTATCCCATAGCCCATTCCCTCCATTCCTTATCCCACAGCTCACTCATGGGTAGCTTTTGGCACTGGATCACTGATTAATCAATACTTTTGTACCTCCACATATTTCCAGCAGGGCTCTCCATAAAGCACAAAATTACTCATGAATAATAAATCACCAGAGCTCAGAAACCCCTGCAAGGCTCCAAGTGACTGATACCTCTGGATGGAAGGATTTTTACAAGGAACTCTCTTCAAGGGAGGTCAGCAAAGTTACTTGATATCAGAGCAACCAGGGATATTTGCTTTCCTGTATGGCATGGCAGCAGCATATGGAAGTGCTTGAAGGTAGGGGAGAAGCATCCCCAGAGCTTAAGATCTGTCTTCATCAAACAGAGAAAAGTCTCTTCAGGTTATTTTCTAATAGTTGGGTAAGACTAGGATTAAAGGAACTGCTTTTCAAGATCAGCAGCAAGGCCTTGGCTATTTTTGCAGGGTACAGCAGTGGTTACTAGAGAAGCACATAACACCGGAGTTGTTTGAGTCTGGCTTTTCAAGTGCTAAGCACCTGAATGAGGGGATACATTTTCCAAAATGCTCAGCAGCCAGCAGCTGTGCACTGGTCAAACAGTTAAAAAAGCTCAGCACATGCTTATTTTTGGTGCCCACGTCAGGACACAAATTTATTTATGTCCCTTTTGAAAGTGCGGTGCCGCTTCTGCGCAAGTCATGGTTCACAACTGCCAAGCTGATTCGAGTTCCAGGTGCTGAGCAGATCTGTGAGGCTGTTGACACTAAGTGTTGTGTATTTGTTTACCATTTGTGCTTCTCAGAGTAACCTTTGCTTATGGCTGGACTCAAACAGTTGCTTTCAGAAACCATCAAAAAATAACGACAACATAATAATCAGCCCAGCTTATACAAGACTGCTCAGTTTTGTGTCCTCAGCCTGGTGAGGGCACAGGATGGTTGTGGCATGGAGTAAGGAATAAGGACGGCATCTAGAAAAGACATGAGGGTCAATGCTGCAGATATTTTTTGGGGGAAAGCTACAGGTCAGAAAGGGGGCAATGCTTTAGTAGGCACGTAGAGCAAACCAGAAATAACTGACCTCTACATTGCCTGAGCCAGCTCTCAGTTCCCAGAGAAAAAAGTCCAAGTTCAGTGTCCTGCTCTGGATCTAGTTATCCCAAAGTTCAAAGCAGCTGAAGCTGAGCCAGTCCATAGTCTCTAGGTGCACTGTTAACATGACTCCCCTTAAAGCATCTGTGCAGTTCTCACTCTGACAAAGCCTTGCCTTCCAAACACCACGAAATCTGAGGCGAGATCTAAACTTCACATCTCCCAGAGTTCAAAGGTACTTCTAGACTGACATGGTATTGTAAGAATGGAATAATTTCCTAATCTTCGACAAATTAAATGCTGGCAAGCAGCTCTTGTCTGCTCAGCACTGTTGTGACATGCTCTGTCTCCTGAAGTGGAATGAATGGCAGTGAAGAGCCCTTTCTTTCCATGCCTGCCTTTCACAATGGTTCCACTGAACACGTTCTCACCTGCACTGTTGTGTGAGCACTTCTGACCCACTGCTCTTTTGTACACGAAAACCCCAAAGCTGCCCATATAAACAAGAAAATAAGGAATTTGCTAGCCTAGAAACACACCTAAAGCATTTTACTATTTCCATCTAAAACTCTCAAGAGACCCCACACTCCAGTGGTGAAACTGCCAGTGGTTTAGGACTCAGGAGGTCTCTGCTGTTCACAGGGACAATGGTCTCTTACCATGTGTTTCCTACAGAAAAGTCCCAGTTTTATCTACTAGAATAATCTTAATCACTCCAAAGCCTAGGGTATTCTCAGGCTCACTCTGCTGCTGAATACTTCTCAAGTACTTGGGAAGAATAAATATAATCCATACTTCATACCATGCACAACTGAAGAAGAGCTGCCTAAACAACAGATATTTTCCTGTTTGTTTTTGGTTTTTTTCTTTAAGGATTTGATTAATCTCAGTTTCAAGCAACAAGAAAGCTCTTATTTCTGTCCACCCCACAAAGCAAACATCTGGCCACTCTTGCCAAAACTAATCAAGGGCTAAAAATAAAATAGACATTGGATCTGCAGAGCATTTTCTATTATCTGAAAACATTTTGCTTTGCTATTTAAATCTGCATTGGCAGCCACTGTACAGTGAATAACAGACCTGCAGTAAGCACTACCCACATCACCCTGGCATGAATTGGCTTACTCAAGCCACACAGGTCCAGGAGAACCCTGGATTCCTGTTTGCTAATTATATGTCAGATATCTCTGCAAAAAGTTGTATCATGGTTTGATGTATTCAAAGATTTTTTCTGTCATTTGTTTTTCTTTTCAGCAACAACAAGGAGATGTTACATCAAGAAGACCAACCTGAAGCCATCTCCACTCATCTTCTGGGATGTTTCTAATAAACTTCTTTTAAACTTCTTCTGACCACTACCTAAGACACAGTGGATACACCACCACTGTACCAGATCCCCTTGCAGAAGTTATAATTAAAAATGAATACTTGAAACAAATATTTTCCCCTTCTTTACTCCCTCTCCCCATCCTCCCTGGCTTAATTTCAACCCCAGCAGACACAGAATAGAAGGAAGAGAAAAGGGAAAGCACTAATTAGTTGCACAGTTTGACTGCTGGCAATGGAAGAACAGTTTTCCTCCCAGGCAAACTCAGTTTCCAAATGTTGTTTTGGAAAGCAAGAAATAAAAAGGAAGGAAAGATTTATGGATCAGCTCCTCTTGGCAGGTGAGCCCTGCTCGGAGGCAGAATGAATCTCACTCAGAATGAGCGAAAGGTAAATAATAAGAGAAAATGAATTTACAACTCAGGAAGGTCTATAAATCTCTCACCTCCTGAGTGTCAAAACAAAGGGAACCAAGAAGGAGTAGAGTTCATTTGGGAAAGAGCTGGATTGTGCTGAAGGAGCAGGCAGTCTCCTGACAGGAATAAGCAAATCCTGAGTGAAGCAAGGAAAACAAAAGAAGCACGGAAATGTTGAGAATTAGCTGAACCACACACAGTTTCTTTAGTGAGGAGGGCATTACATCAATTTTTTCCAAGATCCCAAAAAAGCAGAGCTTTTCCAGCCATACCAATTCCACAGATCTCAGCTAGACTTTACCACAGCATCCAGAGCTGAGCAGGAACCTGGTCCAACCCAGGAGCTCAATGTGGCCCAGGAGCCAAGTGCTTAAAACACCAGCCAGGTACCCAGTGTGTGCTGCAGGACACACGACATCCCCTCAGGCAGGGTGGGACTTTGCCTTATGGTTGCCAGACCTGCCAAAAGCTGAGCAGAGACAAAACCTTGCCCTTGTACAAGGGTTCTGTTCCTCTGCTGAGCTTCCTCACGCAGCACATGGACCTGCAGCAACTGCAGGAGCCCCTCTGAGGGCAGGAAAGCAATTCTGGCACTCAGGTTAGATCTTAACTATTTTTGGTGACATCAGATTTGAACCTTTTCTGCTCCATCTGTACTAGGCTTAGGCACTGAGAAGTTCCCCAGACATGGGAGACACTTTCTTATTAACTATTAGAAGGCATCAGGTTCTTCCCAAGGCCAGCACTGCGCTCCACCAAGCACCCTGATACAGACATAAAGGCAAAAGGAAAGGGAAGAACAGTAACAGGCTGTGCATATACCAGAAAAAATTCACATCCTCTCAGGAGCAAGTGCTTAGAGAGGGAATTGCCAGGTCTCTCAGACTTCCTTGATCCAGCTCTTTCCACTGAGCACTTGAATCTTAAGTTTAAAAAATTACCTGGGTGATGTTTCTGCTGTGCAGCACGGTGGGAACAGATCCCTCTGCTATCTCCAGAATGGGAAGCAGCAGAGCCATGCCAGGGGATGGCTGCACCTGAGCCAGTTATGGCCTGGGCAGAGGTGGGCTAATGAGGTTGTGATCACTGTGCTGACAGCCTGGCACTTCCCAGCTGTGAGTCCATGAACTTGCATGGAGCAGCCCTTGGAACACACTGGCACAGATGGAAGACCAGGCACAGCAACAAAGCCTCCCTCAGCTGTCCTTGAGCAAGGCAATTGAGCTAAGAATGGAATTAGAAGTTTTTAGCACCCCTCTCAAGCAAAGCTTGGCCAGAAAGGTAGAGACAGGTAATTTGTCAGAAACCCTTTGTATCAACCAGCTCAGGCATTGATTCTCTTCTCAACCTTTTCAGTCTTTCTGTAGGACAACCCTCAGAGATTCTTTTACATTTCCTATGCCTCTTTTAGTATTGGAAGAGCTGGAAAACCTGCAGTTAATCCTCTGAGTCCTTGCAAGTGCCATAGCTCAGCTCTATAGGCAGACTTTTCTGTGGCTATTACATATTAAATGTGAATCCTGGAACCAGAAATGTTTGAAAATGTTCGTTGTTGCCATTCTTCCTCTCCAGCACCTCAAAGCTCAGTGACAGTTAGCCTTGTTTTGGCAGAGGAGAATTGTCTGTGGTTTGGTTTCTTTTTCTACTTGCTCTCTTTCTTTGGATACATGTGGAAATCAACTATAGCTAAGCTAGAGCTAAAGTCTCTGCACAAGAGCAGAGGTGAAGGGCACTTCTGGGATATTTTGAGAGCTTCCAAAAATAGTCTCAAGACTCAGCCCAAATGCAGAGACAAAATTTCCACAGGAATTGTGTCATGGAAGCTACAGAAAAGCAGAGGAATGGACCCTGAAATCTTAAGTGCAGAGCTGGAACACGAACAGACACTGCTGGTGCTCTAAAATAGCACCAGTGAGGTTCCTTGGAGTAAAGTTTAACTGCTCCTCAACCAAAGACTGCAGGTACATTCACACTAGTTTCTTTTGCCATTTCAATGAACCCTATTAATCTGACAAGGACCACGAATCTAGCAGACATTAAATACAACTCAGCAACACAGCAAAAAGTGTAGCAAATGCCTTCTCTTCATTGTGGAAAAATCCAGACCCAACTGATGTCCATAGCAAGATGCCCATGAGCTTCAGTGGAGCCAGGATTTCACCTGCATGTGCCCACAGAAAGAAAACAGAAGACAAAACAAAAATAAAAGGAAATTAGTGCAGCTAATTTTAGCACAGCTAAAATGATCTGATCCTTTTTTTAGGCATTCTGACTGAAAGCCAGCTCTTCAGGAGTCTACACCTCTGTATGAGCCAAGCGGGAACGGGAGAAAAAATTGGCATCTGATCAAATGACAATTTTTGACCTTGGATTTTCAGGTGGGAGAAAACCTGGGCTCATCCAGGAGTCATGTTTAACCTTCCCTAAGAGAACAGTCTCTTTTCTCTTCAATCACTTTTCTGGGGGGAAACAGGTTTTCAGCTAAATCTGTTGCAAACAAAACCACTGATGTTGGTGGAGGTTGACTTAAAAGATGTTCCTCCCCAAAGCATCTCCCACTCTCCAGTTTCTGTTCCCTGTGGTCTGGGACACTTGGAGCTGTGGCTCAGTTCAGCCCAATTTCAAAGCCACAGGGGAAATTTTCTCAGCTCTTGGAGCTGTAGGATCCAGATTTTCCATTATAAGTCTGTCCCCATTAGCAATTTATTGCTGTATAACTTCTCAATAATAACAGCAATTAATAAGTTTGAATGATGGAAGTTGTGCATGCTGCAGGCCTCCACAAAAACCAACAGAAAAATAATTAATCCTTACTTATTGATGACATTTGATATTCATATTGTGCTTTTGTTGTGTGTTTAAAGCCCTGCACACAGTAAGTAACTGGCCTTGAACAGCTGAGAAGCCTGAGAGCCTCCCTGAACAAGACTTGTCTCACTCCCTGCTGTCACAGGCAGATGTGGAACACCTTGCTTCTATCAGGGCTGGATATTGGGCAATTATCCAATTTAAAAACACATTCCAAAACTCACCTAGAGCAGCAGTGTCTCCAGGGATGCCAGATCCCTGAAGGGTGGCACCAGGGATCCTGTGGCAGGGCATTCTGACACATTCTGTTCAGGGCCATGGTTGGGGAGGAGATGGAAATGCACCTTGGAGCTGGAGGAAAGGGCTGGCTGTGCTGTCTTGGGGTGATCACGGATATCCTGGGATAGCAATGCTCAGCCACCAAGTTCATTCCCAGCTGCTGGAAAGACACAAGCCAGCATGGCCTGGTGCTAAAGGCTGCTGTCCCTGCACAGAGGAGCCTTTCTTCCAGGCTGTCAGTCAAACAGAGGAGTGTGCCAGGACCTTGTCAGATTCTCAGTGAAGAGGAAAATTTATATATAAAGAAGATTTATTTTGTTTTAAAGAAGCATTTAAAGAATCTATTTGGCCAGCACTCAAGAAATCCTTTGTGACAAATCTAATGGCACTGTGGCTTCATCAGCAGAGAATGAATCAGAAGAGAAACCACTTCTGTACTTTGAATTATTCGGCTTCATGTTCTCAAATGACAACCTGCCTTTTTGATGGGGGCCCCCCTTGAGTCAAATCTGCCCCCTCCAGCCAAACTGAGCACGGGTCAGAGAGGTCCTGCTCATTGCCTCAGGCTACACAAAAGAGACTCTATCTGGGATTCCTCATCTTTAGCTGGTGATTCCTTTAAATCCTACTCAGTGGGAAAGGAGATGCTCTGAATACAAGCAGATCTGCCTTAATATTTATTGGATACATGGGCCCAAGGCCACTGTGGCTTTAAACAGCTCCCAAGGGAAGGCAGGTTTGGAAGGGAGCCTCCATTCCAGACCCTTACTGCTTGGACTCAGAGGGAGTTCTAAACCCAGGCCACATCAATCCCAGAGAAATAAACACCAGCACATCTCCATAGACAACACTCAGGGAGTGCAGGAAGTTCTGGGATACAATCCTCCAGCTCCCTGCCCAGATCTGCACCAAGGGACACTTTGAGTCCACTAAGCCAACTTCAGCTAGAAACTCTTTCTTTTTAACTCAGTTAAATACTGAATTACTAAATACTAAATCATGTTAAATACTTCAGCCAAGAGCTCCCTCCATCACTGAGGAGAAGGCTCAGCACTAGAGCTCATCACCCACCAGACCCAGACTTCACATGTGGAGCAGCCAAAGGATGAAAGAATGGAACAGCTCTAAGGGGTGGATTTACAGGAAGTTTCTGGTCTTGGCTATTGGGGATGGAGGAGGAACACAGCACTAAGATGCCAGAACTCTCAGGGTGTCTCAGTTTAAGTTGCAACAGTCTACCAAAGACAGATATGACCAGACATCATGGGACACTGGGAGAGGCCAGATCAATTCCTCTGTCAAGGAGCAAGATTTGGACTTTGATAGAGAAGCGTCCAGCTGGGTGGAGCTCGTCCTAGCTGAGAGGGTGGAGTTTGATAGAAGGGTAAGTCCTGTCCTGTGCTCTGTTCTGCTCTCTGAGCATCTCTCCCTGGCCACTGCCCAAGCTTTGAGTCTATATGAACCTTGGGCCAACACATTATGGCCATTCTTATATCCTCACACATCTGACAAATGATTCTTCCTTCTCTCAGGCAGTTTCACAGTTTCTAGCCAAGTTCAAACACACAATGCCATGGATGCATAAATCAATCAGTCCCTCACTTCCTGCTCTGTTAATTATTATCACAGCATCCATAAGCAAACAGCAGCCTTGGCCAGCTGACTAGCCATGCACACAAAAGCACTCTTCAGGTTTCTCAAGCCCACCCTTGTGTGAGCTCCAGCAGAAAGCTGGCCATAAATATCACTACCTCTTCCTGCCCCAAGGCTCTAAAACACACTACTGAGTGACACATGGGAAGAAAGAGAGTGCTATTGTTTCTCAACACCAGATTGTGTAAATTTTGCCTGATGGATCTTTTGGAAAACACTTTTTCCTTCTCAGGAGAATAGTGGATCAGTGTTTAAAATACACAGACATCTCGCTCTTTTCCTCCCTGCTGAAATGAAAGGGGGACTTAGCAAGTGCCAGTGTTAATCTGAAATGGACCTGTCACATCTTGGCAAAGCCTCTGCCTCTTATAGCTGTGTCTTATAATCTCAAGGGTTGCTTTATTCATAATTTTGCCCCCATCAGGACACATTTAGCAGAGAGTTTGGTCTCTCTGAGTGACATTTATGATTCTTTGATTTTACATCTGCCCCAACACAGAGAAAACCCATCTCTATTTCCTCTATGGACAAAAATAAACTCTGTGGACAATTTGGCTGAACAGCTGCACAAACAATGCAATTTAGAAGCATGCAAATGATACACGAGCAAGTTTTGTTCACAGCCTGCCTGTCCTTTGTGGTTGCCAATTAGATCAGTGGTCTTAACCCAGCTCTGGTGGCTGGGTAAGGAGGAGAGACATGCACAGGGAACAAAGCTGAGCATAATGGACATCCCAGTGTTATTCCAGGAAGCTGAAACGCTGTTAACAGAATCCAGAGCACCCTGGAAGAGGATTTCCTCCAAACCTGATCTTTTTGTTTGAATAAGCTGACTATGTCACAGCTGCCATAAGCACAGGACATGGCTATTTTTATCCTCTTCACATCAAATAACAGCACACCCATGTCACCTCATAGATCCAGTCTAAACCAAAAGAGAATGAATTGAGGACAACTAAGCTTTCACTTTTTGGAGGGGGAAAAATACACAGCTGGATTTCCAGGTTACAGAATCTTTTCACTGCCAACCATTCTACAACAGAAAAATTAGTCCTGGCAACTTCATTCCTGAAGCAGCTTCCTTGACTAAAGGACTCTCTTACATAAAGTCAGTCATGAGCTGAAGACGTTGCAAGAACCATCAGTCATCCATCCATCCATCTCCACCTCTACCTGCAGCCATGTGCATCCCATATGGACATGGGGAGGTGGATGCTCCCACCAGTTATAGCCCAGTCTCCCAGCAAACTGACAGATGGGAGCCAAGACCCAGCAGGTTCATTCCAGGCTCAGTGGAGTATTGGGGTTTTTCAGCTGAAACACAAAGTGAGTTTCACTCTTACAGAAATTCATCTAATCCCAAAAAATAAGTTGAAAAACAGATGGGCAGTCCCCAAATGGACACGCTAGATTAAACAGCTCCATGAGAAAAATGTCAGCCTCAGAGATGCAAAGTGCTTTGGAGGCATGAAACCAGGTATGTGCCAGAAAAGTGATGACAAGGTTTCCCCGGATACCAGGTTGTCCATACCACACCCCTGACAGAAGGATGAGCCAGACATTCCAGCTGGAGAGCTCCAGCTGTCCTGACCTCCTCCAGCTCAGAGGAGCTGAGGCTGCCCCTTCCCTGGAAGTGTCCAGAGCCAGGTTGGATGGGATTTGGAGCAACCTGGGATAGTGTAAATTGTCCCTGCCCATGGCTGAAACTGGATGAGATTACAACCCAAACCATTCTGGAATTCCATGATTCTGTGATCTCCAAATGCAAGCCCTCACTCATGTCCAACATTAGTCTGTGCGATTTTTTCTGTTCTGATAGGAAGTCAGCCAAGGAAACACTGTTTACACATCTTCAGACAAATTTAGATTAGACTTTGGGTGGAGATAAGGCCCTAATTAATCATAATGGATGGAATTAGGTTTCTACAGTGCTCAAATTCAACCTTAATTGTGAATTAATTCCCTTATGGGCAGAAGTTTTAGAAGGACAACTGTTGCAAACAGCTCCAATCCAGAACCACAAATGTTCCCCTGGAAATGCTCTCATTTAGGGATCAAGGTGGGAAATCTAGGGATCCAGATGGAAAACCCTCCCTCAATCTAAGATTTGAAGTCAAAGCTTTGGTTAACACCCCCCTCTGGTTTCATCACTCATGAATTCTCCTCTGAGTTCCCCACAGCTCCTGTCACTGGGAATGTGGCGTTGTGTGTCCCACAGGGATGTCGGGGCTTCATAATCTCATTCCAATGCCAGTTATAAAATATGCAAAAAACAACACAGCCCATTCTTCCCTTCAAATGTAGGTGGGTGTATCATTCCCACCAGCATAAGAAATAGCTCCAGGCTGATGGGAATATTGTCCTATTCCCAGTGACTTTACTCTGTCCCATAAAAGCACCAAAAGAACAAAGTTCTGTTCACTTAGGTGTAGATTTTGGGGGAAGAGGACCTCAGGCACAGTATTTCCATCCCTGGCACTGCCTTAATGTTCAATCTCAGCCAACTCCCTGCATCCCACTGGACTTCTGTTTTCCCTACATGCAAAATGAGGGTGATATCACCAACCACAGCAGTGATATGGTCTGGAAAGGACCCAGCAGCAGCCACGAGGGGAGGCAGATGTGCTGCTATCTCCCAACTCACTGCAGACATTGCCCATTAATGCATTGCATGAGCACTGTGTTGAGAGCTCTCTTTTGTGTCACATGATTATGAAATTCCTTAATGTGCCACTATTATATATGTTAATTTTGAAGCAATGCATGTGTCCTGTTCTTGTGCAAGCAGCAATATTTCCATGGGAACTCCTCCAATAACAGGCACAGATGCAGTGTGTGGCTTTTACAACAAAAATAGCTTTTTAAGCTCAATTTTTAAAAAGTTCTCCTCACCCAACAAAGACCTTCTGCCCAAGATCAGCCATCCCTGCCAATTTTAACATGATGCTGATCTAAATAATTCTGCAGGGAAGATTTTCTATATCTCCCAAATCTCACCACTACCAGACTGATTTGGCACTGCTGGGATAAAACACATCTTAGATTTGGCATTTCCACATGCAAGCAGACAAAATCTTTACATTGACAGAGTTTTCATTAAGGTCTGAAACTGGGGCTGTATCCCACCTGGAATGTTACTAAGCTGTCCAGATATTTTAGGCAATTATTGGCATTTACTGCTCTCTGATAAAAACACCCAACACTGCTGACCCATCACAGGAATTGGGTTGCTCTGCTCAGCACTGGTGTGATAGTTCTGAGGGAGCTTTTAAATTCTGAGACCCAAAAGAGCCTTTAATTCACATTTGGTGAATCACATATGAAAAACTGTTTAAACTTTATTTTTTTTTAAACATCCTACTCATCTTTTCCTTCTGTTGAAAGTATTGATGCCATGCCCATAGCTGTCCCTATTCCCATCCCTGATGATCCAAGGACTTTCAGTTTTTGTGGAGCTTGTGAAAGATTTGCTTGGATGCTGCATTCCATTTCACTGCTTTGAAATAGATTTTCTCCAATTAATTAAAAAGTGCTTTTAAAAGCTTTTCTTCCTTACTTTAAGCCATTCTACAGAAGTTAAAGCCTTGACATTAGATGGATGCAATGTTGAGTCCATATGCATATAAATATATCGTTGGTTAATAAAAAGGTGAGTTCTGTATCTCTTCTGTGTATTCCAACCACCGCAAGCACTCTACCACCACATCCTTTACACATACAAAATGAAAAAGTGGAGGGAAAAGTGCAATTGAACCTGTAGCAAAATCAGAAACTTATAAGCTGATACAAAAATTGGCTCAAATACCTAAAGATTTCAAATTATTTTAGTCCTTTATTAAAAATAAATTAAGAAAACGAAGTTTAAGGCATTTGAATAGCTTGCCCCTTCCACATACATAGAGTTTCAGAATGACAACACATTCCTACTTGTTTCCAATTTGGAGGGAAGAAAGTAAGAATCTTGAAAGGAAAAGAAAAATCCCATATTATAAAATAGTTTTATGAGTTGTCTTCTCACACATTAAAAGGAGGCAAGGAAAAGGCAAATTTAAATTATTTTCTCCTCTCTGTGGGTCACCTTTCATTAAATTGCTAAGAATGAAACACACGCCCACCAGGACGTTAATGTCTCATTTTCAGTGCTGCTGGGCTGAGGAGGCTGAATAAAAATAAATGGCTTCTCCAGTGAGACACATCATCCATCGTCAGCATGTAAAACACAGTCGTTAATCACAGCGCAACCTGCTTATTATGGGCATTCAAGCACTGGCAATACAAATGCTTATAAAACAGGGGCTCCTTTCACAATTCTCTGTCCTTGTCTCTCAATAGTTTAGAGGATTAACCCTTTTGCAGTGAGGGATGGGCAAACTGGTTTTGCCTAATTCCAAACCAACCTGACATCATGGGTTCAAAAGTTCAACTTGAACTCGAACATTCTCAGGTGCAGTTTGTGCTGAGGGAACAAAGAACGTAAGGGGAGATAAGGGAAGTAAGATAGCAAAACAGCAAATTGAAGAACCCTACAGGGCATGGACTGAGTGTAAAAATCCAGTAAGAGACAAAGGATGGACAAAAAAATGGTGATGAAAGAGTTGAAACTCTTGCAAAGTAATAAACACGGTTTTGTCTTAACACCTATCTTAAAAATGATTTGTGGGGAAGTCCCTGCCCTCATACAGAATTCCCTCTGCTGGGAAAAAACAATAGGATTTTACTTGTACTTAATTAATACTCATGAAGAGCACAGTAACACATACACAGTTAAACATACACTGACTCTACAACTTTGCCTTCCCTTGCATTTCTTAGCAAAGAATTTTAAAATACTTGATGCTAACGTGTAATGAACCACCATTTTTCTTTAAAAATTGGGAAGGATGAGGAATTCAGCTGGCTCCATGTGATATATGAATTGAAGGACAAAGCCAAGTAGGGATGGCCCAAGCACATCTCTCAGCTCTTCCCTGGGCTCTGCAAAGCCCAGCTGCACTGAGTTATCCCTGCTCCCAACACGGCGTGTCCCAAACTGCCAGTTAAATGAATGCTCAGCAGAAAATGGTCATTTATTTGCAGTCTGATGCAATTCCTTTTCTTTTTCTACACACCCAAAGCTTCTATTGACTTCAAGGAGAAAATAAGTGAGGACAGGAGGAAAATCAAGAGGTACTGAGAAAAGCAGTGTTTGGACATTTATGAAGCACACAAAAAACCCCAAGCCTCACTATTTACTGATAGTTGTAACAAGTGAAACACCTGAATGAAGAAAATTCTTGTGGAGAAAAACTAGATGAGGTGTGTATTTGAATTTTCTCTTGAGGTGTAAACTGGTCCCAGGTTAACCAGAGCTGATAATTTATCAAACACTTAAGTTTGTCATCAACTGGACAAGCATTTCCAATGCTGGTATCAATTACTGGAGGTAAATGACCCATGACTGGCTTTGGGTAAAACAAACATTTTGAGAAGACAAATTAATAGTCCACCACATTTTAAATTACACTAAAGCTACACACCAGATACTGGAAATGAACACTAAACTTTCTTCTGGGTAGCTTTTACCAGTTAATTAACATTGCAGCAATGGGTGGTGGCAGCAATTCCATTATAATTTACTCCACATATAAGAAATACTCAGTGAATGCTTCATAGACATCACTGGTTCAGAGTAGAGTGGGGTACATCCCAACAAATCATCAGCAAGGAGTTAAAATCAAAAATATCTTGAGTTAAAAGAGACTCACAAGGATCATCAAATTTAACTCCCAGCCTGCACAGAGCAAAATCACACTCGAGGTACTCAGAAATTCAGCATTGGCTCTACTTCCCAGAAACAGAAGAACTATCAGGAGTTTTCTCGAGGTATTTCTTCTAAAGGCAAGGGTTTTTTCAACCAAAGTCACTGTCAAGACACTGTGAATGAAAGGCTTCTCAGTATCCTTCACTGCCAAAAGAATTTTCTATCCTGTAATTTACTACAGGAAAGCACCAATTTTATTTTGTGGATGGAAGCTCAGATAAAAACCACCAGCAGGTGAGATCTTTACTGATGGGTTTGCATTTTCAAAGGCACCCCCAAAGCTGAGCTCAGTGGTGAGCCAAGGCTGTGCTGAGCAGTGTCTGTGAGGAGGGAACAGTAATGCTCAGATTTTAAAAAGATGCCAACTGATTTTAATGCGTTTTACAAGCTCTATCATGACTAATTGTGCTAATATTGAAAAGGGAGAAATAAGGCCTGAATCACAGAAATCAGCTTTTTCAAACATATTACAGCTACAGAATCACCAGTTGCCATCAAAGTGTTTCATTGCTTTCATGGCAGTAGTTTTGCTCAGTGACAGGGAAGAATCCATGGTTGAGCACGTGCCACAGAAGTCCTGTACTCATGTTTATCACAGTTCTGTCCCTTTTTCCTGATTAAAGGTGCTGGATGAATATAATTTTTCCCCTTCTCCAATGACCAAATTTCTATTTCATAGTTGCCAGCTCTGTAGAATGTGACAGTGGAAGCTATTAATTGATCCTGCTATTAATAGAAAACAAGGAAAACAGGCCAAAACAATTACAAAAGCTGTGACAGCACAAAAGAAAGGGAAATGATTTGCCAAACTGAGTTTTCCAGACTAAAGCCCAGTCCATGGAGCCAAGTACACAGCAATAGGACACTCCAGCACTCCCATGCCAGCTGGGCATGCAGTCAAATCCATCTTTTCCATTTCCACACGGGTCCAGCACCTCCATCCTCCACAAAGAACCTCTCACAGAGCCAGAATGATGTCATGCCTTTAAAACCAGGATGAGGCCCTATCTTTCATTTTAGCACAACTGCTACAAAGACAGAAACCAAACCAGACTGATCCCACACCTGCAGAAGTACTTTCAGCACTTGGCATGGACCGGGAGATCGTCTGTGCAGAGACAAATTTAGTTCACCCAGAGATGGGGATGATCCCAGTGAACAGACATTCCTGGCTGTCTGCACAGCCTGCCATAACCCAAGGATTTGATGGGATGGCACTTGGGATGGGGAGCTCTGACCTCCCAAGAGAGTCAGACAAAGGCAAGTCAGGAAACTCTACATCTGCAGTCAGAGCTGCTCCCTGGCTCTGCTGGAAAATGGACAGGAGGAAAAATTCTGAGGACAGAATGAAAAGAATCAATCCAGAATGTATTAAAAAGACATAAATTGTCTTAAAGGAAATCTGTGAATCACAATTTAAAAGATAATCATGATTTAAAATATTATCTGCCCAATTTTGTGAAAACATCGCCATACTTGAACTTATTTATAAATCCACCATTTTATCATGTAGATGATTTCTTTTTAAATAATATTTTGGGTGCTGTACTTTGTTCAGCTGAGTAACAGATGAATACCCACAACCATTCCAGCTTTGGGATTAGCTCATGTGAAAGTTTCATTAATTTATGAGCTGATACTTACAAAAGTAAGCTCTCTAAACCTTGACAATTAGATGAAACAGCAGCGGGATTTATACAATCTCCTTTCAGTCATCTTTGCTGCCTCTTCTGATGCAATCACTTCAGCAGCAAGTCTGTGATGGACAAATCCATCCTCAGTATCAATGGCTGTGACATCTTTTCACAACAGACAGGTGCTCTGGGGATTAAGCATGCCAAAGAGGCCTCTGTCACAGCCACAAGAAAAAGGCTTTTAATAGGGCTGCACAAATCAAATCAAATCATTGGAATTTCATAAATGCTTTAATTTTAATGTAATTTAAGTGCTGAACTACCTTACAGTAATGTCTTTTAAAATGTTTATAGTTAAGGCATAATTGGATTTGACTCATTCTGGCCCTGATCCAGCTACGATTTAATTGACTTCAGTGGGAGTTGGCCTGGGCTCTAAGTAATTTTAACTAAAGTAATCCATCAATTGTTCCTCACCCACTTCATCAAACTCCTTCCTATCATTTATGATTGCTCTGTAATTTATTGCAACAAGGTGAAACCAAGCCTTTTAACTCCTGGCACGGCTTCCTGACCCTTGGTGGAGAATTTCACCATATGCAGCCACCTAAACCAGACCTGCTCAAGGAAAGCCAAAAGCACAACTCAACTGAGCCCCAAACCTCCTGGTACTATCCACAGAAACCTCCAAATATCAGCTCCTCCACAGCTTAGTCACCACAGGAGCAAAATGAGCTGTTAGAAAAGCCGTCAAGAGGAGGCTTGGAATGAAACAGGCAGAAGGGTGAAGGAAAATGCGTTCACAAACACGCACAAATTTTTTTGGCCAAAAAACCCCATGTGCTTCAGACTTGTCACTGTTTTATTCTATCAACGATTACATTACTGGTTTCTATTTCAGGGGGCCTTTTCATATTTTTCCTCTTTGAGCCACAGGATTAAACACCATGCAGAGCATTAGGCATTCCATAAGGCGTATCATGCTATGTGCAACATGCAAGGAGACGTTTTCCAGAAAAAAGTACCACCACTGCTAATTTTATTTCAAAGATGACAGATTAATCTGTCATAGAATACCCTGTTTAAGAAACCACAAACATATCACACACATTTCTCTGTATTCTAAAAAAAAAAAAGGAAATGTTTTTATTAAAGCTTCAACTCTTCTGTGCTTACACAACAGAGCTCTGTTTTTTAATGGATCAATGTAGGCAGCTCTACACTGGATGTGGCAATAGGCACCTGCACACTCAAAGGTACAGGAACTTATTGCTTCGACATTAGTTCTCAAGATGTCTATTAAAATTTAATTCAGATGAAATTCAATTCCTGTAAGGTGAAAGAAATACCATTTTGAAAAAAAGAAAATCACTGGCAGGAAAAGTAGCCATTAACTGCTCTGTGACTTGCAAAATAATCATTAAAAGAAATATCCAAAGGCAAATGGTGCCAAGTGTTTAAAGATGACTTAGTGATTACGTGGGAAACTCTCTTATTCTGATGGAAATCCAAAAAATGAGTAGTAAGATTATCCAAAATACAGGGCAAATATAAATACTTCCAATTCAACCCCTTCTCTGCATGAGTTATCCTGTTGGAGTCAGACAATGAACTACATGAATAGAAGCCACTGGCAGGTCAAAAAATTTACAAGATAAGACCTGAACATACACATCCAAACACATTAAGGTCACTGAAAAGTTGTTGCTTGCATATTTGCAAGTTTTTTGTTATCACATCTCCAAAGGGAATTATAATTTTGTTGTATGGGAAGTTCTGGAAAACTATTTTTTTTCCTTCCATTCAAAAAAAAAAAAAAAAAAAAGAGAGAGAAATGAAAACAAAACAGGTTTGTCTGTTAAGGTTCTTTCAGGTTGTGTGTTTTAAGCATTCTGGATGTGCTATTTGCAGTCCAAAGATTTTGAATATGAGTGCAGGGGTCCATGTTCAGGAAGATGGGGGTTTTTTGGAAAGACTTCTTCACCCTTCTCTTGAGTTACTTAAATATATCTCAGCTGTTCCCAAACACCTGAAATACCTGCAGAGGGTATATGGGTGTTGTTCTGAGCTGTGTTCTGGCCAAGAATGGGTCGAAATGTACAGGTGCATGAGTGGAAAAGGGAAAAGACTGGAAAATGGAAAATATTAAGTATTACTGTCTTAGCCAGGTCCTAATACTAAATCTCTATATTTTTAAAGATGTCATTAAAATGTAGCTTTGGGAATTCTGGGCTAGAAATCTCTCAGCTAAATTCTCCCACAGTCCTGGGAACCCAAGAAATAATGGATAACATCAGATTTCTCAGCTCCCATTAGCTTGTCCTTGTGATCCTATTCTATTACAGACATTACACAAATACAACTGAGATCACAAAATAGGACACAAATTTTCCAAGGAACTGTTATTTCCTAGCAAGTGATACAGCATGTTCTGGGCTCTACAATCAAACTGGAGCAATTTTTACATGGAAATTACTGAAAATATTCGGTTGTAACTTTCTCTCCTTGAAAAAGAAAAATAAAATTTTGCAATACTGAAAGTAGCTATTTGCTTTGCCAAATGTCTCAAAAAGGAAAGTGCTATAAAGTTTTGCTTCAGCCTTTAGAAGATAAATTTTAAGTATTTTATTCCCGATTATTTTCTCTGATCTGATTTTACACATACACACACATTTTTAAACCTCTCCCTTGTCAAGCTAAATTTATAACATTTTGCTTTGCTCTGAACTGAAAAGGACACATAATGATTATTTCTTCAATCTACCAACAATCCAAAACACCGATTTTTCTCACTTCTCCTATTTTCACTTGGATGAGATTTTGTACAAATGCAAACCCAGGTTTCCAGTGGCTCCAAACAGTGCCACAGTCACTTCTAACACCAGACAAGTTATCATGGGCTGAGCAGAAGAAACAAATCAGCAGAATCAAGCAATTAAATCAACCAGAGCAGAGCCTTTCTCCAGCCCAGCAGTGGATTCAGAAAAAACTCAAGTCACTGTACTGAGCCAGTGCTCCAGAGCTCAGTTCCTGACATGATGATCAATCCCCGCTCTGCCATCCATTGTGTGCAAACCTGCAAATCTGCAAACCTGAAAATCTGCAACCCTTCAACCCTGCAAACCTGAAAATCTGCAAACCTGCAACCCTGCAACCCTGCAAATCTGCAAACCTGCAACCCTGCAACCCTGCCTTCCCCCAGGCCTGCACCGAGGCCACGGAGGTGACTTTGAGCTGGAAAGGCAGATTTTGTTCCATCACCCAAACCTGCTCACCATACTCATACGAGCAGAAAATCCATGCTGAAAGTGGATCAGTGCCCCGACCCATACATTGCCAGAGCTGTGATCCAGGGAGCTGATGGGAAAGGAATATACTGCTCAACACAACAGAAATAAAAATACAAAGTCTCCTTAGTTAGTGCCCTGCTCTGCTCCCGAGCCTGGTGGGGTGATAGGAGCTCCATACATCAGCTCTAAACACTCAATTACTTTTCCTCACCTTCCCCAGCAAGGACTTTTGCCCTTGTTCATGCCCAACTTGTCCTGAAGGCAGCAATGCTGGGGATCATTGATTCTACAGGATGAAATGGTCTTTTCCTGCATTCTACAAGCAAGTTAAATAAAAGTCCTCAAAATAGTAATGGCACTCAGTCTGCACTGCACAGCCTCCATGAGCAGTGCACAAATTGAGGACATTTTTAATGGAAGTGCTGCATTTAAACCTAACTTACTGTTAGACTTCAACTGTGCTTCTGTGCCAGCTGTGAGGCTTTAGAAAATGAGGCATAGGTGTCAATTTTCCCAGTGGAATCCCAGATTCATTAATGCCTCCTATTATAGCATTCCTCCACAACGCTTATTCATGCCCAACCACAACCACAATGCTGATTACTTGCCACAGTAGGTTTTATTGCAATCACTGGGGTGTGATCTTCTGGTTTGTTCACTGTAGTTTGCCATTCATTAATTCCTCTTATCCACTATTAACAGTACTGAGATAAGACACCAAAAGTCAGTCTTTATTACAGATATTTTAATATCTAACTCTGACATTTCTTCAGAGACAGATTTCTCTGCTCAGTCCTGAGATCTGCTTTCAAATCTAGATTAGAATCTGGGTTTCCTTCTGAAATGCCACATCTAGTACTGCATATAATCCGATAGAGAAAATTAACAGGCACTTCTCCAAGTACCTATTTATCATCACCTACCCATTATTATCCCACATATACCACTTTTGGCCATTTCTGAACTGGATTTTCTGCTAAAAACATCAAAACACTTAAAAGCCACGATGGCCATCCTGAAAAACACTACGCTTTTTAAAAATAGCTGTTGTTAATCTACAATCTACAACAATTACAGAGGAAACCACTTTCAGTCCATAGGTTTGTTTCGTTTACCTCAGTTGTTAAAGTGCTCGTCATCCACAGAAAGGCTTTCCCTTGTAGGGCTGAAATAGACAGGGAGTTATGGACAGTTTGAAAAAACTCAGATTTCCCCAATGTTGCAGCTGAATAAATCCCACTACAGGAACAGGGACACAGTCCCGACAGGAAATCCTGACTTTTCTGGGTTTTCAGAGGAATGCTCAGTGTAACTGCGACTTCACATTCTGCCATTTCTAGGCAGAAATGTCATCTCTGAGCTATCTTATACCTATTGAAAATACTGCATAGCTCCACTAATACTGGATCAAAGACATCTACAGAGGAAGCACTTTGTATTTCTCAGGATTAATAGAATTCCTTTCTAATTTTGCCTTTACTTTTTGCTACTCAACTACAGAATTCTACTGATCTTTGCAAGCTAAAACAAATAAATACAAGCAGTTTTCAAAGTATCTTTTTTTTTCTTCATATGTTTGCACAAATAATCAGTAAAAACCCCAAACATCCTTGCAGCAATGCAAATTTCCACACGGAGACATTTTCAGCTTTGCAATTTAGGTTGGCACCTATTGTCTAAACACAGATTCGTTTTGGCCTGCTTCCCTCAACATTTTGGGACATAGGTTTTTCATGAAGTCAGGAGTTGTTTATGACATGTAGATGTCCTGAGCACTCCCTTCACACAGCACAGGAGCAAAACTCTCTCCAAGGCCACTGCATTCGCAGCAGTGTCCCAGGGGCTGACAATCCAAGCCCAGCTGCAGATGCCAGCCTCGGGGAATGTGGGACACATTCAAGTCCAAGTGAGCCTGGCAGAAGGTGCCCCCACTACTCCACATCAGCTTTATTCAATGGGATTTATCCAGCTGTCATGTTCCAGACTGAAACATGATGAATGGCTGGCATCTCATTTTTCCCCGTGCTGGAACACACGCACTACATGGATTCCCTTTTCCTTTCCCAAGCGTTCTGCCTTCCCCCAGGAATTCCATTAAAAAATCTGTTCAATTTAAAGGAAAAGATTCAGCAAGTATTTGAGCAAAAGAAATGGGATCCACCCCAATTTTAAGTAAGGTCCCACAGCAAAATCAAGCCTTGCCCACATCAAGCCCTTTTGGAAGATAATCAGAAGGAATCTTGCTGTGAGGTTGCACATACAAACTGAGCTATTTTAAGTCACAATAAATCTACTTTCTCGCCATGGTTTCCTAAAAAGGCTGAGGAGACTGGGTGAGGACCAGAACGACCAAACCTCATACTTTATCTCCCAAGCAGTGATTCCCCAAAGGCCCCAGCAGGTACCTCTAAGTTAAATCCAGAAAATATCATTTATATGAGGAAAATGACAGGTCAAAAGACCCCTTTGGAATAATCAGCTCCCAATTTCATCCTAAGATAAAACAACTGAAGACAGACATGTAACTGGAAAAGGAGAATTCAAGATTTGAACAATTCTGTACTAGACACCTGACTACATTAAAATCCCAACCACACAAATCCTGAACGTCTTGAACTCATAAAATCCCCCTAACAAACCCCAACAAACTAAAAAATCCAATCACCAAACTAAAAATTTCAATAGTAATTTCAAGAGAGCAAATAATAATAATTATTAATGTTCTTTAAAGGAAACTTTTTGCACAGACCAGCAAGCAGAGTAGTAAATTTTCAACAAAGAAAAAAAACAAGTGGAGAAACTTAAGATTGCATTCCCTTCCCAAAGTTGTGGTGCTTTTCAATGTACATAGAGCAGTAGAATCCTCTTTAGCACAACTCACCTAAAACATGGGTAAATTTTTTTATATTTTAGCAGACAATTCTCTCAGAAAATAAGCAAGGCCACACTGATCCAAGGTATATTTTTGCTTTGCAAGGTGTCGTTCTGGTATAGAAATTAAAGAGAAATCAGCACAGCCCTACCTGAGATATAGACTAGTAAAAAACCTTGGCATAGACATCAATTACTCTGCTGCTCATTAGGATTTAAATTATAAGCCACTAAGATACATTCAAATTTGAGGGATTTTTTATGAGCTCTGGAATAGGGCCTGGTACAAATGAATACACAGCACAGACAATTAAAAATTTGTATTACCGACTTTGCTGAAATAACTGAACTCTGCGGTTGAAGGCAACACAATTCTTTTTAATCCAGACATCTCAGTTCATGTGGAGAGTTAAAAAAGGCCATCCAAGAGCAATATTACTAACACACAATGTCACAAATTCCACTAAGAGCAGGGATCACACACAGCTCCCCTCCACACCCTAGCCTAGTTTTCATTTTCAAACTATTTTAGCTCCTTTGATAAATACGGAGCTTTTCTAATTTAACCTTGTAACAGCGTCCTTTGATTTTTTATCGTGCCCAAAACTACCAATAAGGCAAATGGATTTTAAATCTATCACTAAACCAAGACAATAAAAAATAGGGGAAACTAACTAGAATTGAAGTGGGCTTGCCTACAAATATTTTTAATTGAAAAACTAAATCAAGGCAATTTGAAAAGTGATTCCTATAGGACTCTGCTCAGTCAAAAAGAAACCGTCAGCAATCACTGTAACAAACCAAGCATATGAACAGTGTATCATTACTTATACAAATTAATTAATGGTGATATAATATGAAAAGCCAATAAAAACATAAGTATCATGAAACAAGATAAATAGAATTTTCACCCAGCCATCGCAGCCCAAAAATTCATAAATCAAAGTGGCATTAATGACCATCTGAAAATATTTCTAGTCTTTAAACTTTTATTATAATGGCTCTGAACCCAGAACTAGCATTTTTTACAGATTTGGTATTGGTTCAGCCTTGTTTTTTTGGCTTAATGAACACCACAACACATGTTCATATACCAATTTTTAAACTAATAAAAAACCACCAAAACTGGGTTAGGGCTTATTCCAAGCTCTCTTCAACGGGAATCTCCCTGGCGACATCGGTGAGCTTTGCATTAGACCTCACAACTAAAATGTCAATCTTTGACCTCAAGATGTGCCATAAAAGTCCCAAATGCTTCTTCCACCTCCTTCTGCCTTTACTTGACAAATCTGTTTTGCTCAAGTTCAGATGCACTCCGTTAAGTATTCAGCAATTCATGACAGCCAAAAGAAGGACTCTTTTCTGCTGGGTTGGCAAGGTTTTCTGATCCCTCTTCACTTAACCAGGGGTGTTGTTGAACACACACACACTGCAACATCTTATGTGTTTCAGCTCCAAAAAAATTATAAAGGGATAGCAGCCTTCTCTCACTTCACGCAAGATGAAAGAAATATTAACTCTAGCCCATGAAAATGTCTACAAACCCTGACTCCTGCCTTGAGAAAAAGCCACGGAGGAGATGTTCAGCTGGAGTAATTTGTTACTCATCAAACGCTCCCAAGTCCCAGCTATGACAGTACAGTAACAAATCTCTGTGGGTTAGGTTAAGACTCATTTTCTTAGATCATGAAGAGACTAAGTGCTCACTCCTTCCTGATTGACTCTGGAGGCAAAGGAAACTCAGGCAGTAAGTTAAATGCCGTACAGTATTTAGTGCTGTATTTCTGCAGCCTTTAGCCCCCTAGTAGTTTGGGAGGGGATTTTATTTTATTTTCACTCTGTGTGTGTGTCTTTGTGGGTTTGTTATTTATTTTATTTTAGTTTAGTTACAGATTTATAGTGGGTATTTTTCAAATTCTTTCACATTTAGATATCTTTTGCAGTATTGTCCATTTCTTAGCCCATAGTTTCCTTTTATTAAAAAAACATTCCAACTGCCTAATACACATAAAACTTGAATTGTGCCTATACGCCTTAGAATCTGACAGTTTGGAAGTGTGGACTCTGGTAGCAGTTTCCGCTATGATTTAAATTCCACAAGCAAATCTCTTTCTGTACTTCACAAGTGCTGCAATTCCATACAGCTTAGTCCATTAGAAGCAGATATTCACAACCCAGCCTGACATAGGGGCAGGCCAGAGCTTGGGCTAGAAACACAACCTTGAGGACAAACTCATTAAAGATCCCAGGCACAAAGAGAAATAAGGTTTTAATTGAAGAGTAACCACAAGAGACTCACTAGCATCACTCTCAATCCACTGCTGAATTATATGAGGATATTAATGTTTATTTACTGAATATACATAATTCTTGCAAAGACAATGCTTGCTATACTTGAGTCAGAACTATGTATTTTTAAAATTTCTCTCTTTTTTTCCATGGGGGGTGGTGAGAGTCAAACCAGTTGCTAAGAAGCACCTCACCCGTACAAAATCCCGAGGATATTTTAGGTGACATTCAGACCATATTTTTTTATGCCAAGGTAGTTGTACATGCTTCTGGACACTGATAATATCCAGGTTAATATTCCTTTTGGGTGCTAGAGGGACTTTCTTTTCTAATTCCTCCTCTTTCTGTACAGAAAGAGAGAAAAGTCTCTGTCCTTGTCCGGGTGGGTTGAGGTCTGCAGGCAGAGTCGGGCACTCCGTGTGTCACTGCCACACACCAAAGCCCTTCGGGACGTTTTGGCCAAGCTCTGAATTTCACTGCACAGTAGTGAGGGATCAGCTCTCAAAAATTCCCTTGTCAGCAATATCTTGATTAACAACTACTTCTTCTATAAAATATGTCAGCGATTAGTTAGGGAAGGCAAGGGACGTCATGCACAAATCGGTTGGAAGAAATAAATGTTGATGGAGGATCACATTGTTCATGCAACTTCTTCCCAAAAGCTGGCCAGCATGGGTCTTAATTCTGATCTAGCCTCCTAATCCCTCCTGGATCTTTAATAACTAGTATTTACAAAATAAATATGGAGGTTGAAGGAAGATTTATGTTTGGATTTACTTTACTTGTCAGACTCTTAGGATACCCTAACAGCAAGTTTTCTATCAGCACAACTCTGCTAAAAGCTGAAAAGATCCTTCTTATGTATATTCAGCAATAAAAAAAAATCACAAACTAAACCAGCAAACCTAAGCCAAAGTACAGGCCTTGAGGTTTTAAACACAACCTAATACAAGGGCAAAATAAATATTTTCCAGCAAAGAGAAATAGGAAAAACAGAATTCTATGACCTTGAAATAGGCGTTATTTTTATTGGTAATTAGTCCTTTACAAATATTTTTCAATATATAAGATTTTTTGAAGAATGTATTTTTAAGTTGCAGATTCATCATCGCGTTTCTCTTGACACATTATGTGTCACCATTGGAAGTATGGCCTTATGGGAAGAACAGAAATCTGGAAAAACGCCTGCTTCACCAGAAAGAGGGATTTTAAAAAAATATTTTAAAAAATCTGGAATGCATTCTAAGAATACTATTTTTACTTTTAATGTGGATTTTTTAAACGCCCACATAAGACCAGTCTGCTTGTGAAATTTTATAATGCCCATGGTCAAGACCCGATTGCTCATCATGTTGCCTGTGTGGGGCAGAGCCGCTTGTGTGTATTTATTTGTGGTGTCTGCAAAACCTTTTCAAGTATTTTCCCATCTTTGCTATTAGAAATAACCTACTTCAAATAACCTTTCCTTCAAAGAATAAGAGAATTTAGGGTATAAAAACTGTGCCTCTATAGATTTTTTACTCCTCGTCTCAATATTTCTGTTAATTTCTTTGTACTCACACAGACATAATGAAAAAAACACCGGGAATTTCAATGAGCATGAGACGAAGGACGATTTCTAGGGGAACCGGGCTCCTGTAGAGCTCCTTAACTCATTATCATTAGCACTGGTTATATATTGGCTCCAGTGCACACCCTGACATCGATTAGACTGAACCCCACCACTACACACTGATAGTAACTAAAACCTGATAGTAACTAACTGATAGCTGCTAGTTACTGATAGTGACTAACAACGCCTGCGCTGGCAAACCCAAGGAGCGGGGATGGAGAGTGAAAGCTGGGTTCGTTCTGGAAGGGTTTGGGGGGGATACAATGTGAAAGCTGGCTTCGTTCAGGCAGGGTTCGGGGAGGATGCAGCGGGAGATGCAGCAGGCGCTCGCCCGAAAGCCCCGAGCCCGCGCCCGCCGCATCCTCGGGCACCGCTGGGGTGTCGCTTACCGGCGCAGGAGTGCAGCGGCTTGGGCCGGACCAGGAGCGACGGGCACACGGAGTACAGCGAAAGTTTCTCGAAGTAGTCGCAGGTCTCCTTGGAGAGGATCTCGTCGATCATGAAGGTCTTGTAGCGCCTCCTGCCTGCCTTGGGCCGGCCGGGCGCGGGCGGCCGCGGGGGCTGCGGGCCGGGCTGAGGCTGGGGGAGGCCGTGCATGGCGGGACCCCTGCGGGGCGGCCAGAGCCGCGCCCGGCTCGCATGGGCTCGGGGCTGGCCGGGCGTGTCCCCGCTGTGCCCGCGCTGTGCCCGCGCTGTCCCCGCCGCTGTGGCCGCTTCGGCCGCTCCGCGCCGGCTCCCCGCTATATAAAGGCGGCGATAAGCATCTCTCCCATCGCTCCGCGGCCTTTTTAGGAGGCTGAGGCTGTCAATCAGGGCGCCCGCTGCTCCTCGCCAGCCCCATTGTTACCCTGCGCCGGGCTGGGAGGATCCGCCGCTCCTCTCCCCTCCCTGCTCGCTATTTTAAGATACTGGGGTGTGTGTAGCCCTTTTTTTATTTTTTTAATTTTTTTTTCTCCTTTTCTCTCCTTTCTTCTCCCCCTCCTCCTCTTCTCTAGACTATAATTATCTAAAAAAAGTTAAAATGCGGGCTGCCGGAGGAGAGTGCCGCATCCCCGGCCCCGACAGCTTTCCCCGACCGGCATCAAACCTGTTCCCGAGCCGCGAAGTGCAGGAGAGTGGCAGAGGGGGGGGAAAAAAATCCTGTTTAGAGATGCCTTGCAGGAGCACTGTGGAGAAGTTATTTTTCTCCGGAGCAGCATTACTTGGACCCCAAGTCTGAGATTATTTTCTGGCGGATCCCTGCTTAGTTCAGCGGGATTTTGCAAAGCTGAGCTTTCGGCCCCTTCTGCTCTCACTGGAAGTTTTCCTAGCAGGCTGTGCGCTGAGTTTTATTTCTCATCTCTGTGGCCTCCGACAGGAATCACCAGGATACTCTATTCAGGGAAAGGTGTATCAGGAGGAATCCTCTGGATTAAGTGGTTGCTGCAGGTTTTCCAGAACCCATAGCCAGCTCACTAAGTTTAAATGGGCAGAGAGGCTCATTATGGAGATTTATCACCCCCCAAAAATATTATTTGCAGGTTTCACACAAGGATTTAAATATAATCTCCAAAAAGTTATCAGCCATCTTTTGGTGCTTTGGCTACATTTTGTCAATCCAAATTGCAGCGAGCTCTTATTTTAGTAACAGAAAACTCAATCTGTTTTTGCAAAAGGTAACAACCATTTCAAACTCTAATCAACAATTTGAACAACTTTTTTTTTTAACTGTATTTTTTTAAAGCCTTCAAAACATTCTAAACTATCTTTAACCTCCTTTGTAAAAGCACTACGTCTTTTTTCAATTCAAAGTTTGATTTAAATGCAGTGATACAGTTGCTCATTTACAGAAACTCGAAATCAAAATAAGACACCTGCATTGTCCACACACTGTCAAAACTAGAAGGCAGACGCAAGAATATATCAGACTTTCGATATATCCACTGATTTTTTTTTCTTAAAACCTCATTACATTTTTTTTAAGACATAGCACAGCAAATTATATTAAAACAAAATTAAAGCAAAGTGTTTTCCTCATTTTAAACCACTGGAATGACATTCTTATTTAAGATAAATTGGTTGGAAATGGTTTTATTTCTTTTTATTTTGAGAAACTAAAGCGATCTTACCACGAGGAATTTAACTGGAATGGGAACAG
Organism: Acridotheres tristis; assembly: GCA_037013685.1. NCBI lineage: Eukaryota > Metazoa > Chordata > Aves > Passeriformes > Sturnidae > Acridotheres > Acridotheres tristis. The sequence goes on along the minus strand of CM072911.1, from coordinate 6,917,007 downwards.
TTAAGGAGTTCAAGAACTTCTCTCCTCCACAACGTTATAACTCTTTTAAAATTACTTAAAGTGCTGCTTTAATTCCTAAACAAACTACGGATATTTAAGCAGATGAACTGAGTTTGTTATGAATGTAGTTTTATGAGTACTCACCTCTTCATTCAGATATAAACCATTTCGGGAGCACATTTTCTTCGTCTTTTTCAGACACTTTCCCCCTCTTTTTTTAGGAAACAAAGTAATTACCAGCAACATTAACTTCAGTAATTAGTACTTGCTCTTAATTATTGCAAAGAATATTTCGGAAGCAGCAGTGAGCAAGCCACTTGTTTAAGCCCCAAAGCAGCAGCAAATGGATATTACTGCTCTGCGTCTCCTCGGGGTCCGGCCCGGAGCTGCAGCCTCCCTACCCCCACTTCAAATTTATCCTGCTTTTCCTGCCTTTGCAAAACCTGACACAACACAGCAGAGGAATGCTTCCTGAAGAGTATTCCAGGAGCTTGACTAGATCCAGCCCAGAAATCAAGGGTGGAAGCAAACTGTGGGCTCGCTGAGCTCACACACAGTGACAGCGGGACGAGAGACTCTGCCTGTTTTTAAATGTTTGTGTCCCACATCCGAAGGGCTCAGTGTCCAGAGGCGTGTGGCTGGCACCTCTGCCCTTACTCTGGAAATGTGATGCCCTCACCTGCGCCCAAGCAGATGAACTGGCAGGTGGGATTAGCCCACACTGACACATCTCTAGAAACTTTATTTCTTTTTATTATTGGCATTTAAAAGTTAAGTGGCCAGAGCAATAGGGTGGTTTATGTCGTATGGAAACACACACTGGCTGTCAGTCAAAAAGGGGGTGCTTTGGTCAGGAATAATCAGGGGTTTTGTTTCCAAAATTAATGAAGTGGCTGGAATAGCGAACATCTGCCAAGGGGACTCAAACCCCAAGCAGCTGTTGGAGCCCTAGCACTCTTCCCATGTAGGACAGCCTTGCTGATAAGTGCTGCTCCCTGAGGTTTCTCTCGTGGCTGAGAGCTGTGACTGGACAGGAGGCTGGGAAGTGAAAGGCACATTCGGGAAGGTTTGGAGGACAGAGATTTGACACAGTCTCTGTGTGCCAGGCTGGCACCTCCGTGCCACAAATGGCAGCCAGGAGCAGGGACCCGGATTTCTGCCCTTTTCCAAGAGGGAATTAATCTAAGGGGCACAAACCTCCATTTCACTGACTAAAGCATTTTTTCAATCAGAATTGAGGAGGAAAATAGCACTGCTGCGAACCTGTCAGTCAGTAATAAGTCATTTCTAAGGAAAAGCAGGGAGGTCAGCCCAGCACCAGAGAGCTGGAAATAGATTGTCCAGGAGGGCAGTGGTGTTCAATCAGGAGAGATATGGCAACAGACTCTCTAGACTGGGGTTTCTGGAGATAACTAGTTTTCATTTGGAGTCAGTTTGTGCTACCTGGCCTTTTGTCTGCAGTGCCAGAACCCCACAGGCATGGTGCACCTTGGGAAAATGATTAAGCACCTTCGAGATGACTTGTTTAGTCTCAGCACAAACATTACCATGAGAGACAGTGATTAAGGCAAGGGGAATTAAGTGGCTGCTGTATTACTAAATTTGTGATTTAGGTAGTACCCAAGTGGCTCTGCTTAGGGCAGAGTCAGCGGGTTGTGATCGCTTGCTGCTGTATTTGTACACTGCTGAGCACAATGGGATTGTTTGCCTAAAGAGAAGAATTCTATCTGTTGGGTTTTCAGCTCACCAGTTTCCACAAGAATTTAAAATGCAAACCTACTTTGATAGAATGAGCAGGATGAACTAAAGAGCCAAAGTCTGAAAGTGCATTGGCTCTCAGTCTGAATTCCTGTTTCCATATCAGAATGGCAAAGATACCTTTCGCTGACATTACCATTTTTAATCACTAGAGAAGTCCCTTTTCCAGTGAAATGCAACCACCTCTGAAAACAGATCTGTACAGACAAAATCCTGCTAAACACGGACACTCTGATCTCAAGTGCATACTTTTTTCAGCATGATATTTGGCTTGATACTTGATCCAGTATAGAAAAATCAAATGTGTGGCTAGAAAGAGGAAGGCACAATTTGGACCAGTGCTTCGCTCCAGGGAATCCAGAGGCTTTGTCCTCTCAGCGTGAAAGGTCTCAGTGCATGAAAATCCCTTTGAGTAAAAAATCTCAGAGTCTGCCTCACATAAATAGAGTTTCTAATATCTGCCCCAAGCCAGAAAAAACCGGCATTGCCCAGGAAGATTTTTTTTAAAGCCAGGGAGAGTGTAAAACATCCCACACATGTACACAGGAGGAAAACCCACCTGATGGGTGGGTAAGTGATCCCCTCAGTCCTGTGCATTCCCCTGACAGAAATGCTCGGTGAGAGAAAGCCACCTCTGAGCAGGGTCTCCTCCCCATCTCCTGGAAAGCCTTGTAAAGGCAGAGGATGGAAAAGAAGCTGTTTGTTGACCCTGAACTTTACCTTGGCCCTTTTGCAGATGATAAGATGATACCTCTGAGCAACCAAGGAAACAGAAATTGCAGAGCATCAACTGCACAAGCTCACACACCCCATCACCTTCAGAGGGGGCTCTTTGCTCCCAGCTTGTCTTTACAACCAAATTTCACTCCTGGCCTAAGTGACCGTGGAATATGACTGCTCCAAGTCCAGCAGTTTCATTGGATTTTTTTTTCAGTCCCCAAAGCCACGGAGCCTATCTCAAATCCTCAATTACATTATTCCTCCTGTCACCTTAAATCTGCCTGCAACCTCTTTGAGTGTCACCAGACCTCACTCTGAGTCCAGCTGATTCCCCTCCTACTTCCTATCCCCCCACTGTGATGCTGCAGCATTTGTGGGGTTCCAAACCATTCCTGGCTCCAGTTTTGTCCCTTAATGGACAGCCCTGAGCTTAGGACAGCAACTACAAAGGTGTCCTTGACATGCTCAAAATAAACCAAAGCTTAAGTTACTTTCTTCAATAAAATTATATTGAAAGCTGAACTATTAATTGGAACACCTTTGTTTTATTTCCTGCTCTGCCTCGAGCCCTAAATCTAATCTCCCTTGCTTAGAGCCAACTTTGAATCATCTAGAAATAGAGTATAAGGGTATTCATCATATGACTGGAGCCACTGGCCAGTCCCCAAATTAGTGAAGATGCTCTGATTTAAAGCAATAGTACAGCTAATAACCATTTTTATCAGTGCTGATAGCAGGCTCAGAACACACAAGCCATAAAGTTCATGGCATAGTTGCAAAATCCCTTAAAAAGAAGTCCTAAATGTGGCCTCAGATCTACATGCAGAGAAACTGAGACAAAGTTTCCCTCTATTAATGCTCCGGACAGAAGCCAGATCTCACTCACCATCATATCCTCTCCAGGCAGAGCAGAATCTAAATCCCAGAATTTTTCTCTGTGACCTCATTTTTTCCCCCACAGCACACTTTGAGACTTTGTGTTCATTTTTTTCCAGTTACCTCTTTGCAGGACACACAACACCTGAGCAATCTCTACTTCCCTAGGCTCTGTCACTACCAAAACCCAAGCAGACTCTGGCACTAGAGTTGGAGTATTTTCCTGAGGTCCCAGGGCATTGCTGTGCCACTACCCAGGGCACCAAGGAATCAAACCAGGAGTAAGTCACTATGAATCCTGAGACAGACCCACTGGCAGAACTGAAGGTATTTAGAGAGATATTTATGGGGTGGCTCTGATTTTCTGGGAGTTGCACAGACACCACGAACACCAGAGGCTATGCCAAGGAACAGAGCACATCTTTCAGCAAGTGGGATTTGTTTTTCCAGGCTATAGCTAAGAGGCTGCATTCTGGACTTACAAACTAGGGCTAAGGAGTTTGGGAATAGCAACCAGAAATGCAAAGGAGCATTATATACCACCTGAGGGTACAGTTTGGGCAAGACAGAAGCACTTGGTCCCCTACTAGTCATCCCAAATATTCATGGGACAATAGACAGTGTTTTTCCCCTTTCTCCAGTGAATCACCTAGTGCTGTGACAACCCACCCTTAAAGGTAAGGAAGCACCCAACCATCACCCTCCTCCTACCCACATTGCTGTTCTCTCCAGGATGCCAGTGTAAACAGAGACAACTATTTTAATATGGCCAAGGTAACAACCATCTCATTTAACTCACTTTCCTAGAGGGACTGGAGCCAATTGTGAGGGGAAGTATCTAATCTCACGAGAATGAGCACATTTGGAATTGGAACATCTTTCAAAAAACACCCCCAATTTTGGCAGAGAAGGCTTCCCAAATTTAACACTTCTTCACTCTTTAAGCCATGCTTCAGCCTCATTTGGATGAGGATCCACATGTGAATGCTTCATCCAGCTTTGCCTAAGGCAAATTATTTTTTGCACAAGTCTTGCTAAATCTCTGCCAAGCTGGTAGTGTTTTAAAAAGGAAAAATCAAAATATTTGCAACTCCTTCTATAAAACAGCCAGGATGTTTTGGTGTTCTGTGACTGATGCTTTATTCATTATTCAGAGGATTATCTCTGCTTTTTTTTTCTACAAGATAATTTACCTGAAAGCAGCAAAGAAAAGATTCCCAACCAATAGGCCAGAAGAATGTCTCCAGTCTCCACAGAGACACGAGGAAAACACCAGGATCATGTGAGTTGTACACAAGAAACCTATTCATACTGAAATGGGTGGTGTTCCAGGACGTTAAGTAATTTTGACAATCTGCCACTATCTCAGCCTGCAAGAAGCCCAAAGGGAGTTATTGATGCCATCGAGTTCTGATCTTTATTAATGGTTTCTAGACAGCCTTCACCGCTCTGGGCTCTGCAGGACCCCAATCCAAACCTGCAGATGGACCTTTGTACAGTCATCCAAGAGAAACCAGGACCCCCATTCCCAGAGAGGCCAGGGGCTGAGTGTCCTACAGGAACTGCTCAAGCTTCCCCTCCTGCCAGGCTGCAGAGTCAGGAGCTGCCAGCCGGAAGCCCAGTTATCCCAGTATGCTGGAACAGCCCAGCACTTGCTCTTCACTTACCAGGTGCTGTGTGCTGCAATTCACTGCTGTAGATAAACTTATACTTAATTAATACAAGGACAAACAAGGAGACACGGGCTCTGGGACTCAATAAATAACAGAGCACACCAAAATTACTGTAGCAGTCCTGCATCCACAGGTAAAGCCAGGACTTTCATTGCCTGATACTAAGGGAAGGATGGAGATGAAGAGCCTGATCATGCCTATAAATAGATTAATTCCTTCTAAACAAGGAAAGAGCGAAACCTCAGCTACAGTGAGAAGTCCTTTCCAGAGGTCCTGGCCAAATTCACCCTCCTGAGGAGCAGGCAGAGGACTGGCTGTGTGCATGGAAGCCAGCCAAGGCAGGCTTTGGGGCTTGAAACACAGAGGAGTCTCCCTCCTGTAAAATTGCCTAGTTTGGTTTCCATGATGCCCTGTGTCATTCCTTGACCTTCCACTTAGTCATAGAATCCTTACCTGTGTACCAGCTCAGGAATCAATTTCATCACCACAGCTGGAGAAAGAACTGTGCCTTTCCCAGAAGGATTTGTTGCCTGGGTTGCAGCAGTTGGGTATTTCAACATCAGCTGGGAGCCAGCACCCAGCTCCAGGGGTTTGGGAATGCTGCAGAGGACACGGCACTGACAGTGGGGGTGCCTGCAGAGCATTCAGCTCCTTCAGCCTCAGCTCAGTCAGAACTGCTCAGAGCACTGAAACCCTCAGAGCAACCCTGGACTGAAAGGTTTGACCCTTTGCCCGGCTGCACCAGTGCCACTCTGAAGCAAATCTGTCACACTCTAGGCTGCTGAACAGCACTGAGGCACCTGCAGGAATCTGCAATCCATCAGGTTGTGCCACTGCTCAGCTCCAGGCTCTGCCTCTCTTCCCTTCCCTGCAACGTAGACATCGATTTTTGGGTAATCCCAGCTCCAGGCAGAGACAGGCCCTGATCCCAGCCTCAGGATCAGACAAACCAGCCAGTGAGGAACAGGGAGGAATCAGCTCTAATTCCATTGCCATGCCCTGTGATTAGGATGTTCAAACACATGTAGCTGTTAAGACCCTGGTGCCAATAGTTAAGCCCCAGAGCTTTCACTGTGTTATCAGTGCAAGTGGAGAATAGGACATCAGACAACTGGAATATGTGTCCAGTGAGCCCAATCCCCTTATTTAAGGAGCACCCCCAAGTCCCTTAACTCAGTTGTTCCATTTTTCTGCATATAGTCTCAGTTTTATGCTTGATCCTGAGCTGTTTTTCTTCTCACCATCACCTATTTCCTTGCCTGCTCTCCCCTGTCCTTTTCCAATGGCATTCTGAAAGGCTTTAATCCCTATTGCCATGGATCTTACAGCTGCTGGGAGCCTCAGGGCTGTCTCAGCTGGTAACTGAGCAGTGTCTTTCAGTCAGGGCTTAACCCAGACTGCACAGATCCTCATCGTGTCTGTTTGCAAGAAATGTTTGCAGAATTGTTCTCATTTGCCTTCCACCCATTTCAAAGATTTCCCAGGGTAGATAAAGTTCCACTTTCCTGCTGGAGGAAACAACAACAGCAACTGCAGAGTATCCTTAACACAGAAAAGAAAGGTCTCTAGACTCAGCCTGAGAGCTTGTCCTTGCTCCCTGTCTGCCACCAATCTGCCATTAACAGTTCTTCATATTCCAGAGATGCTCTTAACTGCACTACTATTTTACATTTAAATTCTTCATGGCTTAGCTCCATTTTATGCTCTCATTTTGGGGCAACACCTTCCTTCTTCAGTCAGGATTTCATGTTTTGTTGTGAAAGTCCTCCTTCTATAAGGACGAGAAGAAAAAAAGAGAAATAAACAGAAGGAAAGCTCTTCCCCCTTTCATAACATGTCCAAGTCCTTGCACTTCCACCTGCAAGCAGTAACTAGAGGTCATTGTGCTAAGTGCCTTCTGCACTGTAAGAAGGGAACAGGACAGTCTAAGAGAGCTGTAATAGTTATAGTAGCTGTTTATAATGTGTTAATAGCTGAATGTTAATCTCAGCAATTGAAAACAGTGTTTTAACTGTTAAAATAGGCAAGGCTAATGTAAAATGAGCATATATAGGTTATAATTGCACAATGTTGGCCTAGAGGGATGTCATGAAGAAAAGACAGGTCTGAGCTCTTACAGTAAGGGCATATTATTACAGATTATTCTTTATTATACAGACCTCTTTTTTCTCAATCCTAAATTTTTCATTAATGTATTTTTAAGAGCTGAAAAAAGAAAGTGCTAAGACTTAGGTTCTGAAGTCTTTCTAACTCACATGAATTTTTACTTTCATCAGCTATGGATCCCTGGTGTAGGCAGGAAATCTCCTTATAAGCTATAGGGGTCGGGGAGCACTTGGAGACTCCTTAGTCTTAATTCTTCTCTGTGTCCTATTCTGTGCTTTGTGTGTTAAAGGAAATCATGGTTTACCACAGCTGTAGCTCTAAGTCTAGAAGAATATTAATATAGAAGCATTAAAGTAAGTATGTACTTTAACACTTGGAAGAAGGGTCAAGGCTTAGGGAAAGTCTTCTATTAAGAGAGCAGAAAGAAAGGATTCAGCTGCAGCTAGAGAATACATCAAAATACACAATTTTTCAGAGTAAACCATGTTTATTTTCAACTTATTACTACTCCTTCATAACCTGATAGTGATTAATAGCAATTAAGTAATTGCAGTGAGATGTTTCTGCAGACCTGAGTGTGAAAACCCCCATTCTTCCAGAACATTGGGATTGTGAACAGGATCCAGTTTAAGAGATGATTGCTGTTCCATTGCCTGCAATGAGATTTTACTGATAGAGGATTAAGATCTGTCTGGTGATACAGATAAGGCAAAGCTTGAGAATAATTACCAGCTAATTAGGTCTCCATAGTCCAACTATTTTCTTGGTTGAATAAGTAACTGGTTAACAATAAAGACCTGCATCCTTGAGAAAAGTTGTTCCTTTTAACTTAATGTGATTTTAAATTTATTTTTTAATATATCTGCTAAAGGCAGTAGCAATGACATCTTCATTCAGGCAAAGGATGGTGGCTGGGGTTGTGCTGGTAAGCCACAACTGATTGCTGGGAAGGCAAAGAGCAGATTAAAGGGTTTTCTGTCCCTAATTGTTCTCAGCAGAACAGGTATGGCCACATTTCTCCAAGATGCTCCAGTGTGTAGGAGAACAAACAACTCTGCCATGTCCCAGAGGGCTCTCTGGGTCTGAGGCACCACTTCAGGCAGAGAGCCTTTGCTCCCCTCTTGCCCAGCTGTCACCCTGCACACACAGGTAACAGGAGATGTGCTGCCTGGCCCGTGCCTGGGATAAATGGGGCTGGTTCTGTTTGGTTCCACAGGGCTTGGCCAGCTGCTCTTGGGACCTACAGCTCTCCTGGCAGAGGCTCATGTGAGCAGCTGCTGCTTTCTGACCCCTCTGCAGGGATCTCTGAGGGTGATGTGCATCCGAGCAGGAGCAGAGTGGGTAAAGGTGAGTGTTCCTGGGCTGGTGGCGGTTGTGAATGTTACCCTTTGTGTGTCACAAACAAACACTTTCAGCTCTAAAATGAGCATGCAAATAGAAGAGGATGACAATCACAGACTCACAGAATGGTTTGGGTTGGAAGGGACCTTAAAGCTCGCCTTTTTCCACTCCTGTCATTGGCATAGAACCTTCCAGTCTTACCAAAAACCAGACTGATTAGGAGCCCTGGACTCTCTGTGACCTTTTCACATCACACTGCAAAGGTGGAAAACAGCTTTAGGTCAGAGTGACAGTAATCCATCTTCCCTAACAGACTGCAGTGGGATCTCCAGAGCCTTGCTCCCCACTATGGCTATGGAGTCACTGCATTAGTAGAGGAAGGTGAGTAGAGCTTCATTAGTTTATCAATACAGTTATCAATCCTCCATTTCAGGAGTGTGCTCCCACAGGGAGTGGGTGCTGACAGCCTGTCTGAGGTACTAAAGACCTGGTCATTAAGTGCTGAGTTTGAGAAGCCTGTTTGTCCAACTCAGGGCCATGTGTGACAGCACATAGACAGCAGCATAGGAGCCCAGATGGCTGGAGAGGCAAGGAAATAAATGCACCTTTGGTGTGCTTCAGAGGCCATCCAAGCCATGTTCAAACACACAGATCGGCTGCCATGCTCTCAGAACCACTGACCCTCCCTTTGCAAGTGTTAGGTCACACACACGTGGGTTATTCATGTTAAAAGACAGGCAACACAACTCTTCCATAAAAGTCCACCAGACAGACACTTTAACCCCTGTAATCCCTTCCTGTGGTGTATATGACGCCACATAGATTTATTAATTAAACCCTGTTATCTGGTGGCCACTGTCAATTAAGTGTTTCCTTGTAACGTGCATAACGAGGGCTCATTCATTAGCAAATGTTTCCATTACATTTAAGGCTGTAAGTCTCTCTGAGCAGTTCTCTTCCCCAAAAAGAGGTACAGAATTGGCTGTGGTTTGAAATTCTGGGTGAAGGGAGAGGAGAGAGAAGTAAAAAACAGGAGACACAGATAATGGATCTGTTGCTAAACGGAACAATTAATAAATTTAATTGCAGTGCCCTGGGAAGGCACAGTGCTGTCTGCAAACAACTCTGTTTCAGGAGGTGGATGCAATTCTTGCTGTGCCACTTGCCAGCACTGTGACCCCAGGAAAGCTGCAGCACACCTTTTTTCTTGCTGTTCTCTGCTTTGACAGATCTCTGGGGAACTCTATATACAGCTGAAAAGGAACAACCTCACATGCAGGGGCTGCACCTTGAATAATGCCTTTGGAATAGGCTGAATAATGTGACCCAATAATTCATTGCAAAATGTGCTGACACTCTGCTAAAAGTACCCGCTCCCTGAGTTCTGTTACTAGAAATAGTCACATTTCTGCCTGATAAACTCTAACTTCTAAGAAACTAGAGTACCAAAAGACTGAATAAAAAAAAAAATTATTTCAGGCAGTATCTGTAATAATAAAATCTTCATGATTTTAAATGAGTACTAAAAGTCCCTTCAGACCTGATATGGTGTTTAGATCATTGAATTTCGGTAAAACAGATCTAACAGAATAATTAATCCACTTGGAATGTTACACAGAGTTCTTTCCAGCAGCTGCTTCTAGAGAAAGAGGGAAAGGACTAACTGAATCCAAGGCTTTTAAGTGCATTCCTGTCAGTTGTGCTGGAGCAGCTGCTTGGAGATGGAGCTTCAGTTCCACCTTCTGGCAAAATTTGCAGTTGCAAGTCTTTTTTAAAAACAGGATTTAAATTAAAATATATATATTTTCAATTAATCCAAGGCTGAGTTAGGGCTTGTTCTGAATAAAGCTCAAAGGTAAGTATGTCAGACAAATCACAAAGTATGCATGTCAAGGAAAAAAGTAATCAAAGCATATAGGGAGATAATGATAAATAATCAAAAAAATTATACTCAGAAATTATACTTGTTGCCTGCTTTAGCCCTCAGAACGACATTATTAGTGCTGCAGTGTTGTTAGGTCTTTGCACAGTGATCTCAAGGCTGTACATTTATCACACTGGCAAAAGGAAGGAAAACCTCTTGTAAAGATTCATTAGCTGCCAGAGAGCCTGGAAAAAGATGGGAGTGGAAATTTGGCTGTCAGGCTGAGAAGGTCTGGGTGGTGTCCCTGTGCTGCAGCATGGGGCTGGATGCCAGCACTGGGGAGTGGGGTCAGCAGCAATTGCTGAGAGAATTCCAATGCAAAGACTGGAGTCAGATGTTCCCCTTCTCCCAGGTCCTTTGCAGCCAGACTGGGGAGCTGTTACTGTGGAGCACATGGAACAGGCAACCTTATCGAATCAAAATCACTGGGAAAAAGAGCCCATGCCATCTGGCTCCCCCGGAGAGAGCTGGAGACCACGCTGGCACTACCTCAGGCAGGCTGTGCTCTCATCCTTCCCCACACATTCCTGGGACATTTCTAATCATAACTGTGAATGGCATCCCGCAGGGCCTTTCTGGGATCAGGTTCCCCTCTACAAGTGTCCAATCCTGTGTCTGGAGGCAGCAGAGCTCCCACTAACACCCACTGAAACATAGCCTGCCTTGCTGCCATCAGAGCTGCTATTTCATGGAGGGCCCATTTATAAAGTTTTTAATAGAACATAATTTAGACTTTCAGAACATCATCATATCCATTCAAAGCTGCAATTTTTTAGGAAGTCAGCAAAAGACAGGCAAGAATAAAATGACATATTCCTTGTACTATCTTCTGGATTATTCTAGAGTAAAGAGTAATGTGTGTATATAATCAATTATGGAGAGCAAAAAATAGCATTATTTTTAAGAAGCCCACTTTACTTTTCTGCCTTTTTAGTGTTGGTGTGTTCACACAATTCAGTCTGCATTGAAGTGATAACGAGTAACTCAGCACATGGCCCTGTCTGCTCAGTTTATTATCCTGCATTCCTATCTGACTATCTAATCTAAGATGCTTTTAAAAGACCCATCACCAAAATATTTAAGTGCTGCCACAGGATTGAATTACTAATGTTCAGGAAGAAACACTGGCTTTGCTATAGATTTGGAACAAACCCCCCTTAAATCTTTCTGGAGGTTGAAAATCAAATGAGTATAAAACATAAAACTGCCTTTCCTTGTGCATGTCTGGGAACACTGGATGCAGGGTGCCACATAAAACTATTGTTCTATCAGAAACCGAGGTGTTGTTTCACACTGCACGAGACCATGAGTCATTAAAATTGAGCTGTACCACGGCCAAGGAATGGTTTACATTGGCCTGTGTTCTTCATCACTCTCTTTATTGATTGGCTTTTCTTTGAGCTTGTTTCCACAGCATTTGAGTGTCCTGCAAGTAGTTGTGGATTCATTCTCCCAGCACCCACAGACCAGGCAACATTATCCTTTTTGTTTTCTTTTTTCATGTGTGGGGAATTGGAGGCAAAGATGAAGGATGAGATTTGTCTAGGGAAATAAGTGATTTTCACGGCAGCATTCCAAGTGTAACCAGATGTCTTGTGTCATAGTCCTTCCCTGCAGGAGCTCTGCTCATCTAAATAGAGCATTTTCCCTTGTCTGCTGAAAAGCCAAGGACAGATTCACCAGCTAAACCAAATAAAATCACAGCCAAAGTCTGCAGCCTTCTGCTCAAAGGAGTTATGAAAACACTTAAGGTGCAACAGGCTCACAGTAACAGTGTTGGATAGAGACCTACCACAGAAAATTGGGGATTAGAAGACTAAGCAATGGGCTTGGGATGAGCATTTTACACTTGTTATAGAAACCATCTCATACTTGTTATAGAAACCTAAATCTAGGTCATTCCTTCCTTCTGTTCCTAAGTCACTACCATCCTTATCCTCAGTTCCTGCCCATCAGGAATATCAGGACTATCCTGCACATCCATATTTTTGGATAGGTTTTCATCACCGACAGGAACAGCCTCATGAATTACATTCTCGTGTCTCAGAAAGCGGGGGAGACACTAATGATCCTCCCTCCAAGTTACTCCACACAGGGCTCAGCTCTGTTTGATTTCCATCAGTCAAAGTATGATTTTCCTAAAAGTACTGGAAAACATTGAATGGGCATAGGCTGATTTAGGGTTTGGGAGGACAGGTCAGTTTGAGCTGAAAATGAAACCATTAGAGCCAATTCCATTGTAACTGACCCGGCAGGGTTACACCTGGTGTAACTGTGTTTCTAAACAAAAGCCCACAGGCATAGCTCCCCAGGCTCATGGAACAACCACCAGCCACCTCCTTCCATGGACAGAGCACACACCATGTGTTCTGAGCCTTCTCATTCCTTTTTTCCAGTCACTCTCCTATCAAGCAATGGCAGCACATTCATGGAGTCAAGGCACATACCATGAGGTTAACCAGGGGCTCAGTGCAGATGTCCTTGGACTGCTCTAGTTGGTGATTCTGGGGTGAAACAGCATCCAAAAAGCCTTCATGTGATGGCACCTGTAACAGGGAATTCACATGTCTGCTGAGATGTGCCACTGCAACATCAAAGTTTTATATCTAATTTGAATGCATTCAACTCTACCATCTAAGTGCTGATTTAATAAGATTGTTTGGAATTTTATTTGTAATGTGCCAACTTCTACTTATTATTTTGCTTTGTAGTGCATTTAGTTGTTTTTTGAGAAATGCTTTCACTAGGCTGGAACCCAGCTGGGATGAACATCCTTTGCGCAGGATATTGAATCCCTGTGCAATAAAAATGGTCCCTTTCACCAAGATTTTACACTCTAATGTTATTCCTTTTCTCTGGAGCACCCTCACAGATGATGAACCCCTTTCATCCCCTGAAGTCAGACAGAATACTGCTACCCTGCACACGCCTTGGGAAAGCTGCCTGCCTGCTTCATACTGGGAGGTATGCATGGTGCAGTGAAGGGGCTGGAATGAGCACCAGTAACACTCCTCTTCCTCCCTGTATTCTGCCATGATTAGAGCACTCATTACATTTGTTACTTTAAAACCACTGAAATATAAACCAGCCTCAGCTTAGAAGTGTTCATGCTGGGAAAGACAAAGGAATTTCAATGACACAGGAACTGAGTGCATAAACTATCTTAAAAAAAAAAAAAAAAAAGAAAGAAAGAAAAAAAAAAAAGAGGAAAAATCAGCCACGCAAAGCTTAAGAAATCACTCAAATCCAGCTCTAAGAGGGAGATGGGGTGCTGTCCTAAAGGTGGGGAAACAGAGAAGTGCCTGCAGTACCAGAGTGGCTTCTGAGTTTGGGGTTCCCAGAGCTGAACCTCTCTGATTTCTGAGTCCTTCCCCACTCAGAGCTTGTTCAGAACACCAAGCCCACGATCCCCCTTTACAGGCATTCCTGCCCCTTGAGCCTCACCCAGTGCCTCGCCTCTGCTCTCCGGCCACTCCAGCGACCTCGGCTCCGGAGTTACCAGAGTCAGCAGCAGGAGTGAAATAGAGCTGGGAAGGGGCTGGATGCAGAGTGCCAAAAAGACAGGAAACAGCAGGGGGAGTTATCAGGCCACGAAAACCAAGGATATGCGGATAACCAGGAGAAATTCCTGCCTTGTGCTGCTAGACAAGAGAATCACTAAGGTCACTTTGGTCTGTATGTCTTCAGTATGGGACACAGTGGGCCCTAAAGGTAATTGTGCATAAGAAAAAAGGTTTACAGATGACAGGCAGAGACAACTCTTTGTACCCTGCTCAACTGCACAGCTGTGCACATCTGTGAGCTCTTGGAACGACAGAGGCACTGCAGGGACAGGGAAATGTTTTGCCCTGTGGCTGTACTTCTAAGTGCTGCTGACCTCTCATGTCTAAGGGAGAAAGGCAAGGATGCCACGTGCACCTCGGGAGGAGGATGTGCTCTTACCCTCCCCAAGACATGGGTGCTCTCAACAACCAGAGGTTCCAAAGAACACATCTGGAATCACTTTCAGCAGCATCTGGAAGCTGTCATGAGCTGCAGTGAGACACAGTTGTTTAATTATTCCATATCCTTTGCCACTGTGAAGTTGTCAGTGGCCATTCAGCCTCCTCGGCACATATCCCAGAACAGCAGCTCTGGGTGCTCCTCGTCACATGGAACACTTGTGATGGCACAGGAGCATCAGCTTCACCTTCAGCCCTGCCCTGATGGTGTCCAGCACAAGGAAACAACCATGGCAAGTTCACTGTTACAGCAAGAGGAATGAAATGAAAAGAAAAAACTCTTCCATAGTGAAAGAGAACAACACTCTAACAGAATCATAGAATATGAGCTGGAAAGGACCCATAAGGATAATCAAATCCAACTCTTAGCCCTGCACAGGACATCCCTAAGAAACAGAGAATTAATATGTGAGAGGAGAGAAAGGTTCAGTCATAATTTATCTCACCACCATACACAAATGAAGACTTCATTCCTAGCATCAATCCATTCTTTCATGAGAAATCCATCAAGAAATCCATTTCCAGCAGCTGTATGTCTAACATTCTCTTGTGAGAAATGCTGGGAGAGGAAAGGAGTATGAAAGTTTCCAGGACAGACTTCTATTTCATCATTATACCCTCAGTATCTCATGCTCTCTTACCAATACAGAACAGATACATTTTTCATGCAAGATGCTCTTTTTTGTTTCCCTGTCTCTTTACCAACACCTTTGCTGCTGGCAGCGGCAGAGTTAAGCAGACTGCACTGTGCATTTTACTCATAGCACAAAGGGAGAGGGCTAAGGGGTCTGGCTAATTATCCCAGTGCTGAACTTTAAAAGCTTTTAAAGCCGAACTTCCTCTGTAATCGTTTGCACCTTCCCTTTGCGCCTCCAGCAATCCCTCTGAGGTCAGTGTCTTGACCCAGGGTGGATGGGATTAGAGTACGAGGGAGGCTGATGCCTACCCTCAGTTGACTGTTTCAGAGTGGGATGGTGCTCCCTGTGCTAACAGGAAGTAGAGAAACGTGAGAAAAAAATTGAATAAAAATAATAGAAACCAAACAAGAATGTTGAGAAGTTCTGGGGCAAAGAGGAAACGTGAAAGTACGTGGGATACAAAAGGACAGAGTGCACTCACACAGCAGTGGTTCCGGGGGCATGAATGAGACATATGGAAAATGCAAAGGAATGACAGAGAAATCACTAAACCAGGACCAAATTCCGAAGGATACATCTAAGAGTTCAGCTCATGCTGCAATAAACAGCCAGATGGCTGCGTATCCCAGAGAGACGCTGCTGGGAAAGGAAATGGAGAGGGAAAGAGGGGGCGAGCAGGGTCAACTACACAGGACTCTTCCATTCCCAGTGAAAGAGGAAAATGAAATGTAGATTAAGAGGTGTCTTCATGGCCCCAGCACTGGCTGAGCCAGCACAGGAGGCAGAAGAAGCCAAAGAATGTCTTTGAACCTCTTGTACTCACATATTTTTCTTGCCCTCTTCCTTCTCATATTCCCCCACCATTCCAGCTCCCTCTTCTCTGTACACCAGGCATTCCTCCATTCATGACAGTCCCTCTGCAATTTTTCAGAGGCCCAGAGCAAGGGCTGGTTTCTGGCACCCTAAGCTGTGTGTCAGTGAGACAAGGAAGCAGTGAGACAAGGCTTTATTCTTACAGAAAGGGCTCTCTGCCATCCCCAAAGATCCACAGGATCTCCCAGACTCATCTTCACCATAAAACCAGGAAAAAACAGCTCTTCTATTAGTACAGCAATGCAGGATGGAATTTCCACACCAGGACAGTTATGGAAAACAATGGGAATTTCAGATTGCATCAATTAGCTTAAAAGCAGGGCTTCTTGTAGCTGTCTGTGTGATCACTGTGTGATCTTGCATATGTCATCCACTCAGCCTGTGTCTCAGTTTCCCCAGCTCTGGAAGAATGCTGATCTTGCTTTGTACAGGACCCCAAGGTTTTGTATTGAAAACAAGAAAACAGTTTAAAGAAGCATTATTGGATGAATCAGGTGCTATTACTGCCTTCTCTAAACAAGATTTTAAAAGCTTTGCTCCTTCAAGCAGTTGTGAAGGTAAGAAACATCAGTGAATTTCAAAGAAGGTGTGTGTTGTGTTTGGGTTTTTACTGGGCTCCTTTCTGGGCTTGGGCTGCACTATTCCACAGTGAATATGGACTATTTTATCCTATTCAGCTAGGATGCATCAAAGACAAATTCCCACTGAAGGCAGAGAGATAAGAGAGTGTTCTTGATGCATCATTTAGTGGTTCACAGACAGCCCTGGTCCACAGGGTGAAGGGCAGCAGCAGGAAAGGAAAAAACTGGTGCCTCAGAAAACTGGCAAAACAAAAGCAAATAAAACAGAAAAACCCCACAATATTGTTCTGTTCTGCTTTGATAAAGTTCCTTTTCATTCAATATTATGTACTCAATTGTACCTACCTGTACAACTATATAATTGAGTCTTTAATTGAAATTAAATTACTCTGGGAAACGGGGGAACTGAGTTACACAGAAAGAGCCTTTCTAAAAGGCAGAGAAAGTTTGGACATTAAATCAACGTTAACCAGGTTCTTTTACTTCTCTCTGCAGCTGGAAAGAGTCTCATGTGGAATAAATCCAGAAAGCTGAGTGTCTCACATACAAGTACAGATGCTAAGCACTCCTGGGAAGACAGCTCAGGATGTGCAGCCTTAGATTTCCTCTCTGCTCCACCACTGAGTTGCCAGACTGCCCTGAGCCCAGGCTAAGGGGACTGCAGCAGCTCACGGAATGGAAAATTGTAGAAGTATAGTATTATCACTGGGAATGCCAGTGGGATTTCTGGAGAAAACAGTACCAGAAGCCATTCCTCAAGACCTATTCCCACTCCAGCTGTAAAGGGCTGACAGTTTGTTCTGCCCAGGAATACAAAACTGTGAGAGATGTGACCTGTGAGCAAAGGCTCTTGAGTGGAGTGAGACACAAAAACCAGGTTGCAGGTTGCACTCTGTCCACCACTCTGGAAAGTTAATACACCAGGCTCATTTATCCAAGCTTTAAAAAAAGCAATATATTCAGAAAAGGGAAAACTAGATTGGTTTTGCTTTTTTCCTCTTTCTTCTGTATGCTAACTACTTCAGGTTGAATAAGGAATTATTTCTTCTAAGCTTTTAATTCTAGCATCACTGTAAATTATTTTCCCTTTAACATGTTTGCTTTTAGAAGGAGATTAAAGTCTACTGTGAGGAAGATGTTGGTAGTACTTCTGTTCCTGGGTGCCTGACTGACAGGGTGAAGCACTTTGAGAAGTCAGCATTTTTAGTGCTTTCATCTGTTTTAGAACCTGCTGACCAAGCAGGGAAATAAAGAGATTGGGGTGGAGGGGCTGGCTCAAGCAGGAGGGAGACAACAGACTTCCACACCACCTTGCTAAAGGATCCCTTTCACACTAAGACTGCTAATAATGCTGCAGATGCTTTTCCCACCCCTTCCACCCCATGAGCAACAGCTGAATATGAAAAGAATGGTTTCATGAATAAAATAGTAAACCAGATCCTGCAAATTTAATAAATCATCTTTAGTAAGGCACTGTGTGCTAACTCATCCCTAGAAAACCAGTTTGCTTTTCTCCCTTGTGTTTCTTGTTTCACGTGACCCACCCAGCATCTCCCCATGGGGATTTCTGTGTCTCTGAACAGCCCTACAGTGGGAAAATCAATGGCTAAATCCTGGGACACAAGCCTTGGCCACCACTCTCATTTCCCCTCAGATCATTCCTGGCATCTTGAGGAGCAGGAGGTCTTTTCTCTGAGTGGCTCAGATTCCAGAGCCTGAAGCAATAGAAATTGAAACACACTGTCTAGAAAGATTTAATAAAATAGTCTTTCAGCCACAAAGATGGGCACCAAGCCATTCCCCTTTGCCTCTGCCTAGCAGCATTCCTTGGCTGGCAGGCAATCTGAGTCCAGAAGAGCCAGAACACAGGAAAGAGAACAATTCTCCAGAGCCAAAACAATTGCAGCATAGAAAGCATTTGCATTTCTGGGCTGTTGCAGTACCTGAGACAAATGCCCATCTCTACTTGCCACAGCATCTGCAATACCTCATACTACAGAAGAGCCCAAGGTAAGCAGGAATTCAATGGAATTTGCCCTAAGTTCTTCCCCACTCCTGCTTTTGAAGCCAGAAATCCCTACCTGCACTGTCAGAATAAAGATTTAACTGTATCTTTGGTGGAGTTTTCCTTGACTCACTTAATGATGTGTGGGGTATTTTTATTATCATCATCAGTGTTGCACGAGTATCTCAGATCCCAGTCCTAGCCCAGCAGAACCAGCTGTGGTACAGAAAAACAGCAACAGGCTTCAAGCCAAGAAGTTTCTCTGATCAGACTTGCTGAATCCTTCCACACAGCTAATTCCTACATGTGGAAAGGAATTTACACTCACAGACATCTCCACTCTCTGGAAGTAAAGCCATTTCATAAATCATAAAATAATAAAATAATAAATGAAACCAAAATAACGAAGCCAGATCATGCAAAATTAAGGTCCCCAAAACCATCAAGGTGGAAATCTGACCCAGATATTTCCTCATTGAAAACAGAAAGAGTTCAAGGTCTATTAAAACTGGTGAAAACTTCCTAGAGACTAATGCCAACCAGTTGAGAGGAACCTTTTAGACAGTCTTGCACACTTCTTAAAAATTGTCTCAGATAACACCATTCAGGCTTAAACTGGACACTGCACAGCACAGTGGTGGAAAAAACAACAAAAAACCCAAAACCCCACCAAATAAATCCCCCCAAAGCTGTGCTTTCATCTAGGTATCATCTCAGATACATGTGATTTTTTTTGTTGTTGTTGCTGTTGTTTTTCCTGCCAGGAGATTTTATCCAAGCTGAAGACCATACACACTTTTCTGGGTTTCTGGGTATTCTGCAGCAGTTCTCACCAGGCAGCTCTGCCTGCAGGACTCCTGAACATATCCATTGGGCATGTAAAGCTCATTCCTACAGCACCTGCAGAGCCAGATGAAGGCTTGCAGGATCTTAGGAGGCATTAAGCATGCAGCTCACAGCTCCATGCAAAGTGACTCATGGTGCTCAGAATGTGCTGCACCGAATACCTGAGCAGAAAAGTGGCAGTTCTGCATCGTGCTGGCAAGGCAAACACTGTCCTTGTGACAGGAACTTGGGAAAGACTGTAAATCACAAACCTAAGGTGCACAGGAGTGGAAGACACTCTATTGTAGGGCTCCAGCTCTATCCAGAGGTTGGTTTAGACAGTTTAAGAATTTAGAAATATGCTGCAGGGATCCATTCCACCCTCTGGCAACTCCTTTGCTTCTCTCCTACCTAGATCCGTGTTTGAGCAGCGCCTCCAGTGAATTCAGCAGGAGCTGTGGGCACCAACCCCCCACAGATCACACCCTTGCCAGTCCCACTGCCCAGATTCCCGGGCTCAGGGGATGTTTTAAGGCACCTGTATTCACACCTTGCCCAATCCTGCCCTCTGTGATGGGTCAGCACTCTGAAGAGCTGCTGCTTATCCATGTCCATGACAATTTCCTAGAGACAGACTTTAATTTTAATGATGCCAGTCGTTTTTCTTGGCACAGGATTCACAGAGTTCATTTTGTTTTCCTCCCTCCTCTCTGAGGCACTGCAGAACCTTCACGCAAACACCCCCAGTCAGTGGGCACGTCTCTGGGATGGAGACAAGAACTGAACTTCCAGGTATGGGAGCAAGCCTTAAAATGCACTTTGTCTCCTTCATGGGAAGCAACTTGAAGACAAAAGTCTGTCTCTTCCCCCTCTCTCATCAGTAAATAAGTTTATTCCACAATATAAGAAAGAATAAGTATGGCAAGAAGGAGTAAAGGGAAGAGATCTCTCTGTAATGAGTAAAGGAATTACAGTAATTGAAGAGCTCATATTTTGACACACTGACTTAGTAAATTTTGAGAACCAATGAAATATCTCTCTAGATATAGCAGTGCAGCCGAAGTGCCAGGATAAATACCAGAGCTTAGGCAGCCTGATTTTCCAAACAGATACACTGTCCATGGGCTCAGGCAAGCCTACAGTTGCTGCTGGTGGAGAAAATTTTTAGGAAAAAGCCTCAAAAGGAGAAGGGGGCTCTGAAGGAAATGGATGGTGTTCAATAACCGTGCCTAAATTGTTCAATTAGAGCCTGCACCATATTCCTGCAAACTCTTCCATTACCTACTGATTTTACTGAAAGCTTAGGAACCTCCTCCCACACCATCCCCTCTTTCAGTTTCTGCAACCTGCTGCATTTCCAGCTCTTTTCTGTTCCAACAAGAACTGATGGGAACCACTCCCACAAGGCAAATTTGGCACAGTGCATCACTACCTAAGTATATACTTGGCTTTTCACTTGCAACCTGAAATGTGCCATGGATCTGACTGGACTGCGAATTTAATATTTCACAATGAAACCAAATTATTTTTACCTTCCAAATAGCTGGGAGCATTGCTGTTAAGAACTAATAATCATCCCTTGCACATACGTAGCATTTCTCATTCAAAGGTCTCAAAACACTTAATAAGCAACAATTAATTAACCCTGTAACATCTCACTGCTGTAATTAAATCATCTGTATAAGGAATAATTGCACCACTGGTGATTCCGGTTCCAGTAATTTCATCAAAATGCAGCAGATACGTCACAGCAGTTGTAGTGCAATGCAACAAATGCTGGCAGCCTGAGAAAGAGCTTAAAAAGTTCTGTATGAGGCCCTGGAGAGGGATTAAGGAAAGGAGAATGTATATAGGCAACTCATAGCATTACAGGGCAACTTGGTTTAATACTTCTCTTTCATAGATCCATTAATCACCAGTATAATTCTGTTCATCATGTTCACATTAGGTTAAAAGTACCCCGAAGAATGTTCCCAGGACTCCTAGTCTCCAATCCCCATAGAAACAGTCAAGTCAAAGCTTCCAGCCTCTGAAGCAAAGTTTATGGATCAGTTGGACAAGATTGCCTGAAAAAGGCAAATGAGTTTGTGTGTCCAGCTGATGGTCAAAACACTTTTGAGACTTACAGGCTAAAAAAGGAAGAGCAGTAAGTGCTAATATCTCAGACTCTAGGGTATTACATTTGCATTCGGGGAACAACAGCCATTGTCTCACAGCCCCTTAATGTCTAAATATTTATGGCATACTCTCAAAAGGCCAGTTTGGGAATAATTTATGTTTCACTATCAGATTGGATGAAGCTGTCTCCCATCTCTTCTTTTTCTAGTGCTGCATTAGGTTCTTTCCTACCCTTTTGTACCTCCTTTTCAGTAGTAGCTGTCCTATCTTCATGTACAATTACGGTATTTTAGTCCAAAACAAAGGAAAATGGAATTTGTTCCTTTAGAGAGCTCTCCTCTGCACACAGTGCTTTAGGGCATCTGTCTAGATTTATGTAATCGGACAGCTTAAAGACAGAACAATACTACTAATAATAATGGCAAGACTTGCCCTTTTCTTCCAGCAGCTCTCAAAGCAATGCAGTGTTCTTCATCATTAATTAAGTCTTACACCATTGCCAGTGTTTTTGTAAATGGGAAATCTCAAGCACATAGTGTTTAAAAGCACTTACGGGTGTCACAGGAGTTAGTAACACATTTAGGAACAGAGTTCAAATATCCAGAACATTGCGGCAAGGCCTAATTTCTCTTTATTTCTCTCGACTTTGTAATTAAAGTGTGTTTCTAGTGTGCTGATTTATAAGAAGCAGAAGTATGTACTTCATGCCCTGCTGCTCTCCTTTTCCTTCCAAGCCCACAGACCATCAGACTGGATCAATCCCCAACACTGCATGTCAAAGCAATGCTTAAAATGTGAAACCTTGCAATATCACGCCTGAGGTTTCACAGGGTGCTGGACCAGAGACTGCTGAGACTGAGTTACCTGCTACTGTCAGGCAAAAATCACACAGCAGTAAGGGACTAAAATCTTACCAGGTGCCATTTACCAGCATTTTATTGAAGGCACAAACTCCAGACCAACTTAATCCAGTCAAAGTTGTGGTAGCAATAGACTCGAAGGAAGCCTTCAGCATGCATAAAACCATCAAGATCTGGAGTTTCATCATGACAAAAAGAGAAATATCTTGCTTCAACATTCATGCCAAACTTTGAAAGAGACCCAAAACAAGACTGGTGTGAGATTTCCCTCACACACTCACTTTATTGCCTAAACAAAGGAGAACCAGGTTATTTCCATCAAAGCTCAGTCTTCTGCTGTACAAAGAGCAGAGTTCTGGCAGTGCTTGGACCTGAAAGGCAACACTGTCACAGTGACAATGTGGCAGCCAGTCAGCAATAAAAGTATTGACTAAAGACTAGGCTTGTATTGCCCCAAATTGCTGCAAACGCACCAGGAAAGAATTGACTTCCCATCTCAGCAGGCTAAGGATGCCCCAGCTGTAACTTCAGCTGTAGAGGCAACTACCCCTTGAAACTTTCAGATTGTTTCATACCCAATTCCTCCTGAACAGGGAACTAATGAGTGGCATAAAAGGTGCTGTTAATTAAGGGATTCTATGATGCCAAACCTTCTCCATACTTGGACTCAAGTCAGCAGTTCTGCAGGGTTTGGTCCAGGCTGCACACCAGCCCACAGCCCCTGGCAGCAGCAGTCAGATATTTGGGAAGACATTCAGCCAGTATTTAATCCACTGTTAAGAGAAGTCCATGTCTTGGTTAAATTTCTCTGGCTGCTTGCTCCTGTTAAAAAACATTTGACACGACAGAGCCCTGTCAAACAGCTCAGAGGTTGTGGTTTTTTTTGTCTAGAGGACTCAAGCCAGCGTTAAAAACATGCAATGAGCACTCTAGCTTGGTGAAATCAAAGAAAATGTAGTTATTCTACCTTACCAAAGGTAGTGCTGTGCAGAAACAGGCCCCAGATTCTCAGGTTCCAACAGAATTCCTACCACAAAGGGCCTGTCTTACAAAAGGCTGTGGGTCTCTTGCAAATTAAGAGGTACTGCCTATGTTTGACATTATGGCCTTGACATTATGTTTGGTACCTTAGAAAACCTAACATGCTGGAGGAGCAGAATCTTCTGTTTCAGAGAGCTAAAGCCTTCGGTATTAATTTCTGCCTTGATACAAATGAGGCAAGCAAATCCCATCCAAATCAAAACCCACTTCCTTGCTGTTATGGTACATGGGACACATAAGCTCATCCAAACTAGGAAAAAAAAGGGAGAAAAGGAGGAAAGGAGACCAAGTCACAGCATTGGTCACATCTCTCAGGCTCCTAGTTGCCGAAAAATTAAGCAACAGAATCTACTTGTTATTGCCAAGTTTCTAATATCCTCAGATGAAATAACTTCACCCTTTCAAATTACCTTTTATATAAAACCTACAAGCTGAGCATCTCCTTATTTCATGTAAAGCACCTGATGCTGCAGCAGTGACTGAGAGCTGTCAGCAAGCACTGCCATTACCCTGGCTGCATCCTTCACCTACACATCTAACTGGGAATTGCATTTTAAAAAATGAGAAATCTAAAAGAACTCAGGCAAGGAAGGTGGGTAACTGTTCTGCAGTGTTTGTTCTCATGAAAATTAAAAAAATGTTTCTTCAGTCCTCCATGGCTGGCTGTAGAGAAGACCGGATATAAATTAGACACACAGCGTGGGACATCCTCCTCTCATTTTGCTCCAGTCTGTGAACAGTATGGAGAACTTGCTTTGCAAGGAATGGTCTTGTTTGAATGGCTTGATAAATTGGATTCCTTTGATGCTGTTTGCTCTGGCCTTCCCTAATCTCTCCTAATCATAATGATTTTTTTTTTTGCCTGCAATGCATCTGACCTACTTCCATATTCCCCCCCACCCTTCTGTTCTTTTCTATCTCTATTCTCTGTGAAGTATCTGTATTTTTCTGCCTTTAAAAAAAAAAAAAATTATTCAAAAAAATTAAGATCCTTGGGCAAGCGAGAAGAGGTTTTGGTTCTCACCAGCCAGTGAACTCTGGAAACCATATGCTGAGATTTTTCCCCTTTAACCAGTCCAGGCATCAACATTTATCAGTCCCAAGATACCAGGAGTCTACATGGAATTTGTTGAACTATTTGAACAGGACTCTGACAGAGACCTACAAAATGCAAGCAGATGCAATTCTTAATCACTTCAGCAAAAAATGAATTTGGCAATTAAAGAAGCAACTTTGACACAGAGACAGAAGGAAAATAACTGGCTTTAAACAGTGGCAGGTGTATCACTTCAGATAAATTATACACCATCCATCCCAAATGCTGCCTGAAGCAGAAGGATGGCCCAAGGATTAGGGTTTTAATAGAGAATTTAGAATTAGAGATTAGAGTCCCTGCTCTACTCCAGCCGACCTCCACAGCTTTGGCCATTTACAAAACAGGGTTAACAATTTTCCTCCTCTTTCAGCAATATTGGGAGACCAGAAATGCCAAGTATTTTCAAGCTGTTAAGGCTAAATGTAACTTAAAGTAAATAATTTTTTGATGGAATCTGCTCTGTAGTTTGCACCGACCTAAAGAGGCCCTAACCTGAGCAAGGAAACATTTCAACTTGTGTAAATCCAGGAGATAAGAGCAAAGCCTGTTCACAGCCCCATTTCAGCAGTCAGATTAGTTTCTGCTGGATCCCAGAATGATTTGGGTTGGAAAGGACCTTGAAGCTCACTCAGTTCCAGCCCCTGCCATGGGCAGGGACACCTTCCACTAGAGCAGGTGTTCCAAGCTCCATCCGACCTGGCCTTGAGAGTGATCTCTCTTTGTGTGTGTCTTTTTGTGTTTGTTTGTGGTTTGGGTTTTTTGGGGGTTTTGGTTTTTGTTTGTTTGGAGTGAGGTTTTCTTAATTTTTTGTTTGTTTGTTTTTCTGTTTTTGTTTGGCTTTCTTGGTTGTTGTCTGAGACTGAGATAGTGGCGCAACATCTGCCATAAAGCCAAGGAAAGAGCAGCTGGGTGAATGCAAACCACTTCCAGGACAGGTAGGTGCTCATGAGGACCAAAGTGACACATTTAGCATTTTAGCCCAAATATATTTGTGAAGTTGTCCCTTTTTGACACAGAATACAGCAATAAAAAAATAAAAATTCAGACTGAGGGACTCAGTCTGAATAAAGCTGTGACAATATAACACCAAAGACTTTGGGACAGTTATTTTTGTTCAGACCTTAATTATTTTCCATTTTTTGCCACTTTCACTCTTCCCTGGAGATCAGGAGAGGTAATAGAAAAGCAGCTTTTACATCAAGAAAATAACTTCTTCTTTCTGGCAAACTCTACTAGGAAACCATTTGCAGAGCCAGCCCTGCTGCAGACTCTGCACCCTTCTGTACCAGTGATGCCCCCATCTCCACTCCATGTTTTGAGTGTCTTGTGGCCAAGTAAGTGAGGTTTCTATCTGGCCTGGGGACATGGCTATCTGGACATACCTGTCTTTTGGGATATCCATCCAGCTAAGTTCAGCAGGAGCCAGGTAGCTCCACTGGTGGTGTGGCTTGTGCAGCGACTACAAGGCGGTGAAGGATGATCAGACAACTGGAAATATAATGTGTGCTATCACCACTCAAAGTGTAGTCACTCAGTCCTGGACTAATACTGGAAGATTTGGGAAAAGCAGTACAGAATCCTTGATAAAACTTGGGAAAAAATTAATGGTCAAGAGTCCTAATTCCCCTTGTGTGTGTCAATGCTTCTTAACTAATTGCTTCAGAAGCAGTGTTTGGTTTGCTGCAGCATGGGAGAGTGGAGAACCTGGGCCCGTGTTCAGGGAACAAAATGTTTAGAGCCAAGTGAGCAAAAACAAAAGGACAACAGGAATCAAAGGGGTTGTATGTGATCCAAGGACATGAGGCAGTTGGAAAACTGCCTCTGAAGTAAATTGCAAGAAATGGCAGGTACCATTGTAGCCAGAGAGCTGAGAAACAAGGATATTTCCTGAGCAATCAACCAAGTAGCATTATATAAAGGAAGGACTTAATTGAAAGGGACAACCATCCCAACTCCAGCCTTCCACCACCCTCAACATTTTGTGACAAACCAACAAGACACCCTAATACTGCAGCATCCAAGGGGCTCTCATTTTACCACAGAATCTGTGAAGTTATTTTCACGGATGCCAAGCCAAAGCACAGTGAGGATACGTGACCACATTCATGCAATTTGTCTCTGGCTCCCCCCCAGCTGAATCCGGACCTCCCACAGTTCAGGCTCTCACTGCTGGACTCCCTTTCAACACATCACCCCCTCAACACATGCACACCTACAAAAAGGGGCTCACTTTATTTTTGTTACTAGAAAGCCAGTGAATCAGCTCTTGCTGAGAAACTGCAGAATCGAGCACATGTGATTGCTCAAAATTCAGGGCAATAGGGAAAGACATAATTTTCCCTCCTGTCCCCAATATCTTACATTAAATGAATTTGCAGAGTGTAAACCCCACTAGATCACAGACTCCACCACTCTGACTGTTTGTCCTCTTGTCAGACACCTGACAGAGCCAGAAGAGCTTCTTCATCCAAGAGCCTTCTGCTCTCACTGAGCATTCAATACATTAATTACAGGTCTCATTTCCACTGGCTATCTTGCACTTGTCAGAGGAACTGTGCAAAACTCCCCTATAAATGAGAAAAGAGTCTCCTAGATTAAGCAGGCTTAAAAAAATTAAAAAGCAGCTCTTGAATGGAGTATATATATCTAATAGCTAATTATGCTGCTAAGTCATGGAATCTGATGATTAAAAAAAAAAAAAAACTATCCCCAGAAGACACACAATCTAATAAGTGTTCATTGCAAATTTAGCTCCTAAATCTGCTGCCCACTGAGCTAATGAGGAACGATTCAGTCAGCCCCAGACATGTTTTTAATTTCACTCAGTGTTGTGTGAGGCTGCTACAGAGAGCACAACTGGGGAGGACAGTCAGTACAAACCAGTCAGCCAAGAGGAGCTCCCAGGCCAATTCCTTCAGGGCTGGAAGACGAGG
Organism: Acridotheres tristis; assembly: GCA_037013685.1. NCBI lineage: Eukaryota > Metazoa > Chordata > Aves > Passeriformes > Sturnidae > Acridotheres > Acridotheres tristis. The sequence continues at coordinate 6,889,638 of CM072911.1, read as the reverse complement.
GAAAAAATAGGGCCATGATGAAGGCTTGGGGGTAACTATTGCCAGTAGGATTTAGGCTTATTTTTGGGTTTGATATAACTGTGGAGAAGCATTTTGGTTTATGTTTGGCTGATTTATAGAACAGAGAGAGAGATTCTGAAGACCTTGCTGCTTGTTAGCAAATCTTCTCTCAGGGCACTCCTCATCCTTATTCCCTGGTAGGTATTTTTATTTATTAATGCCAATGATTCATAGAATCCCAGATTGGTTTGGGTGGGAAAGGACCTTAAAGCCCATCTCATTCCACCCCCTGCCACAGACAGGGACACCTTCCACTAGCCTAGGGTGCTCCAAGCCCTGTCCAACCTGCTTGGACTCTTTCAGGGATGAGGCAGCCACAGCTTTTGTGGGCAACTTGTGCCAGGGCTTCAGCAACCTCATAAGGAAGAATTTCTTCCTAATTCCTTATCTAACCCTGCCTTCCTCCAGCTTAAGGCCATTACCCTGAGTTCTATCTCTATATTACCTGCAGCTGCCCTTTGGGAATACCTGATGACCTTCCTTAATCTCTGAGCTAAGAACAAAGCAATTACCATACTACTTTCAAAAACTGATCAGCAGCTCTAGTGATAGAGCACTAGGCAACAAAACTGCCATCTACTAAATAAATTGGGATATGCTTTCTGTTTTCTGACCTACATATTTAATCAACACGTATTTCCAAGGGGCTGGTAGCACATGGCTCTGCTCCAAGGACAGCCGGAGAGTTTCCACATCACAAGAGTTCCAAAAAAGTGCCACAACTGATGATGCAGCATTTTTAAACAAAATTGCAATACAGGGACATGGGTGCTCTTCCTATTCACCTCCTAAGAGTGGAGCCCAGGGGGAAAAAAGACTCACAACTCCTGAACGGGCATGTAAAGGATATATTGGGGAACTGTCCTTGGGAGGGACATTTCTTATGCTTTTCTTGTTTGCTGCCCCCAGGCCCAAGTGCCTGGCCCAGCTGTCATTCGGGGATGCTCAGAGCGACAGCAATCACATAAAAGCACTGCAGACGTGACCTAAGGCCAGTTTCTCTCGAGCATAAGTTCAACCAATCAGCCAAGGAACCTTTTAGCAAAATTCCCTGCTTACTTCTCATACTTCCTCTGTTCTACCCATTGCCGAAAGCCACCCTCAAATTCTCCCTTCATTCCAGTGTTTTCTTCCCTCAGGTTGTCCGTTCTGCCCCAGAAGCTCTCTGGCTCTCAGTGATGTTTCCTCCCCTCATCTGGGATTCTTGACCAGTGCCCAAGGGACAGAAGAGCCTCTGTTGGCTGCACATAAATCTGGAACTCTTCATCTGCTGGTTCCAGCTCAATTCCTGCCGAAGTCTTCTGCAGGGGGACTTTACTCACCTTGGAATTGCAGTGCCCTGTCGGGACAGAAAGCTGAACGTGTCACCTTTTCTGTTGCATTTTCCACATCTCTTGTGCTTGGTTCTGATCACCTTTTCTACTAACTCACAGTTTAGTCCAGGTTTGTGCTCGGAACTTTTCCCTCTCCCATTCCAGACGTTCAGGGTGGCTAATACCAATATCCAGAAGTCTGACACACACCAGCAATAATCACCTTTTCCCCCCAGCATTGTACTCATGCTATCTGCCAAGCTCTCCAGCTCAATATCAACCTGAAATCACAGAGCTGTTAAATTCAGTGTTCATATCTTAAGCTTTCTATCTACTCTCTTCTAGTCCATTCATTCAGGTTAAACTTTGCAGCCTTAACCTTTTTTTAATCTACAGATTAATGTTTTCACATAGCACTGTAAGTGAAATAATGTCCATACAAGTCTAAAAGAATTATGTGTTGAGGTCCAGCCTGCCCGTAAAAATAAGTGTGATTTCTGGTTTTTACTGAAGCAATATTACAAATTGAGTCTCAGCAAAAGGCAGGGTGAAATTTTAGATCATTACTAAGTAATTCAGTAGGTTTTCGCTATAAATTTTGTGAAGGTAAGCACTGAGTTTTGAGCTGTTCTAAAAGCTTCAGCTTTATAGCTCTGTGTTAACTTTTGTGAGGTCTAGAGCCAAGTACAGAGTGCCTGTGAGGGCTAAGAGTAAGTGATACTCATTTTAAAAGACTCTTATATTTAGCTGTAAGATTATTAAGTTCCTACAGTATCATTTACTTGCTTAAACAAATCGCCACCTGGTATTTTGGGCTAACAAATGTAATTTTTCTAAAAAAAGAAAAAATAAATTAAAAAACGTAAATAACCATTGGTTGAGTGTTAGATTAATTATTTTTGTTAAAGAATGTGCCTTAAAACATCAGGAGCCTTCCAGAGCTTTTCCGTCATTGTGTAAAGGTCACACAACGTGGGCAAGTTGCCACAAATATTTACACTTGTGAAATAAGTTTTGTGAAAGATGGGATGAATAGTTGAGCTGAAATGAGTGCCCTGCCCATGAAAGCTGCCCTGGAGCAGCAAAACTTGTGGTGAAAAATTACCCAGCAACTCATTTACAAGAGGAGGTTTCCCTTCCATCAGTCGATATCTGGGACACCCAAGCACTAGAAGATTTAAATACTTCTTCTAATAATAACTGAGTATATTTATAGATATTTGTAGATATTTTCATCTTCTGGATAAATATGCAACACTGATTCCTGTTTAACACCAGTATCTTATGGCAGTAAGTGCTGCTGATTGCAATTATACAGTTGTCAGAAGTCAGGATCAACTTGGGCTTCCCCCAGCTCCGAGCTGAGTGTAGGAAAACAAAACTCCTGCTCTTAGTTGTAAGTCTATAAAGACAGGAATTCTCAGTTTGTGCTTTTGATGTAAATAACCACCCTGAGCTTTTGGAAAGTTCACAGCCAAATAAAAGAATTTGGTTCAGTCCTGGCTTTTCTTGCTGTGAGTGCTGGGAAGTTTTACCCACACCTGAACTTCACAGTAAATTTGTTAATAAGAAAAAAAACCTAAAAAGAGCTTGCAAAATAATCATCCCTCTTTCCTTAGACGCGGGATCAGTTCCCTGAAACAACAACAGAACAGCAAAAGAGCTGCCTCAGCACTTGAGTTCTAAGGTAGATGAAGATTTCACTGAAGATTTCACCAAAAGTTTCACTGATTTCCCCATGCTGATTAACCAACCCAAACACCACAGTGCAGGGGTGAGCTCGTCACATCAGGCTTACATGATGATCAGATGAAGTGTTCCAGTTCAGGAAAGGAATAAATGGAAGACAAATATGGGACACAGCAAAATAATGAGGTCTGGCTCTGTTCTGCCTGCTCATGAGTCCCCTTGACAGTACAGCTTTTTCCTTTGTTATGCATTTCTCTAGTTCCTCCCCGCAGAAAACTCTCTTGGATCTGGCTGTGTCTAAAGTGCATGAGAGGGGAAAAACCATCCACAAGTTTCCATAAGGCAGAGCCCACCAAGCATCTGCACCGTGTGTGACACGTTCCCACTTGACAGCTCTGTCAGGCTCTCCTGGAGGCTCCTCAAATACCACATGTCCATCCCAGCTCCAGAGAGCAGCTCTGCTTCTGCCAGCAGCAACCAGAGGCCATTTCTGGCACCTGCTCTGTGCAGCCACTCACTTCCTCTCCTTCCACTTGCCCTTCTTGCAGGAATGTAACTCAGTGGGTGTGACTGGGAAGGCAGAGTTCAGATCTCATCCCAGTTCCAACCCTGATAGCCATCACTTTAAGCTCTCCCCATCTCAGCAGTTCACTTTCAGATTCCTTCCCATGATGTTTTCAGGCTCCCATCTAAGTCATCCTGCAATGTCTTATAATTTTTCTGAACGAAAGAGCCTCTAGACTTCATCCCACTTGCTCAGGGTTACAGCAGTCCAACTCGAAGCCAAGCTAAGTCCAACATTATAAGGAAATGCCACAATTATTTTCATTTCAACAACTGGGTGTTACAGCTCTTGCATCATCAGGGGTTAAGCCATTCTCTATTAGAGATGGAGAAAATCTAAGGTCAAAAAGACAAGATTCAGTGCACTTCTCACAGGATACTTGTCCAGCTTGTGTAGCTAAACCTCAGGCCTGCTCCAATCTGCCACATTCACTTACTCCAGGCAATTCCAGGAGAGACAGGAACAGGAATAGGCAGCTCTGGTCACACACAGTCATAAATATACAAATCACTACACAACAGAATTTGCATGAAATATGGTGGGGAGCAGCAGCACTGAATCAGTCTTTGTGAGGACAAGGCAGGGCCTGGTCTACCCTGCACATCTGATCTCCATCCCACAGTACCTTGGATATCCTTTTCCAGATGTATTCCAGGGCCTTGCTGGATTTCCCTCCACCCAGTATCTTTACTTATCACATGATGCTTTACATTCGTGTTCTTTCTCAGTGCTTTCCTCACAGCATGTAGCACCAGTGTGTCCTGATTCACACCTACTTCCCAACCCCTGGGTCAGCTCTCCACAGAAAAAATACCCCAGCGTCAAGTTACTAAACAGAGGTTCTGAGCACACGTTTAGCAAGTCACAGAGGTGCAGGAGTGCTAAGTCTTGCAAGGCCCTGCTTCCTTAACTCTTCTCAATTTCTGCTCTCATTACCAGAGCAAGCTGTGCCAGTTCTCCACCCACGCCAGTGCCTGCAACTGCCTGGAAAACTGGTGGTGCAAACCCATCCCACAGCAGGGAAGCCTGTCCCAGGTTGTACCAACAGTAGTGCAAGGCTCCAACCTCCAAGCAAATGCAGCACAAGTGGCTCAAAGAGAGAGACTGTGTGAACAAGTTGTAACACAGTCCCACTTCCCTGTGCACCAAGGTCACCAGCTGGAATGTGCCTGAATGCCTGAAGTTTGCTCTGGGAGAAAGAGCCTGTGATTGACTCAGCGATTCACTTCATTTCACAGATGCTGCATGGCAGAGGAACTCCAGGAGCACTTGTGAGACTATGAAGGAAGGATGAAAAAGCAAGCAGTCAAAAGAGCAGTTTTACTCTGTCCCAGGCACAGCATCATATTTACCCAATAACTGGAAGGATTCCATTCGGCAGCCTGGACACTCGTCTGGGTGGATTTGAGCATCAAAGAGACAGGCTGGAAGAGAAAGTAATATTCTGCTCTGCTTGTATTTATACACAGCTGAACTTTACATATGCACAGTCCCAGAGACTGAGTGCACACTGAGGTTCAAGGCTTTAAAAATCAATTTACTCAGTTACATTTCTAATCTTTCTCATTGCCTCATATGACCAAACACAATGTTCTTCACAGGGATGACAGAATAGTAATAATTTTAAAAGAGTGGAAAAATGTCCAATTCTGGGGGTAAGGGCTACAGAATACTGCTAATTTAGACTGTTGTTTGCAAGCATTTTGAGTATTTGGTGACTACTTCAGGAAAACCAATTCAGAGGAGGGTAACTTTTTTGCTAAATAGTCAAATGAATGGTTCATTAAAAATCTGATCTCAGTTATTCTGAATGCTTATCTTTGTGAGTCCAGAAGTCACTTGAATTCACAGAGCTCTGTGTGTGTACAGAAATGTGCCCAGCTAAAAGGTCTGTACCAATGATATTTTCAAATTTGGCAGCTGTTTTGCCTTGGGGAGTCTTTACCACCAGGAATTTTTAATCCTGAACACTGTCTCTGAGTTACTGAACTCTGTTTCTAACCATGCACAAGGCATACACCAGCATCACACCTGACATGCCCATTGTTTAGCTACCTTCCTGTTTATCACTGCTTTTAGAAAACATCGTACAGCAGTGACCAGCTTTGGCATTACCAGTGACAAGTACTCATGGCTCAGTCCCTGGCTGTAGGAGGTACAAAAACCAGTCTGATAGCTCTCATTTTGTGAACACCACACCCTTTCCTTTTCCAAAGACGAGCAGCTTTAATAATATAGATATGCTGTCGGGTTTGTCCTGCATGGATCAGGGGGATTCTCATATTTAAAAACAAATGTTCCAGCCATAAAATACTGCAGAGAAAAAGAATCTACTGTATTTGATGACTATGAGCTGAGATGTCTGAAAACAAACCACTGGAGAACGGAGCACAACCTGTCACAACAGTGACCAGCTGAGCAATGAGCCAGACAGAGTCAATACACCATTGCCAGGAAAAGATACATTTATTCTCTGAAAATATGAGTTGGAATATTGGTAATGACTAGAGCCTTTATCTCTCCTCCTGCAGAGTCCTCCCAAACATACCAAATTCGCTACTGAAGTTACTTGGACGAAATCTCTTGCTCTTATCATTAATATCTACTTTTGGGAAAGAGTCTGGCCTCAATTGTCAACAGCAATGTGCCTGGTGGCTTCAAGAGAGAAAAGATTTCATAATTGAGATCCCAATCCTAGCTGAAGTTAATGAAAGTAGTCATATTTTTATGCTCATGCTTTTTTCTTGATGGCAAAACCACTGTAAGATTCTGATAAGCCAGCTCATGTCTCTGCAGTGATTATCATGGAGCTCCAGCCCAAATTCACCCCTAGCACAAGTTGCCACAGCCACGCTCCAGAAAGGACTTGCCTTTCTCCCTGGGCTATTCATATCCCCAAGACTCATCCTCTGAAGGGTGACAGGAATTGCCTCACTCATCTCCCAAATCTACCATGAGCCATGACTAATGCTTGTGCTGTGCCCTGAAACACTGGGAGGAAAGGTGCTACAGAAGTGCAAAGCAGCTTTCAGGAACAGAAACATCTCTCACTCTTCCCTTCCTCACCCTTTATCCTTTCACATGTCTTTGTTGTGGTCCCAGTTTATTTTGTAAACACAGCCTAGTACTGTTTGGCATCAGCATCTTCTCAGAACAAACACATAAAGCTCAGAAGAAGTCTCCAAATGCAACTGATTTCTTAAATATTTATCATTTCACTCCAAGAAAAATATTTAAAAGAAGAAGAACATGAAGTAAAGGAAGTAAAGAAAGATTCAGTTATCTCACATCAACATCTCAAAGCACAGTCAGGCCAGCTGATGTAAACCAGAACCAAATTCTGTACCAGCAAGCACAGAGGTGCTCTAGGGCTTCTCTCAGCAGAGGCATCTTACCACTGACATTCCCAGACAAAAAAACCCCAACAATTCCAAGCTAGGCAAAATCCTTTTCAGTTTCCCTCATCTTTTTCCTCAGTGGAAAAAAAAAAAAAAAAAAAAGTAGCGAAAGAAGAAAACCACGTGGATCAAAAATCCTCACTCATGATTAAAAAAAAATTGGTACCCTTGCCAACAAATAGATAAGCACCAGTTCTTAAAAGGTGAAACCAAGAAATCAGACCTGGAGGAACTGCCACCTGGTCATATCCCTTGCTCTCATCCTTTGGGGGAGTTTTTTTCTGGATGCCCTGGCTAACTTGTTGATGAGGTGATGAGTGACCTTCAGATCCATGGAAAGGGCAGACAGGCCCTGTGGACACACAGCAGCAACCTATAACTGGCAAGGGCTGAAGCAGTTCAGATCAGTCTTTTTCTGTTTGGAAGAGCTGAATATCAGGACTCTGTGCTGGTGAAGCATTTCCTGGCATCTCCAAGAGCCATGGAAAATTAGCAAGACCAAGAACTGACAAGAAACAGAAAGTTTGAGAAGGGGAGGGGTAAACATTCTCCCCTTATTTATTTATCTTTTAAAGCAAAATGTTCAGACACAAAAGTGAAGGCAGTGAGATTCAAATCACAAGGCACAGCTTGATGGGAGGCAGTTAAAGGGAAATACATGCAAAATCCTCAGCACTGAGTCAAGACCTTTCTTTGATCTCCAGTTTTCCCAAGCCACATTCCCACATGCAGCCCACCATTTGTTTTTAGTCAGAGAGGCATTAAAAAAAAAATGCTCTGTTGGGAAGAGCAACAAACGGGCCTTGCAAAAATCACACAGCAACAGCCAGTCAAAATCAGGAAGAGGCAAAACCACAAAAGTGAGATGATGGCATCTATTACAGTGAGAAAGGCTCAGCTGCTTGGGGATGCTCTGGGTATCTTTCCTCCAGGAATTTCAGTATCACCCAGATCAGGGATGGATAGATAGGGATCTCCTCCTTGCACATTACTGAATCTTCTCACTCCTAAATATGGAGCCAACAAATCGCTACTGGCACCCTGAGGTTTATCAGCAGTGAGCCATGCAGGGACTGTCCTGCCTCATCCTAATTCAACTGTCAGGTTTGACAGGACTGGAGTTGTATACAGCACAGTACATTACATCATTTTGCCTTGTCATCACTGCAATTTGCATATTTTCTGCCACCTTTTTTGGTCATAATTGTGCTCTTCACTGTTGTAAGGATTACTGTGCAACATCTTCATGATTTGCTGTCTCCTCACCCGTGGAGCCCCAGCCCCACCAATGTTCTTAACTCCAGTTTTGTTTGTTGGCATCTGGCACAGCATATGCTGACGTCTCAGAGCTATTGTTCTAGACTCTGCACATTTACAGTTACCATCAGTTATTCACAATAGGCTCTGAACATTTTCATTACAACAACTAGAAATTCTTCAAATCCTTTAAATTAAAACTCACAACTTGGAATTTCTGCATGCCTAGGCTTGCCTTTCATACTCACCCAATACATTAGCAATACATTTATCCAAACACTCTGGGTAGATGGTATCACTACAGCCCTAATGTAGATGATATACTTCCTTTACAGTGTTTTGCAGATGGAATGAAAACCAGAATGCATCAAATCCAGCTTGCAGAACAGTTTCAACTATGTCCTTTATTTAGAACATTTCTGAAAATGCATCAAGTGGGCCATTTCATATTTGCTTTTGCAATGCAAATGTGGCTAAGCCCAGGCACACCCCACACAGCTCTCTGTGAGAGCGAGGTGCATGATCCACACTCCCACTCCCTGCTCCTCACCCCATGGCCCTGGGCCCCGGCCAAAGGCAAGGAGTGCTCCCAGGATAACTGCCTTGCAGTGCCACTGCTGGAGGAGTAAACAACACCAGCAATCAGACTGGTAAGCTCTGCGGTCACCAAATGCCATAATTATCAGGGAGGAGTTTCCACACGTCCTACTGACAGCAAGATCGGCTCATGTGTTCCTGGCCATGCTAATGAAACAGTAAAGCACATAAAGCACATCATGAAGTGGTTTAGGGTCAGTCTTCAAAACACAACACACGGGTAATGGCTCTATCCAAGAGATCCTTTACTACAGCAGCTCATTGCATTCACAGAGGCACTTACCTGGAGGAAGGAGTTTGTGGTTAACACTTACACCTCACTTAAAAATGTGATCAGCTTTTACTGATAAAGCAACGCTGTCCCATACAGGTTTAATAAATTTGAAGCTCGACTAGAGGGGAAAGTTTTGCATTGTGAACAGGGTGTGCTGGTGGCCTGTCCACAGATAAACATGTCTGTGACTGCAATAAAACACCTTTCTTGGTCTCACACTACCACAGTGAGGTGGGAGGGTCGTGGTGCAGGCAGGTACCTGGCACATCCCTCTGGCTGGGAGCTCCCCCCTTCCCTCTGAGGATATGCGCCTTAGACACAGTAAAAAAACACACAAACAAACTTCAGGACATCTTTGGTGAGTTTTTGCATACTCAGACACTCAAAACTCGTCCTGGACATGTTCCTGTGCCACTTGCTCTAGGTGACCCTGTCTTGGTGAGGGGGTTGGCCCAGATGATCTCCAGAAGTCCCTTCCAACCCCACCATACTGTGACGGGAGCAGCCCTGGCCTCACTACAGCACACACAGAGCCATTGCAAGCCCCGCCAGCTCCATCCCTTCTGCTACCTCTGGACCAGCCCCAGCACCCCACACATCCCTAAACCCCAAATGTACCTCATCAATGTGTATAAAAATGGACCAGGCTCTGCTCCGTCGTACCCAGCAACAGGACAAGAGAAACAGGCAGGAACTGATGCAGCTCCAGCTGAACATGAGGAAGAACTTCTTCCCTGTGCAGTGATCAAGCACTGAACAGATTGTCCAGAGAGGGTGTAGAGTATTCCTGACTGGAGATATTCCAGAACCCCCTGGACACAATCCTGTGCCTGTGCTCTGGGATGGCCCTGCTGGATCAGGGAGCCAGGACCTGGTGACTCTCTGTGGCCTCTCCAGCCTCAGCCATCGCTGGGTTCTATGAAATGACCACAGCAGCTTCACAGTCCAGCTCAGCCCTCACACCATCCCCTGCTCCCGGCCCCAAACCAGGCACACCTGGCAGTGCTTTCTCACGCTGAGGGAAAACATTTCCGTGTGTCCAGACTCACAGCATCCCCATCACCTGCAGCCCAGCTGTGGTGGCTTTGGTCCTGAAATCCCAGAGCCATTTTGGTTGGAAAAGACCTCTGAGACCATCGAGTCCACCCTGTGACAGACCCCACCTTGTTACCCAACCCAGCTGAGTGCCACTTCCAGTCATTCCTTGAACAGCTCCGGGAACGGGGGCTCCACCAGCTCCCTGGGGAGCCCCTTCCAACATCTAATCCCCCCTCCTTTGAGGAAATTCCTCCGGCTGCCGAACATAAACTTTCTCTGGTGCAGGTTAAGTCTATGTCCTCTCATCCTGTCGTTGCTCCCCAACGGCAGAGCCCCAACCCTCAGCAGGCTACAGCCTCCTGCCAGGGACTTGTATAAAGGGACACGCTGCCCCTGAGCTCCGTCCCGTGTTCCCCTCACGGCCACTCCGACACCGCGCATCCTCCAGCCCCGTTACCCCTCCCCTCATCCACCTCTCTCTCTCTCTCTCTCTCTCTCTCTTTCTCCCTCCATCCATCCATCCATCCATCCATCCATCCATCCATCCATCCATCCATCCATCCATCCATCCATCCATCCATCCATCCATCCATCCATCCATCCATCCATCCCTCTCTCCCTCGGCCGCCGCCTCACGCCCGCCCTTCCCAGCGTCGGGGCGGAGCCGGCGGCAGCAGCAGCGCGCATGGGCCCCGCCGCCTGTGCCTGAGCCGAGCGGGGGGCGTGTGCCGGACGCGGATTCCCCCTCCTCGGGCCCTCGCCGGCCCCTTCCCGGCGGCTCCTCCTCACCTGCAGCGGCCGCGGCCATGGCGGTGCGGGCGGCGGGACGGGGCTGCTGAGCGGCGGTCGGGGCGCGGCCCCGCGGCGGCGGAGCGAGGTGAGCGCGGCCAGCAGAGGGGAGAGCTGAGGGGACAGGTCGGCATAGCGCCGACGGTCGCGATGGTGTCGCGATAGAGTCGCGACAGCGCCCTGCACGTCGTGAGGGCGGTGCTGGGGTGAACGATGGGGTGCGCGCTGCGGCCGCTGCCGCCATGGGCGAGAGAGAAAAAGGAAAAAATCCCAGAATAAAAGCATTCGTGGGTTTGTCGTGGCCGGGTTTTGTTCGTCCCGGGGCTCCCCCCGCGCCCTGCCCTTTCCCGCCCCTGGAGCTCCGCCCGTGTCGCCGGGGGTCTCCCAGGTGGATGGATTCGCCTGTGGCCGAGGAACAGTCGCTGCCAAGGAGGGGTAGTGGGCATTTCAGCCATGCGTGCCATCCCCGCGTGGGGCTCGGCGTGGGGACGCGGCTTTGTGCTGGCTCCATTGTCCTGCTGCCCTTTGTGGGGCTCGTGTCCGGGCCAGCCCTGTCCAGGGACACTGTGACACGGAGCAGCGCCCAACAGGTGCTCACGGAGCTCATTTATCCCAATTATCGCGGTGAGCTTCCCGCCCGGTGCAGAACCAGGGGAGCGGTGGATGCCGGAGTGAGGTTTGTAGGGAAGGATCCATTTCTGGGCTCTTGAGAGAGCAGTGGCAGCTTGGGAAGAAGGTAAATCAACCTTGGAAATTCGCACATGTGTACCCACCTGCGGTGCTGTTCTCTTTCTGCAAGCCGTGCGTCCCAGCTTGTTCTCCTTTGGGAATCTGTCTCCTATAGCAAACGGCTGCTCCAGGCCTGACCAAGGGCTGCTGCATTGTTCGAAGTGATGGGAACGAGTCAATTTTTGTTCCTTCTCTGTCCTTTCCACATGAGATTGTGCAGAAAACAGCACTTTGGACAGAGGCTCGGACAGCCTCCGTGGGCGCCCAGTTTGTTGTGTTGTTTGGTCCTGGCACTGGGAAGAGTGCAATCGAGAGAAATAGCTGGAAAGGCAACCAGGCAGAAGCTTAAAATATGCCATTTAATTTCAGGAAGCAGTTATATAATCTAAAGGTGACCAGACACTCTTCTTTGAAATGAACCGAATGGGTTGGTTTCCAAGACTCTTAAAATCTATTTCAAGTGTTTGAGGTTGGAGCTTCTGCAGAATAGGGACAAATATCCTGCATGTATGTATTGAGAACTGTGTGGTTCCTTTCCCACTGCACAGACGTCTTCTTATTCTGAAGTCAGGTTGGCCGTGAGTGAGCAAAGATTGTTTTCATGAAACTTATTGGAGCCTTACCAGGATGTGTGCATGTGGAGCTGATGGGTTTGTAGTGTTTGAACACATTGCAGCCAGCTGCAAGAATCAAAATTTTAGTCATATGAGAGCATATGGTGATAGAGTGGGGGAAAGTGGGGTCAGTCTGGCAAAATGCAAAACTTATTACTTAGGGAAACAGAACTGAAAGTGTTACTGTAGTATTAATGCTGTGTATAATGTACAGAAGAAACACTAGTCCATTGCCAGAAGCAAATTATTGGCCAATCTTTCAGCTTGTGGTCTTAATCTGGGGTTTGTTCTTTTAAAGTGCTCTTTGTTTCTTCAAAAACAAATACATCTGAGGCAAGTCAGCAGAAATATCATCAGGGAACTGCTTTAGTTTTTGGGTTTTGTGTCCAGTTTGTAGCTGGATGTTGCAGTGGTTTTGTGTCACTTGCTGCTGGTGGGTTGTGAAACATCAGGATCACAGCCCTTAACAATCTGTTTTCTGTAATGCAAAGTGAGGCGAATAATGATCATTATGTTGAATTTAAGGGGGATGATTGCAGTGGTGACTTACTGGTTGGGGAGAAGATCCCAGGGGAGTGGAGGAAATCCAACAAAAATGGGGAATAGTGCTACTTTGGCCATTTTCCCTCTGGGCTTCTGGTTCTTTTGTGAACTTCTGCAAAGGAAATGTCATTTTGCTGTCTGAGTGCATTGTTTTGTATGAAGTGTCAGACCACATTATGGGGATGATTCCAGTCAGCTTCTCCCATTTCAAAACAAACACATCAAATCCTGTAATATGTTTACACAAAAGCTCAGTGTGTTTTGCAGGAGCCCAATGCCCATATTTCCAATAGTAAATGATGTTTTTCATTCTTTATTATGGCTAGAATAATTTGTGTAGGAGAGAAGAATTGAGATAGGTTCCCTTGGCCTTTGTTACCTGCTCTCCACCAATTAGAGGAAGATGTTGGCTTTGTCATGAACTGGGGAGTTATTTTCATTTGTATTTCCTAAAAATATTCTTATCTTTGCAGTAGTTCTGGTACCAGTGGCTGTGACCAAGGCAAGAGCTTTTGTCTCTCCTGGTGCCAGGGTAAGGGCAGAAAGGGAAGAAGACAGAAGAAGATGTATGTAAATTTGTGAATTTTGGCTGCAGAACCAAATTGGTCCGGTGGGACTGTGAGCACGGGTGGTGTCTGCCGGGGCCAGGTTCTCTCCTAGGTGTGCTCCTCACCTGCAGCTGCTGGATCTGCTTTCAGCCTTCCCTGTGCAGCAGCAGCTTGTGTACCAGCAAGGCTGATGAGCTTGCTGCTTGTATGGGTTTGATGATGGGCCAGGTGGGTCCAGGCTGAGAAGGATCCTGACAGAGCCGTTCTTCTCCACCAGGCTTGTACAGGAATTTGAACTTGAGCACGTTGTGAGTCTGTGCTTCCAGCAGTGGAGATTGTTCTGTCTCTGTTCGGCTCTGGTAGCTGCTCTTGGGATATCTGATATTGTAATAAAAGAGCAACCGATTGCAGTGTTTATCAACTTTTAAAGTCCATAACTGCTTTCCTTGAAAAAATAAGTCATTTTGGTATCTGGGGTGAAGCAGGTCAACAAGTCTGGGCAGTCAGAGCATGTGGATTTTACCAGTGATTTCTATTCTTATGCTAATCCTTTGAGCAGGCTGGCTGAGCACTGTTGGAGAGGAGGAGTGTGCACATCGAGGACACTAAAGAGAAGCCACTTTTTGTACTTATTGTTATGCAGATTAGGTTCTCCAGCCAACCAGAATTTGGAGAATCGAATAACCCGAGGATGTGATGCTTCGGGTCAGGAGTCATTTAGCAGTTCTCACCCGGTCTGGCTGAAACCGTTCCTCTTCAATATTAATTTTGAGGGGTTTTGCTTTGCTTGGGTTTTATTTTCGTAAATCTGTGTTGTAGCTGAAAAGTTATTATTACCTTTGCTGCTGAACAATTGAAGTTGGAAAACGTCAGTTTTCAAATTTTAATTATTGTGTTGGGTAGGAAGGCAGCAAAACTGAGTTGCTCGTTTGAATCCTTCTTCTGTTTCTGTGTGTGCCTCGCTGTGTTTTTCCCACACTGTCTTTTACAGTGCGAGCCCTCAATTCCTACAGTGCAAAAGATTTTAGATATATAGATTATTGAGTAGTCTGGGCATGTTCCTAGGGAGGTGTGTGTACCACTAGAAACCAGGTAAAAGACGTAAATCTCACTCACAAGATTTACTTGTATATTGGTTTTTCTAAGATTATTTTAGAAATATGAGGTACTGGAGAAGTCTGAAGGAGATGCTCCAAGTTAGGATTTTGTTGCACAGAACAGGAAACAGCAGCTGTTCGTATGGGCTTTCTGCAGTGCAGAGTGCTGGGGCTGTTAAGCACGTGTAGAAGTCTCTGGGTGTTTATTCCGGTGGTGTTTTGTGGCTCTGAGATCTGTGCTCACTGCAGTAGATCCGCTTATCCATATTTGTGTGTAGTGTTGGATTCTTTGGAAGTGTGCAAAATAATTAAAAACCACCCTTTAAACTATTTAGTAAATTGGATTTGCTTTGCCAGCAGTGGGACAGGAAGTTAATCGTGTTTAAGCTGATGTTGACTTTTCCAATCTGATTTTCCCTGGGAAGAAACTTTACTACCTAGTTGTTAAATGCACAGTTAATTACCTGCTGATTGGTTAAGCTGATAAACCAATGCTACCAGGTTTACTGTAATCAGGTTGGTAAATGTGCCACGTATGTGCTTCCTCATGCTATTTTCTTGCTTTATGATTAAACCCAGTGTTAACTCTCATCACGCTCATGATTTGAATGTATTTAGTATTGTCAGGTGATGATTGACACTAAAGTTACCAATTCTTGCTCTTTGCTTAGGTTACACATGTGTAGTTCTGGAGTTCATAGTGTCATCTCTTAATATTCTGTGAGAATATGGCTCAGCAGTTTTTAACCCATAGTTTAGAAAGTAAAATACATCTCCACTTTTTAAAATAGTCGTTGTAGGCACCTTTATTGTCTTTCAGTTTTGTTTCTGTAGCTATGTTGCAGCATTTTGAGTGTGTCCTGATGTAGTATGAAGTCAGAGGTTGAAACAATAGCTGTGCATCAGTTACTGATCAATGAATCATTCACCCTCTTGGTCATCTCAATTACTTTTGCTGATGAAGAAGCTACAATTGCTGCCCCTCCATCCCGTCCCTGGTGTGCCCAGGGCTTTTGCCTGCCCTCATCTCAATATGATGTTTGTGGGTAGAAAGCATTGATTTTTTTTTTTTTTTTTCTTTTTAGTGTATCTATTATAACTCGTTAAGAATCTGAGGGGAATTGGAGTTTTTCAGATTTCCACCATTACGTCATTAAACCAGTACTGCAAGCACTTTGGAGCCTGACTTCCTTTGGATTTCAGGGTAAAATTAACTGCTTAAATACCCTTGAGGTTTTTTGTTAAATGAAGGAACACTTGGTCAGCCACAGTTGTGGTCTTAGGTCTTCTGGTGGCAGCTCCTCCAATGGGTGAATTGCTGTTAAGATATGTGGATGAAAGATGGTTTGCTAAAAGCTTTGTCATCACTTACTAGCAGATTGAGAAAATCAGATTTCCCAAAAATAACTTTGACAAGGTGCCAGGTTGATAAGTGTGTTTTGAAAATTCTTGCTTCTTACCGAAAGACATATTTAATTCTCTGTGTATTTTGTTATCTGAGAGATTTATTACTGATTAAAAAGTTTCTATTAAATATTAAGGTGTTGCTTTCCCCCTCCCCCCACCTTTAATTTCAGTAATAATGTTTCCTGGCATTTGGGAGATTAACTTTTTGGCCTTGATACTCAGAATGCCTATGAATTCTCTAGGGAGAAAGAGAAGGTACAGTGCCTGGTGTTTTGAAAACAGTTTGTTTTTTTGGTGCCAGTGTAAAGCCAAGAAGTTTTCCAATTCTGCATGTCATGATTTGGCCATATTCTTATACAGTTCACTAAGGCATAAGTGTGGCTATTACAAAAATGTAGATGGACAACCCTGTTTGTGCACAATTTTAATTGTTGTAAGAGTCTTTGAGTGTTTGCTGATATTTACCCTTTTCCTTCTTGTTATGGTTCATAAATGTCTTCATTAGATTTCATAACAGCAGTCTTGTGCCAGGCTTTTTGTGTTTGTGTTTTACAAGAAGCATCTCTAGAGTGTCAGCTCCTGCCTGCTGGGAACAATCATTCTTTTAACAGGGTGATTTCATTAGTTTTCAAAATTTATTTTGACTTCAAAAAAGGTTGTTACCTTGCTTAATGGGAATGCTTGTTCCCCCTAAATTTACATAGCAGCTGATACAATGTGATGGAATCATTGCAAGTGTTATCAACAATTTCCATATTGATTTTTCATGGACTATGAATACATTTCAGGAGCTGCTTTCCATAACTTGCCCTTATGATTATCATCCTATCCCTCACACTCTGTCTGGGATAGAAATGAAAATTGCTGTTTGGGTATCATGATTTGTTGTTAATGCTTATATGTGTGTATTTATATGTATTGATTATGATACCACTTTTGTATTAAAATACAAAATGTTTTTTTGTAAAACTCAGAAATGAATGAGCAATAACTATAGATATTCAGAAAAACCAAAAATAATCCTTTGGCATAATCTGTAAACCAGAATGTGTTGTTCCTTCCTCCCTTCTAGAAATATGCAGAGGTGTAATAAGTTCACTGGAGGTTGAATCAGTAAGGAGTACTTGATTTTTATTTCAGCAAAAGTTCTGATAACTTAGTTTTGGAAGTGCAAATGAGATTCTGTAGTCCTCCTGTTGCATGATGCACAATGCAAGCTTCACATGTAGAGTTCAGTCATTGGTTAACTGCTGCAGCTTATTTCATTGAAGAAACAGGAACAAAAGTTTGTTTGTAACTGCTCTGGAACTGAGAACAAAGGCTGCTGGGACCTTTGAACCCTTGTGGCTGTGCATCTGAAGGAGGAATTGTTCAGGAATGGAAAAAACTGCCAGAAGACCAGGGATTTGCTTTTCCCAACATCTTCCTCCAGCAGTGTTCAATGACTGCATTTAAAGCAAAAAAAAAAAAAAAAAAAAAAAAAAAGTTGGGTAATTGGAAGACTCCCTTACTTGTTCTTCCCACTGAGCTCTGATTTGATAATCAAGCATGATGCAGGGATGGTTATTCTTAACTTTTTTTTTCACCAAGGCAAGCTTTGGACAAATGAGTGTGTGTGCTCTCTTTTTTGGGAGAAATCTTAATGATTGATTGCATCCTTAAACATTTTGTTCTCTCCCAAATGTTCTGTGCTAGGGATTCTGGCGTGTGAAGCAATTTGTTTCCCCTGCTTCCTGGTGGTGTTCTGACTTCACAATTAATTTTCATTCACTGTTAGCTGTCCCCACAAGGTAGGGAATTATCAGTGTTCTGAAGAAATTGTTACTGCTTTGCAAAATGTGTTGACATTGGTTCTTCAGTGGGTTGTCCAGCTTGAAGGTTCTGCTGCAGGCAGCGATTTGTGCCTTGTCATTCACCTTTATGAGTTTTACAAGGCTTAAGCAGAGGATGGGCTGCATTTGATGATCAGATTCTCCAAATTGCTTCGTGCACAGGGAGAGAAACCACAGTCTTGAGAGTTTATTATTTTTCCTTGAGTAGTGAACATTTCTCACTGGCTGGAAGAAACACGGTTGTTCATTTGTATTTCTCATCCTGGATATGCAGCTCATCAGTGTGCCCAGGCATGTGTGTAATATGTGTGTGTGTGTGTGTGTGTCCCTCTTTCCCCTGATGGAGAAACACTCTGCTGCTCTGCACTTCTTTGGACACAGGGGAAAAGCTCAGTTTGCCCCTTAAGAATTGAATTAGGCGCAGAAGAAGCGGAGGCATGGCATGAGGCCTGGAATCTGGTTGCCTTTGTGCAGTCACCCTTGGAGAGGATGCCTCACACCAGTTTGCAGCCAGGTGATGTTTGTGGCTGCAGCCACCTGAGTGAGCTTTTCTCAGGGTGTTCCCTGCATACCTGGCTCCCAGAAAAGCACAGAAGGAGTTGGAAAAGCTCCAGATACCAGAAAGAAGAGCTAGCCATCGGGTATGACTTAGCTGACAGATGAGTATTTTAAGGAGTGATTCCTCTCGCTGCTAGAGAGGAAAAAAACCCCATTTCTTTCAAATTATCAGGGCCTCCATTCTTTCCCCC